>JAOTRR010000047.1:20614150-20634988 GCA_028570945.1 Gogo arcuatus
CTTCCTTTCTTTCTGCCTTGCTATTTTTCCTTCCTTCCTTCCTTCCTTCCTTCCTCAATCTTTTCCTTCTTCCTTCCATTCTTCCTTCCTTCCTGCCTACCATCTTTTCTTCCTTCCCATCCTCATTCGTTGTCCTGATATTACATTCAGAAGCTCTTGCAATGTTTGATTAACGTGATCAGGTGTATGAGACTAAAAGCTTGTAAATAATTAAAGACTGGTCAGTATAATGGACGTGAAGCCTTTTCCCATGTACTACATTAGAGAATACATCACTGCAAAGTGGCAGAATATTTTGGTCAATAAATTCATCTAGGGTTGGTCGCTGTTAGCTAATTGTGTTTTTATAGTGATAGATATTTTTGAAACTTCAAAACTCTGTGGTTTAATTGGTCTTTTCATCCCCTTTTGAAAAAAATGAAATTCCATCTGAGGAGCAAGGGCAGGGAGTCTTAGAGATTGCTTTGAAGTATGAACATTTTGCCTACGCCCTTTTATCGGGAGATGTTTGAAGTGTTGTAGCTTTTGTGCACGTCTGTGTGTCGACATGTTTTGCTCCAGCAGCATGTTAATGGTGGTAGCTGCACATCCTAAGCCTTAAAAGGAAGTGTGTATGTCAGGAAAGAAAAGATTTATGAGGACAAAAAACGTAAAGGATAGTTCTTTCTAAACTGCTCCTTCTTCACAAGTGTAGTTCTTTATCTGTGCCTGTCCCAAATATTCCTCACTAGTAGTGTTCTTTGGTCCGAATAGAGCGACTCCATGTTCAGTGTGCCATTTAGCGTATGTCTATATTATTCATCAGTACTGGTCGAATGCAATATTTTTTCGAATCAAATGATCAAATATTTTACTGAAATATCGCACTGTTCATTCATTTAATTTGAAATTTTTCCGGTGAACAGTGCCGCCTGCGTGTAAATGTCCTTTAAAGCCCCATCATGGAGCTAATACACAGCTAGTGAAGCCCATGCACCTATCAGTGTGTGTTAGGTCTTCAAGTAGTCCCTGGATAACAGGTTTTTTAAAGCATTATTTTGAGTCCAAACCGGATGCACGGATTCACTGGGAGTTTATTCTCCGTGTTTATTGGACAGCACGCTCTTCCTTTGTCCCACCTGGACACATGTCCTCAATTGATGATGATTTGTAGATCTCCCAAAGGGGTGGAACCTCATAACCACCTGCCAATCAGTAAATCGGGAATGAATGCGACTGACGTGTCGCACTTAAACACATCAACGCCTGCAGTAGGTGTAATGTGTAAATAAATAAACTGTATGTATGAAGATCTGTTTGATTATTTGCATTAATTTATGAAATTTGTTATTCATAAGTCTAGCTAGGTGTCACTTCCTTGTCCAGCTAGCAACTTAGCTACTTTTTGGCATGTAGTGGCAGGCAATGCTAATGTTGGTCGAAGTTTAGAAAAGTCTTTTGGTGCTCATATGTATGTGAAGAGACTGAAAATTAAAGCGGGGAGACCAACGGCCAAGGGATTCGGAATAAACACAGCCAATTGATTTTTACTGCACCAAAACAGCTAAAAGGAACTTTTTTGCTCCCTGACTTTTGAACAAAGGTCCTTGTAGCTGTTTGATTTCAAATTCCTGAGAATGAGCGATGAAGTGCTAGAACGAACGCTTGAATATAAACCTATACACCAGGTTACATACGTAACACAAAGTGACCTAATACAACAGTTTATTTCATACCACACACTGTTGTATTAGGTCACTTTGTGTTACATATGTAACCTGATCAATAGGTTTATATTCAAGCGTTTGTTCTAACTCTTCATCGCTCATTCTCAGAAGTTTGATACCACAGATCATTGACCTCATCAGTAAGTATCACAATATCATTGAAAATAAAGAAAAAAAGAATGAGGGAGCTTTTCTTCTTCCCATGATCTTTAGGAAATTTGGTGATGCAGCTTCCTGTTGTGGAATAATCCAAATATTTCATAGGCGTGAATGTGTTTAGGTAACAGGGTTGAGTGAATGTTGAGACTAAAATGGACGTTTTTCTTCTAATGGAGTGGTTCATGGAAAAGGATTTTCAAGCATGCAAAATTAATGATTTACTGTAGTTTCTTAATGATTATATTTCATAGTGAAGTGTTAATTAGTTGGCTGTGACAGGAAAAAAATGCTGTTTTTTTTTTTTTTTTTTTAAAAGCACTGTAGTTTTTTTTTATTTTTTATTTATTATTATTTTTTAATGTTTTAAGATGTCTTTGACCGTTACTTTACATGCATACGTTACTTTACATGCATACGTAATATCAATGGGACACAAATGGCTCCCTAGTCATAGAATCACCAAATACCTGAGTGTTTTTCTTTTTCTGAAATGAAAAAAAGAAATGTTTGATTTTAATTATAGCAAGTTGGACTTACATCATCCTTTTAATAGCAATAGCTCTGATTACACTGGACACTCTTTGCCATTGCTGTCAATCTGCCAGCATTTTCCTTTTTCATTCCCAAGTTTCAAAGAAAGCCGAGTGCACAAAGCTAATAAGTAAATCGGACATCAAATAGCTTGCCAGGTTCGGAGGCTGTATGCTGTTTGATGGTGTGCTTTAATTGTCGAGCTTACTGCGTGCATTACTGTTAGTGGGTTTCATTAGCAGTGCCTTTGATCTGTCATTCTTGGTAAAAGAAAGAAGGATAAGACCGTGAGTCATCCTCACCCATCTGTCTGATATGGCTGGATAAGAAACACCAGGGCCTGTGTGTGATTGTGTAAGAGCTGGTGTTGAAGTAAGCACTGTGTGTGGGGTGAAAATGGGAAAGGGAGAGGAGTGGGAGAGGCAGACATGAATACAAAGGAAGAGAGGAAGAAAGGAGGAGGATACAAGAGAAAAAGACAGAAAAAGTCATCTGAGAGGAAGAGAAAACAAACCTGAGAATATATCTTCTTATACTACTCGTGTGTGTGTGTGTGTGTGTGTCCTCACAAGCATTGCATTGTTGCAGTATTTTGGTGATAGCGCTGGTATCTCGCTTCCTCCCATGTTTCTGCCTATCAGTGTTCCCTCACTAGCTGTCTCAAATTCTTTTTCCTTTTTTATTTTCTGCTTTTTCTTCCCTTTCCTCCCTTTTTTTCCTCGCTTATCTCACCCGTGCAGAAGAAGACCCATTTTGAAATAACACCTTGAAATATCACTTTGGTTGGGACCTGGCACACACCAAGTACCTCCTATTGTAACACAATGCACAGATTTGCAGTGATTTGCCACTTTAATAGTTAGTAGTTAATAGATCTTATAGCTGGTATATCAAAATATTTGAGACATTTTATTTATCAACGTAATATCTATATTCATAGTTTCACTGCAGATGCATTGCAAATGTTTAGCTCTCACAAGTGCGGCTTGTGAGAAAGAGAAAGCCTAGATGTGGGAATGATTGTGATCAGTTAAGTATGTTTGAATTAATTTCTTTCAATGAATTAACTGTCACATAATTATCAGAGTTGCTAAAAATCTATCAGTGCCATTTTGTTTTCCATACCCCCCCCCCTCCCCCCCCCACACACACAATGAGTTTATACTGTAACTTATGTCACAATCTAATAAGTTATCCTCTAGCTACTCATGGTAAATTGGCAAAGATTTTGTAACGCAGTTCCATTGTACATTATAAAGAGGTGTGGTTACTCGTGCTCCTGTGATATTCAATCACATTGGCTCTTTTCATTTATCTTTAAGAACTGAATGAAGTGCACAGTGCATGACTGACATTTTCATAATAATATATGATTGCATTTTACTTATGGATTTTTGTATCAGTAGTTTATGGCTGAAATGTAGCAATACATTGTTATTGGTTATAGAAGCAAATTCCACCTTTAACTGATTTAAAACTGAGGCTTTAATGTTTGATAAATGGTGCTTGTATATGCAGACTTTTGCACTGTATTGCTAAATATTATGGTGGAAATTTAGTATATTGGTATTGGTTATAGATGCAAATGCCACGTTCGCCTGAATAAAAATTGTGGCCTTAATCTTTTAGAAATGATGGTCGTACACTTAGTTGTGCAATGTATCACTAAATTTTATGGTGTAAATTAAACAGTACATTGGTATTGGTTATAGATGCAAATTCCACCTTCGTCTGAATAAAAATTGTAGCCTTAATCTTTGAGAAATGGTCATACACTTAGAATTGTGCAATGTATCACTTAATTTTATGGTGGAAATTTAGCAGTACATTTGGTATTGGTTATAGAAGCACATTGCACCTGAATATAAAGAGGCTTTAAAAAAAAATATTTTGGAGGTACTGCACTCAGACTTTTATACTTCAGATAGTATATTACTATTGTATATGTAACACTTCATGGGAGCTGGGAGGCTGAAGGATGGAGACAGGTGCGGTACTTTGACTCGCTTTATTCACTTTACTTTCCACTTTTGCTTTTCAGCTGTTTTTTATTGCTTCACAGTCTCACCCTGAGACACAAACACACACACATACAGCTCTGTGCTGGGTCTCGATTTCTCTCTGTTCTCAGCTCTTTCTCTCCTCTCTTTAAGCCCTCGGTCGTCACTGAAACAGAAGACACACACACACACACACACACACACACACACTCTCATCACCATTAATCAGTCCCAGGTGTAATTGCTTTGCCACTCACCTCTCGCGGCCTTGCTCTCTATTCACAAACTGATGCTCAACCACACCTATGCCTCCAAGGTATACTACTACAGCGCTTTGTATTTGATATTCAGAAAGCAAGATCATTGACCTTGGTTTAAACCTTCAAGCAATGTGTTATGAGACCTTGCAAGGCTGTGTGCTGACAAACATGCATACTTCTCTCAGGTGTGTACGTGTCTTGTGTGATCGCTTCACCCCCAGTCAGTCATTATGTGGCAAATTTGTGCAAGCAATGTACTTTGAAAATTTTTGTAATGGATTACACATCGAGTGTCTGTTTGTGTGAGTCCGGTTTGAAGGTGTAGACCGTTTCACCTTAAGCTTTTGACATGCATGGTTACATTTGCTTTATTATCTTGAGTGTACGTGTGCACAGAATGGGAATAGAGCTCATGAACTCAGATCAGCAGCTGTTAAAAAGATGTATGTTATATTCAGGTTCATTTGAAGGCCATGTGTGTTTTGTATTCATGTTTGTATTCATTGTTAGGCAATGTTATACCACAGTGCTGTTGAACTCCCAAATCTGATTGGTCAAAAGGCGTTGATTTTAATTTTCTATAACCGAAAGCCCTGGCAGTAGTTCCAGTAGGACAAATCACAAGTTTATAGTAATGCACTCTCTATAGTAACAGTTAACATGTCACAGGGATACGCTGAAGTTTTTCTATGAGGAGACACTTATTTAACCTTTTTTGGAAGGAGTCTCCAGTTTCAGCATTTTGTAACAGTTATAGGTAAAGCTGTAACTTTAAGTTTTAAGACACAGGGAAGTCTAAGGACATGAAAAAGAGAGGCTGGTTAGGGAAAGACTGATTAGAGCTGGTATACATGATAACAGCAACTAACTTATTTCACAACATTAAATTCAACTATAAACAGAAAAAAAAAAAGCATGTCATTCTTTAATAAGCTAAAAAATTTGTAATTTGCTGTGGTATAAGAGGGATAAAACAGATCAGGTCATGCTGTTATAGGAAACTAATCAACTTCAGCATGGCAACAGGGACTCTGCATCACAGCACCATGTATATTTTCAAATCTTATGTGAATATTTTTTGCATATATGCAGGAAAATATATATATTTTTTTCTTTCACAGATCTTGTAATGTTCACTTTTTGCATCTTTTGGAGATTAAAACCAATACTAGTAATGAAAAGAGTGAAGGTTTCATCTCCTCATACATCCACAGATGATCACGGCAAAGAATCTTTAATCATTAACAATCATTTTTCTTTCTAACCTTGGATGTAAACATAGTTAGAGAGCGAGGGCACGAATGAGAAAAAAGCAGATGGTAGTTTAGTTTTGGGTGCACAGAGCGACATCATGTTCAGGTTATGTTAGATTAGATTAGATTACCATGTGAATGAATGATGATTGATGAAGTTTGGAGTGAGTGATGAGGTTCAGGCAAACACGTGTGCACTCTGTCACTTTTGACCTCTGAACTCAGGCGAGAGTGAACAAGTCCAATCAAGGGCTAGCGCTAAATAATAGAAAACAGATGCCACGGACATGCCGCACTTACCCCCCCACACCCAAAGGTAAACAGAGAAGACAAAAGGCAAGCTCATTACTATTTTGCATCTGTTGACAGATCTCATGTTGGTGTGTTTAACCTTCATGTTCTATTCAGTACTTTGCAGCAGATGTTCCATTGGTAAAAGCCAATAATAATCTCTTTTTATATCAAGTCATACTAATATAAACAGTATTTATTGAGTTACACACCCACACACACTCTCTCCATGCTTGCGGATCAGAGATGAAGTGAGTATGAAAAAAGACAAGCCTTTTTCTTCACTTGTTTCATCTTTTTGCTCTCAAAAAGAACAAACTCTCTGTAATGTAATGTGAAAAAAGTAAGAATTATAAAATAACATGCGTTTTTAAATTTATTATCCTATCTACCAGGGAAATAAACTGGAAATGAGCACATTAAGTAAGAATTATTAACTTTGTGTTATGTTTTCTTTAATAGTTACTTTTATTTTTTTAATCATATCTACAAGAAAAAATATTAGAAACCAAACCACATCAAGTAAGAAAAATCTTTTAGATATTGCTCCACTTTTTTTCTGTAAAACTGACTTCAATAGTTAATTAATTTAAATTTGCTTATGTCTACCAGTTAAATCAACTGGAATCACAAGTAAATACAATATTAATAAATATTTTAAAAAATTGATATTGCTTCACTTTTAAAAAAAAATCTTTTAGTAATAATTAATTATATTTGTTTAATTATACCTACCTGCGAACTGAACTTTTTTTTTTTTTTTTTTTTAAAGAACCATTTGTCATTTTATAATTGTATTTTTTTTATTTAAATAATACCTACTAGTGAAATAAACTGGATTGATATTGCTCCATAAAAAGTGTCACATTATCCTCTCCACCTCCTTTTAGCATCAGATGTCTTGGAAAGGGGCTAAGCCATGCACTTGAAGAGCAATGCGCCTCATAACAGCCGCCTCTCGCCCCCTGAGCGACATTAATACTTAATGCTCCCGCCGCCTCAAGCCTTCCATGAAAAATTCAGCACGATATGAAATAGTGATGAACGCTGATGGAACGAAACCCGCTAATTTGACAGATGCCTCCTTCCTCTGTCTTTGTAGACAGGGTTGTCCATTTGCAAGGACTGAAGTATAGTGTGTGTGCTGAATTGAGGGTAGGAGGGAAGAAGGAGAAATTGTTTTTAGAGGGAAACGCTGTTTGTCCACCTAAATTAGAGAAACGATTGTTTTACCAGGTGAAATAAAAAAAAAAAAAGGGGGAGAAAATTGTTTAATAAATTTCTTATGTAACTTACATAATGCATTACTTGGAAATAACCCTTCGTCCTTTTTAGCTATACTAATAAGAGTAGCCTAGACTAGTCTTACAAGGATAGCTTTTGCTAGCTTCTTTGTTTGGCTTCGGGTTTATCTAAAGATCGTTGTATTCCTAAATCTTCAAAATATATAGCAGTTTCCTTTCCCCGGGCGCTGCAGCACAGCTGCCCACTGCTCTGGGTATGTGTGCTCACATCTCCAGATGGGTTAAATGCAGAGAAAAAATTTCACTGTGCTCTAATGTACATGTGATGAATGAAGGCTTAAAAAACAAAAAAAACAAACAAAAAAACCCCGGATCACCCACTGCAGTCTGCTGAGTTTCAAATACCCTAAATAGCCAAGGAGACCTTTTGGAAAGTTAATCATTACAGTAATCACAGTGCCGGTTATTTGCCAACATGTGCTCAAGCACTTTGCTTTGTACTGTCGGCCTCCTTTAGTCTGCAGTGTTTTGTTTGATGGGTCATTAAGAATTCAGATAACGAGATTAGCAAAGGATAAAATGAGTCTAGAGTCTGCTTACCTAAATGTGACCCCTAATGAAAGTCTAAAAGAATAGCAATAAGGAATGGCTAATTACCTTCCTGTTAAATATTAGCTTTGATTGTGGATTCGGCTCGTTCACCTCAGTATAAATAAACATTTGGAAATGTGTGGGTTTGTTTTAGTTGCGTAATGAATTCAGATATTTATGGATTAGTTTTAACCATAAAAAAACACGTCTTTAAATAATTGCCTTTATTTTTTTTTGGTGCCCTATTTCAGTGTGTATATGTAGTGCCTTTTAAAAGTATTCACCCCACTTGAACCTGTCCATGTTTTGTCGTGTTATAACCTGGAACTGAAATGGAATTAATTGGGATTATGTCATGAATGCGAATATACAAAACAGTCTGTAATAATGAAACGAGGGGAAAGTTGGTGCAGCTAGTTGCCTGAGAAGTAACACAATTAGAGGAATCTGTGGGCAATTAAAGTGTTACATGATGTCAAAATAAACGCACCTGTTCCTGGAAGGCCCCCTGAAGACCTAAACCGACAGCATCATGAAGTCCCTAACTTAACGTCCCACGGTGTACCATTGCATCCATTATTTAAAAAAAAAACAAAGAATACGGCACAAGGGCGAATTTGCCTAGAATAAATCCTCCACCAAATGTGACGTAAAGCGGTAAAGATGGGATTAGTCAGAGAAGCAACTAATAGACTAAGCATAACTATCACCACAATGCTACCACCACCATGCTTCAATGCATGGTTAATACATAAGTTTGTTTACTTTTACAGGTGTACAGACTTCATTGATTGGGTTAGAATGTGTGGTAGAATCACAATATTCATACACAAAGGGGACATGCCATATACCTTTTGTTATTTTATATTATTCTGAGATGCTTTTATAAAGTCTGCGTTTTTTTTTTTTTTTTTTGCTTGTTTTTTTTTTAATTGAAAAAAAATGCCTTGGTTCTTTTTTTCTCATGTTTTAGCATGGTATGAAAACCCTACTGGATAAGACAAGCTGATTTTGCTGCTGTGCCTTTAAATATTAAATATGTAAAGGGCATCGCTCTGATTGGTTGCATTTGCTGAAAATTCGATTTAGTGAAGTAATTATGATCATTTTAAAATTCCAGCTACTTTTAATGAAAGTTTAGTGCAGATGTGTAGCAAAAGAAAAAGAGGCTCTCATACGGGAGTCGACTCTCAGCGTTCACCAAAAAGGGCCGACCCGTTCGCAAACGACACGTCACTATGACGGAATTGTTTCACTACAGTCTTCACGTTGTTTTTAATGACGACATCCAGATGCGTGTACATATGAAACAGATATTCCCAAAACTATATACATATAATATTTACATAGCTTGTGTGTCCTATAACGTCCCTAGCTTTGGGTAAACTACGTTGCCAAGCTAACCAGAACTAGCGACAGTTAACTGCATAAAGTGAAGGAGTTGCTTATTACTCCAACACTATATGGTCAAATCAGATAATGTAGCCTAGTGAATTATGTATGTCGAACTATATTTTATCTAAATTTAGAGCCATGGAAAGAATGTTAATGTTATGGCTCAAAGTTGCTAAAGCTGTCTTCACTGAAATGCGCCAAGCACAACAGTAATGTGGCTGAAATGTTCGGGTTCTTCCCCATAAATAAAGTTCAGCCTCTCTTTTTGTGTATTAATGTCCTCTGAAAGACTATGTAGGCACACTTGAGGTTTCTCCCTGACATCTCCGCTTCTTCTTTCCAAGGAACTGTTTGCTGGGTAGATGGCTCCTCCCCATCTTCTTGATTCAGATTGCTATGGGCGGGCATATGTTAATGAGGGAAGTGTCCACGTCAGAAACCTTTAGTTTTCTAACTTGCCTGTTCTCGCCCCTTATTTTCTTTTTATAGTCTAACAGTCCACTTTCAAAGGCCCAGTACGTCCCCAAGCCACATTGACATACAGTATCTTATTACAAAAACAATAACAAAAATTTTGACGGCATGTCCCCTTTAAATATATATCTAAACAAAACAGACTTTGGATGCAAAAGACTATCATGAGCTGGATCTTTAAACACAAGTATGGATTGAAAGTTCAAGAAAAGTTGCCAGAGGCTGCTATAATGTGATGATCCTCCAGTGGGACTTGATTACATTTAAAGCTCCTACCTACTAGATCAAACCTAAATCTTAGTGGCTTGCAGTGGGCAGTCGATTAGCGCCAGTCTCCTGTCTGGAGAGCAAACTTTTCACATTTTCCAGTTTGAGGAGGCTCAACATGATGTCAATTACCAGGAGCGCTCAGCCTTGGTCTCGGAGATGCGGCTACATTGGCAGCCGTGTCAGCTCCTTCATTAAAGATTAATCAAGGCTCATCCTCTGAGGAAGCTTCCAAGACAGCTAAGCTAATAAATGCACTTCACTTGCCATGACGTGAACACTTACAAATGCCCTTCACTATATTAAGCTTGGAGTACTGGTAGAAGAAAGGTTTTCCGGCAAAAACCGTTCTTTTGAAATTTTGAAAGACCTTTTCAGGTGCATGCTGTTTAGTTTCCATGGTTCCTTGAGGAATCCTCAAAGGGGAATGGATGCAAAATGTCATTGTTGTTGTTTGCTGGACTTTGTGACCTTTAGGTCAGATTGTTTCTCGAAGCAAGGTCCACAGGGAGCTGCAACTTTCCTGAACATGCCCTCTTCTTCTTCCTGTTAAATAAGTGTTAGAACTTCCAGTGTCTTGAACATCCCTGTTGGACTCAAATACCTCTGGTTAAATTTGGGACCTTTGAAAGCTGTAACTTGGTATATATTTTTGCCTTTCTTGGGATTGGTTGTTGGGAAAGGATTGGTATCTACAGTATGTATGTATTAGTTTATTGATACAGTATATTAGTGAGAGTGGACCTAGGGATACTCTCTAGGGGATGAAAGTTTACAAAATGTGCTTAATACTGATGCCATGAGGACATTAAGAACATTCTAATGATTTACATGAAATGACGACTATTTTTTTTTAACAAATTAATTTACTTTCAAGCTATAATTTGAATAACAGGGATGTACATTGTCCTCAGTATCATTGAAAATATATAAAATTGATCAAGAGAACTTTTCTTCTTCCCATGATCTTCAGAAGATTTGGAGAAAAGGTTGGATAAATGTTTTACCTTTTACTTTATATACATATTTGTAAATGTGATATCAATGGGACACAAATGGCATCCCAATCCTGATATCGCTTACTTGTGTATTTACTGAGAAAGGCTACGGATAAATTTAGTGGGGTGGTTGGCTGTGTTCTGATAAACACACCGTCCAATTAATCATGGTTGCATTGGTTTTTTCTGCACCACACAATAGATACTGAAAGAATGAGAGGGAGGAAGGGTGAGGGGAAAAGAAAGCGTAGGAGAGGACCAATAGACAGTGCTGCAAGTAGCTGTATATGCACTGGGTTTAGCCTTCAGGACACTCTGCTAACTTTAGATAGACACACAGCATAATAAACCAATGCTGTGTGTGTTTGTATGTATGGTTTTCTGTGTGTATTCATGCAGCAGTGCGTGCTACTCAGATGCCTCTCTGTATTCATGAAATGCTGAGGTGCTGTATGAAACGTGCGTATGCGCTTGTGAAATTACTCTTGCCTGTGCGTGTAGGTGGAAATATTGCAGCAGGCTTGCGATCTTGCATCCTTTTGTTTACAGCCTCATGTATTATTCAGGTTTCATTGTGCATTGCAGCACAGGGGCCATTTTGGATGGCAGTAAAGCAGGGAGCAAATCTATATTAGGGGATATAAAGTGCTATTCCAGAACGTTACGAGGCCGTTATGAGAGCGAGGGTGCGGCAAGTGTAATGGTACATGAAGGACTCTCACAGCTGCCTAACACACTCGCATGTACACGTTCTTAAGAAACAAAACAAAAAAAAAATTCGAAGCGTCCTCTTTTCCGTGACTGCGTTGGTTCTGAGAAGTCTGAAAATGATTCAGGACTATTTCTATTTCTGATTTCTTAATGCTAAGGATATTTTAAGTAACCAAAGAAAACATCAAATGAATAAATTAAAAAAGCACCCATTTACCATGTTTTTCCCCCATTCACACCTTTGCTTTGGTTAAAGCTTCTTAGGTTTCTCTTGATTTATCTTTTCCTGCAACTGCCACAAAGAAGAGTTGGGAAAAAAAAAAGCTTTTAAAATAAGCACATGGGCCGTGGAATAGCTTTCTGGCAGATGTAGCCTCGAGGAAGTCACAGGATGATGATGATTCCATAATGTATATGCTCAGTACGTGCTTATCCAACCCGGAGCTTACAGGCACACAGGAAATGAGAAAAGATGAAAGGATGAAGGGACGATGGCTATCCAGGTGCTGCATTCAGGGTGTGTGAAGCTGGATTTTGATGTATACTGTGAGTGTGTGCGCAACGCATGAACGGAATGTCAGGAGGCTTTACGTGTCCCGAGTTATAAAAGGAATTGGGTGATCTTTTGCGTGAAATGAGGCTGTGGCTGTCAAGTCCTCACAGATCAACTGCTCTACGATGGATCGCAGTACACAACCACAGATGTGAGGCAAACAACCCTCACAGGGCTTTCAGCAAATCTCATCTCTACTCTGTTTACTGCACGTTATTGCATACAGAGACTCATTGGCCATTGCAGATTGCATTGCATAGAACCTAATTCCGTTAATTAAGAAGCCACAAATTAGGCGTCTGCTCTCTTTTATTGATGATGTTATTGTTGTAATGTCTAATTCAGCATGTTGCAGAGGCACTGCTTTGGTATAATTTGTTTACAGCTGTTAATGGACTTTGTGTGTGTGAGGTTTGAACATTCATGCTTCAGTCCTAAATCCCCTGCTAAATTATTATTATAATTAACTTTTCACTATTAGCTGCAGCTTCTGTCCTGGGTTTAAGTTTTAAGCGCATCACTACAGGAAGACACAACAATTTGGGCTCACGTCATCTGTTAAACTGTTGTAAGATTCAACAGAAAAATGTTCATTTCACTGTTTTTGTCCGGTTGCGGCATCGCAACTTTGATGATGGATTAAGCTCCGCCTACTTGGCGCAATCACGTTATATAATTGTATATCCCTGAAAAGCTTATTTCCTGATTTTATATAAAAACAAAAAAAATCAGTATTTTTCAATACTCGGAACCAAAAATCTCTTTCTAGATGACCTCCATGCATGAAATTAGACCGTGTTACCAGCTGAAATAGCATACATTTGTTATTTGTTTTTTTGGGTTGTCCATATGTCCATCCGTCCAAACAAGATTCTCATTAGCATGCTATCTCAAGAACAAGTAGTTGGATTGTTGTCAGATTTATACGGCATTTATTATTGTAACCAGCTTTGGAATTGATCCAAAGTTCACAGCAAGGACAAATAGCATACATATTGGTATTTACGGTTCTGTAAATGTCTTTCTCTTGAGAGCATCTTCACCACAAAAAAAAATACTTGTAAGAATATCAGCAAGCCACTGGCAAACTTTGAGAAATTGATACCTTTTTTTTTTTTTTTTTTTTTTTTCACCATTTGATCTTTATCAAATGACCAAACCATTAATTATGTTGTAGCGGTAATTGAATATATGGATAAGTATGCAGATGCTCGTTAAGTGACAAACCTTAGTATCCCAAATGATTTTTCCACATGCCTCTCCAGATGTTTGTTCTGAGGTTCTGACATGTACGGTTTAGCCGTAGCATTTTTTGACCTCTTGCTATGGATAGACAGCTTTTTCAGCTAAAGCAGTGTTCAGACCAAATAAAGTTTGCCAGTTCACTGAAGGGGAAAAGACCCGGGATGTAAAAGATGTGCAGTTGTTACTCATAGTGCTTACTTACTCTCCACATGAAATTTATCCTGGTGATTTGCTAATTCATAAGATATGAGCCAAAAGAAAACAAGAAGATAGGAGTGTTAACTCTTTAGTCAGTTAAAAAAAAAAAAAGTAGCGTTCACACCTCACTGCTCAAACATTTACATTACTTTCTTACATCTGCTTGCCATACTTCTTGAATAAAAAATAAAAAAAACACATCTTGTATGCAAGCCTGTGCTAGGAGTTTTGTAGTTTTTTTTGTTTTGTTTTTTTACATCCACCAATTTTGTTGGAGGAGGTTATGTTTTTGCCACCGTTTGTTTGTCTGTTCCCAACATAACTCAAAGTCGTGAACAGATTTGGATGAAATTTGGAGGAAAGGTAGGCCATGGGCCAAGGAACAATTGATTAGATTTTGATGCAAATCCAGATATGTATGCGGATCCAGGATTTTTTTGCCTGTTCCCAACGTAACTCAAAAAGTAGTGAACAAATTTTGATGAAATTTTGCGGAAAGGTGGGCCATGGGCCAAGGAACAATTGATTTGATTAGTTTTTGATTCATATCTAAATATGGGGCCTGGCTGAGGTATGCACTCTACCGAGTAACATGTTGGCACCTCGTTCTGTTTCATAGCTGCAACATGTTTGGGCTGGTTGACAAACATTGTCTGTCTGGAAAATTAATTTGTTTATATTACACTATGTCTGGGGGGAGGGGAGGCAGTGTGTGTTCCCAGTGTAGATATTGACAATGCCTCTTAGCCCCTTTTTTTAAAAGGACCCATAAACCCTTCTCTGATCTTTGAGCAGTAATTGAAATTGAGCCACAGGTTTCTCCTTCCCCTGAGGCCCCTCATTTAAGTGTCAGTGAATCCTTTTTGCACTGCTATTTGATGTGTATCTGTGGAGTAGATGGTAATAAATTACAATTCCTTCTCAAAGGAGGTGTGTGTGTATGTGTCCGAGGACAGGCTTGTTTTCCCTCTGGTGTTTGTCCTCTACCTTCTGAAGGAATGGAGAGATTCTCCGATTCGCACAAAAGAAGTGAAACTAGGCTTAGATAAATCTGCTCTGTCTTTGTGGCTCGTAAAAAATGTTTTCCTTGGCATGCTGATGGAATGAACCAAACATCGCTGTTGGTGGGGGTAGGATTGATAACAATGAGTCGACTGGAGGAGTAAGTGGTTTCACAATTTGATCTCACTGTGTTAAAAAAAAACAAAAAACAAGAAAAAACCTTTTTGGCAACAGCTTCTATATTGCCAATATATTGAATTTTGTGGTAACAATGTTATGCGTGTGTGAAAAATCACACCGTTATACCACAGCACTCTCGAGTTCTCTAATTTCATTGTTCACATTCTGTAACATGCAGATTGATGAGGCAGGATATAAGCATGTAAGCTCAGCACGTTATATTGTAGGCAATCGAATAAACATCATTGTTGGCCATAGCGTGGGTCAGTACACCAGCAGGAAGCAACAAACTTGGATAATCCTTAATCACAGTCAAAAGTTCAAAACCAGGAAACATGGGACTAGAAAACAAGACATTAGGGAATCACGGGTTATGTTTACGGAAGTAATGCTTGATAAGACTTCGCAACGAAACACCGAAAAAGCATATACAGTATGAAATCACAGATTGATTAAGGGCTAAACAAGGAACAGGTGGACACAGTTGGATAACAAGCCAATGCATGACAAAACATATAAACATAAATTTCTATAATATCTTATACAGGCATGTGTATGGTGGATGGTCCACATAATCCAAGACTAATCATAGACTAACAAACATATTAAAATGTGTTGTTATTTAATAAAGATATCATTGATATGGTGAAGTTGTCTATGGAAGGAGTCTCCAGCATCAGTGCAGCAAATTTCTAGGACAGAAACATGAAAAGCTGCATTTTTAAAAATCTTTTTCGAGAGAGGAAAAAGGGAGCCTTATGAAGAAACTTCTGTTAATTTTTTTTTATAGCTGCTTTAATGTAATTAAAAACAAAGTTCTGCTTTCTGATAGTTTTTTTTTCTTTTCCTGCTTTTTGAGCATTATAGCAACATTTTGTGTATTTGTGGATCCATTTTGTGTCTGTAAACGAACCTTCTGTTCCATTGCAGCATTTTGAGTGAGTTCAGTTGATTGGTGCAGGTGGTGAGAGGATGTCGGCTGCCCACTGGGAGTTTTATTAAATGACCTCCATCGTCTGAGCTGTTTTGAACAGTTCGTTTCGCAGCAGGACCCAACTTCTACTGTTTAGCTTGGGGAGAGATGGAGAGAGCTTCTCATTAGTAGGAAGTTCACTGGAAGTGAAATCGTTGATTGATCATTACTCACTACGCCCTTGGAACAGATCCATAAAATTCCTCACTAGTTATACAAGTCGTCATCAAGGACTCGGCGAAAAACAAAAAGCATTGTTTTATTTCTTATACGAACCTAATATAGCTAGATTTCTAAAAGAATTGAGAGCACATGTCAATAGTTTGGGGACAGCTTGCTTTTTTTAAACAGCGTTTGATTTTCAACAACTCCGAATACAAAGCAAGCGATATTTGCAAAGACGTGTAGCTGTCTCTAAAGGTCATTTTACACCAAATGAGTTTCTGAAATGTTCTGTCTCACTTTTTAGTGCTCCATTGTACGTGTACATGTCTCTCAGAATATATACGATTCTTTTTTGACCAACAAACAGCAAAACATGACCCCATCTTTCATTATGGGTTTTTTAAGTGCTGTTTTTCATGTATATACGGTATATTTATTTATTAAAAAAGAGGAATGGCCAAGAATCTCTGAGAAACACTGTGGAAGTAGCTATAAAGAAAATAGCTTAAAAAAAAAAAGTTTTAGCCTGATGTTATTCTTAAACCTTGTACTAGCAAATAAAAGTAGATGTTTTATTTTTTATTTATTATTTTTTTTTAAACGACACCATGTCTGAGTGCTCTAGGCACTTGCCAAGCCACATACTGTATTATCAAAATCAAATCACTTGAACCTAGGATAATACTAAAGCTGTACACCAAATTTCATCAAAATCCGTTCATGTACGTTCATGAACAGACAAAAACAAACAAACCTGGATCCGCATACATATCTGGATCCTGCGTCCACATACATATCTGGATTTGCATCAAAATCTAGTCACTTGTTCCTTGGCCCATGGCCCACCTTTCCTGCAAGTTTCCCATTAGCTGTGAGGCAGATCACTACTTATGTTTTGAAGTAAATATGCATGCTCAGCCTTTTTTTTTTTTTTTTTGGTGCCACGCTGCAAGTCAAGGTTTGCACACAATTTGGAATAGTAGCATGCTAAGCTAACGTAACCAGAACCACATTATCACCAACATATCTAATGCTGAGGGATGCTAACGGACAAAGAACAGCAAAGAACTAACCTTACAAAACTTGGATGCCCCTGACACAAAGTGATGCAAACGTGGGTGACAAGCTCGCCAACAAAGCTTGACAGCAACCAACACAAGAGCACTTGTTACCAGTACCGATGTCTGAGTATAACCTAGTAAGTTTGCTGACATCACCTCAAGATGATGCGGCTAAACCTCTGTCGAAATGGACTGACTTGGCTTATGATCAAAAGCTAGCGAATCGACAACTTTGCTAACAGCCAAACATCAAGCAAGTGCAACAACACATAGCAAGGCAGCGAATGTAATAGAAAATCTGTCTTGCAGCCTTTTATCTCTCTTTGCTCTCTCCAACGAGTAAAAGCCAGTCCAAGATTTACTCTTGTCCGGTCTCTTGCTCAGTCACTCATTCTTTTTGCCTTCCTGGTTTCCTCCAACAGTGTCGTCTTTGGTCTCTTCACCCTCGACTACGATGATGTCCATACTGAGAATATCGATTTAGCTTCTTTTTATGGGAAGCTGTTTAGCTTATTTTATTTTGGAAGCTGGCTGGGGTGCTGTCAACCGTTATGCAGTTGTCACGGTGCCGTTAAGAGTTGCGCAGTTCTCGCGAGAGCTCTCAGGGATGTCCCACCAGAGTTACATACTGCTATAACTGGTGAACCGGACGTGGACTCGAAATGGAAGACAAGCTATTGTCTTCCAATAGCAATGTACCATCAAAATGATTTTGAAGCTGATATTTTAAGATAAAATTCCTACCTATTGTTGCTTTCAAGAACCCAGTAGATAGAAGCATTATCATCTAAATGCAATGTAACGAGTGGATGGTTATGAAGGTTATTGGATATTTTGGATTGTTAGCGCATTAAAATCAATCCACTGTGAAAGCTGTCACTTTGATCTGCACAACCAAATCTCAGAACTGGTTTGAGATGGGAGGTGAAAGGTCAGCCTTTGCTGTGTGTGGCTTTACGTGCATCAACTGGCGCCATGCAGCAAGCAGACACTCGAGCTATTGTCCATTCTAATCATCTCCTCTTTTGTCTAAACTGTGCATGCATTCCTGAACAGAGCACCCGCATTTCCCACATTTCTACAATCTCCAGATTTCTGAAGCGAGGAGAATTAATGGAAATTGAGACCTTGAACCTTGCACACTTAAAAAAAAATTTTTTTTCGTTCTCTCGCAATAGAACTTGTACAGCTCTTTCGTCGGCCCTGGTTCTTGTCTCAGGGTGCAGTAAGTGTTGAGTGGTTACCTTGTTACCTGTTCTTTTGATAAATAAACTGCTGAGAGCAGTAAACAAATAGCAGCGAATACACAGCCCTGTCGAGTCTTAAAACATCTGTGTGTGCCCGCATATGTGCGTTTATGCACAATTCACCCATTTCCTTTTGTTTTAAATGCTAAACTGTTATACCCGTCTTTTGAAAGTGCCTCCAGACAATCCCTGTATCTTATGTTACGAGCATATTTCCTCAGCTGGTACACCATCTAACGTTTGATATGGGTAAAGTTTGCCTTTGCTTACCATCTGCCATGAGGAATTAAGACCACCTGCTTTTTCATTCTGTAAACATATGGGCCTCCTTTTCTATCATTCGCTTCAAATTGCAAAGGAAAAGCGTGTTTTTTTTTGTTTGTTTTTTGTTTTTTTTTTCTGCATCTCATATGGGTGAAAATGAATAAATTACGACCTCTTCTGCAGCAAAGGTTGCTTTTTTTTTTTTTTTTTTTTTTGTCTTGGCGAAGCAGCAAGCTTTCATTATCATTCAATTTGACTCTTGCTGCTTTCCTAGAAACCAAAAAAGGAAAAAAACCCACAGTTTTGATTGAACATTAGGTGACAGCATGGATCCACAAAATGTTTTGAAAAGCTTTTATTTTTTTGTTCTTTATTTTGAGCCTGATTTTGAGGTGACAGCCTTACTTGGTAACGCATAACTGTAGAAGTGTAAATGAATCGGTGAGTCATGCAGAAAAGTTCTGAGAAATACATGACAAAAAAAAAAGTTTAGATGTTTTCTGAGAATTAAACCTGTATCTATTATGCATTACTTCCTGAGATATGCCACTGCCAGTCCTGCCAACCTTTACGAATTTTGCGTCGGAGCTCCAAGTTTTAACATCGGAGCAAGTTAGCATTCAAAACTCTGCTAAATATGACCAATCTTCAATTTTGTTCTCTAATAATAATAATAATAATAATAATAATAATAGCAGATGTGCAGGTGGTTTGACTCCCCAGGAAGCTCCGCCCTCTTCGCCATCTCACAGTAATGAACGTTTCAACTCCAGCTTTTATTTGCTTTCTTTAAAGGTGAAGAGAAAATGTTTTGAGGTCATTAATCTGAAATAAAATCTCAATGCACGTTTGACAAGCATATATTCGGCGTTGGTTAACTATATTTATTAGGGACGACACTGAAAAATTGGTTCAAATGTTTAGATTCAATAGGCCTACAATGAAATGTCAAATATAACACTTTAAACATAATTTTAATGGTAATGCTTATTAGAAAGTGAGTGGAAATATGGTTTGCTGTCCTGCACAAATGTATTCAAACAGCACAATCAAGCCTGTCATGGTATACGTGTAAATTTATCTTGTGTACGTATTAACCCCCCCCCCCCCCCGAATATATACACGCACTCTAATCAAAATTGAACTTTCTATGGCAGATGATTTTCATTTCATCAACCTGAATGAAAAATGAAAATGATATGAATATGGCACTGAGTGGCTCTCAAACTGCGTGTATCCTAAAGCCATTTTGGATTTTCAAACCACAAACAGAAGAAACGTAGAGAAGCACACTGGCATTCTCTTCGGATGCTCTGAGAGAGCCTTTGTCTTGGGACCTTTGGAGGTAGAGCACTTGACTGGAATGGAGAAGAGAACACGGACTCTTAAGAGGGATGAAGTGATGTGTACCTTACTTGTCACGACAGCTTCACTTACACGACTCTCCCTGGTGCCGACTCTTGTCTCTAGTCATGTCTGGGCTGAATTAAAAGTTTTCAGATCGAAAGGCTTTTATGCATTTTAAATGAATTTCTGTCTTTGTTTGTACTTAATCTGCATCAGCGCGTAATGTACAGTTGAGGACACGTAACTCCATAGAAGTCATCACGTCTCAGACCCTAATATACCTTAACCAAGCCATAATTTCTTCAATTCTTACTTCATGAAAGGCCTCACTTTCTCGCCATCCATTTTCCATCGTCTGTGATGACATTTTGCATGTCTGCGTTATGGAAAGAAACCTTTTCTCGCCTGATGTCCATTCTCCGTTAGGGCTGGGCGATATGACAAACATACATCATGATACTTAAAGATATTTCTGTGATACCTGATGTACGTCATGATACTGTAGTGACAAATTTAAAAAGCCCTTTAAAATCTGACTTGATCATTTTATTTAATGTCTACAAACAGAATTTAATATACGAGGCCCTGAAGTGCCGTCATCATTTTTGAGTTATTTATTAATTTATTTAATTTGTATATGAATAATAATTATGTATAGCAAATATTCAGTAAATTAGTTGCATTGATAGTGTTGAATATTAAACCAAAATAATGAGGTATTAT
>JAOTRR010000047.1:20879842-20895820 GCA_028570945.1 Gogo arcuatus
CGAGAGTACATGTGACAAAAATAAAGGCTTCGGCTTTGGTTCTTCTTCTTCTTCTTCTTCTTCTTCTTCTTCTTTGTTTTCGGATTCTACACAGAACCTTAATTTAGCCTGTTTGACTCAAACCTTCAGTACGTTTCCTTGCACCACATTAGCGCTACAACAAGCACATCAGCTGGGGCTTAACAACAATTAGCACCATTAGACTGGTACACTAATGCAACATAATCAACAATAGTTAATGGCTATTGAAATAAATGATGTGTAAATCACTCACATTTAGTGACGACCCCCTCCAGCCGGATGATGTTTAGGTGATCGAACTGGCCCATGATGCTCGCCTCGCTCAGGAAATCGCGCCTCTGCTTCTCTGTGTATCCCGCTTTCAGACTCTTGATGGCCACATAGATCTCTCGCTTGCTTGGTAGCTTCAGACGGCCGCTACACACCTCGCCGAATTCCCCTAAGGAGTGGAGTGCAAAGTGTTAGTGCTGATTTGACAGAAAAAAAGTGTAAAACGGGGCAATAGTTGAACTATGAACTATGGCCTCAAAAATACTACTAAAGCAACTGTGGAGTTTTTTAAGATCCAAATAAGGTTGTTAACTGGACAAATCAACTGATAAATCTGACCTCAACCTTACATGGAAGTGCAGAGAAATACTAAACATGACAGTTTTTTGCAGAATTTTCCCCTATTTTCTCTCCCATTTGGTCACTTGCCAATTCCCACCCACCTGCCAGATCTCCCCATCATATGACAGGTACTAACTGAAGAGGATGAAGACTAACATACTTCGATCCAGTTGCATGAAGCCAGCCAACCACTGGCTTTTTCAAACTCATACTGCACCACAGGGCAGCATAACACACTAAAAGGAAAGTACTATCTACCCTCTTCTGCATACATGAACTGACAGATTTCCAGGATTGGGTAGTGCTGGTGTGAATGTAGCCAGAATGTGGTATTATCAGGATATGAACTTGCAGTCTCAAGATTGCCCTCTTATTTCCTCTTAAAGCCTCATGTACAAATGCGAATGTGCTCAAACTAAAGTAGATATTCCACACCTCCAGTAATTACAGCTTCATTTAATTTAAGACAATATACTGGCATCTCTGCACTAGAAGTGTATATAAGTAAGATTATTAGTTACTGTATACGTCACTATAAGTATGACCCAGATCTCTTAAACTGAGCTTTACAGGAGCTTTCCAAACCTTGCACCAGGAGCCAGTATGCAGGCTGGGGGGTTGATATTTCACAAAGCAGTGGCAGTCTTTGTGTGTGAAGATAAGAGGATACAGACATGCTGTAATTAAACAACTCAGTCATTGGCATAGTAGTTTAATTACTGCATTTGTATCTTAAAATAATTTCCTTAGTGGCACTTTAGTTTGGAAAGCAAGACCCACAGAAGCAAATCTTTTACAATGGCTCATGCAGGTTAATATGCTGACATACAGTATGTGCAAGTTGTTGTATCTCAGAACTGAATGGCTTCACTGCAAAATGACCTCTTTAAATATTAAAATAGAAAATATAACGTCAATTATTATTACAGATACCCAGCAGAGGTTTTGCTACCAATCTCTGAAACAGAGCGACACTGTTTTGAGCAAGCTATAAAAATTAATTCAACCACAAGTTTAGTTTTTTCAGCTTTAGTGGCTTCTCCGAACTCTTTGGGGACATTTAATGAAAAATAAAACAGCAAATAAAAAAACACCAGCTAACTCAACAGTAACATTATTTCTCAACCAGTTTCTACACATACAGTGTCCTCCAGAACTATTGGCACCCTTCATGAAAATGAGCAAAATTTTAATATATATAATTTCACCAAGTAATAAGTGATAGGTGATTTATCGGAAACAGACAGGGACATTGCATAAGTTTGTTTAAACATGCTTTTTTGTTAACAAAAAGAAAAAAGTTTTAAAAAAGTGCAATTTAATATTATTAAAAATGATCAGTACCCTTATAAGTAATATTTCGTGATCTTATCCCTAGAGAGAACTGAGTAATTTCCTGTGATGCCTGGACAGAAAGGTTGGAGACAGCCATAGAGGATCTTGCAGAACATTTTATGCTCCTTTATATTCTTAGGTTTGTTCATTTGGACTTGTGGAGACTGAGTTGGTCATTGCAAAACATTGTTTTTGTGTGTGTGTGTTTTTTTTAAAGTAATTCTAGCTGATTTGTATGTTTAGCTCATCATCTTATCAATGATGGCCAGAGGCAATGGGTGTCAACACAAATAACAGCATTGCCGAATAAATGTAAATATAAACATTGTATACATATAAGTGTTTTATATGACTCACCGGCACCAATGACTCTCTCTATTCGGATGCAGGAGGCATCAATTTCCTTAGCGAATTCGCGAACGGCTTGATTTGGGTCCTCGTAGGTATGTGGATGGATGTAGGTCCTACTTCCTGGCAATTTGACTGCAATAATGGCAAGCGATAGTCATCTTACATTTACATGTCACTGTATTGATTAATGTTTTCAGTCATTAAGGTTATTGTAAATGTCTAAACAGCAGTTCCCTAGAAATTCCTGTCATTTCTGTGATTAATACACCAGGCCTTCATACACTTAGATGAAGGGTAAAACCTGCTTTGACATACTACTAGTAGACATTTACATGACATCTTTACATTTCTTTTATACGCTGAGATACAACTAAGTCGTAATTGCAAATGGTTTCCTAAAAAAGAACTCTAAACGCCACAAAATTCCACAACAATCAGTGGAGCACCTATATATTTTTTTTACACTGAGGTTGCCTCTAAATACAACTGTTCTTTTGACAGTCCATCAAGGGAATGAGTTTTACCTCTGCCGTGCTGAAACTGCATCTTCTCCTCATCGGGATCTTGCTTCGCTTTGATATAGCCGCAATGTCTGCAACACGATATAAAAAAAGAGATTTTTGTGATAGAATAAACATTTTACAGCACCAGAGAGATGAAATTGTTTTAAAGCTTGTGAACCAAGCTATAATCCTGCAAACACACACACTCACCAGCCATGTTAATATGAACACCTATACTCCTGCTCATTTATGTAATTAGCAAATCATGTGACAGCAGTGCAATGCATAAAATCATGCAGACATGGGTGAAGATCTTTAGTTAATCTTTAGCTAACATCAGAATGGGGGAAAATTGGATCTCAGTGACTTGGCATGGTTGTTGGTAACAGATGGGCTGGTCTGAGTATTTCAGAAACTGATGAAATATCCAGTGAGCAACAGTTCTGGGGGATGAACATGCCTCATCGATGAGAGGTCAGAGGAGAATGGCTGGACTGGTTTGACTTGAAAGCTATGCTAACTTCAACAACCACTCTTTACAATTGTGCTAAACAGAAAAGCATCTCAAAATGTACATGTTGAGGTAGATTGGCTACAACAGCAGAAGATATACTGTTATGTTTCTACTTATGATCTTTTTTTACTTTTTAATTTAATTTCGAAGCACTTATTATTATTATTATTATTATAGGCTCTAACAATGACAATGAGCAAAACCAACAGGTCACACTCTGCAGCTGTGTTCATTATTATGCTGGTGAACACAAATATGAAAATTAGCAATTAAAATCCTAACTTTGGGAGGTTCTCCGGACAAAATCATGCATGATTTGACCTGGCAACAAAAAAAAGTCTCCTTTCTCAGTCCTTATGCTGGCAGGGATGCTGGAAAGAAAATAGCTAAAAAGCATTCTCTCCATCAATAATAATATTGACTTTAATTTTCATTAGCAATCTTCATAGCCTAAGCTCCCAGCAGGCAATAATTAAGAAAAAAGATGGATGTCATGCCTAAACTCCGTGTTGATTATAGCCTATGGCAGATATCTGCTTAGTGTTCTTCTCCATTTCTCAGATTTTTCAATTATTTTTCTTCATGTTGTATACTAAAGTGAATGGTACAATTTAATTGTATCGATTTTGATCATGCAAAAGATAATTATTACCGGCTACAGTGCAAGGAAGACTGAAAAACAAAAGCAACAAGAATAGTGCCATGATGTCCTCTGAGACGTGACTATAGCACCGGTTGTATAAACTAGTTGAATTTTAATAATCTGATTGTGCTGCACCAAAAAAATGAATAAATAAAAAATCACATAAATATTTTCCTAACTTTTAAAAATAAGCTGCCAAATCTGAATACAACCCAGTAGTTAGGAGGACATTTAGATATTTTATTAGATATGAGGCTTTCTGAAATGGTTTGTCTCCATTTTAAATCACGTAACCTTGAACTGAGTTGTATTAGTTTTTAATAACTGATAAAATAGAACAGCTCTTGGTAGAAAGTGCAATAGTGTTACTGAAATGCAATATAACTAAGTGACATTCAAGAAAATGGTTTTTATTATTTATTCTTTTTTTTCTCACATAACATGAAAATAGGAACAAAATGAAAATATCCAAAGTGTTACTTGCTTTATAACTCAGCCATTGTTTGCATTAAGTGTTTGGCTCTTGGGTTTGAAATTGCTTTTTCCTGTAATTGTGTTTGTTTGACTTGAACAGGTTCCTCTCAGCATATGTTCATCCTAATTTAAAGCATATAAATCACTCTCCGGTGAAGGAGAACAAGAAAAGGAAGGGGAAAACAGGAGACGATTGAACCAGAGATTACCGTTTCCTCGACAGGTACGGAATTAATTATGACATTGTTTACTAACAGCGTGAAATCTGAATGTGAATAATTACTATGTAAATGTATTCAGTCCCAGTGATAAACATGCACAAATGCATGCAACACAAATTAATCTACAGGTTTTTCACTTTAACATTTTAACTGTGGGTGTGTGGGGGGGGGGGGGGGGGGGGTTGTGGAAGTGTGTATACGTCCATCAAAAGCCCATGAATTTAAATTTTTCAAAACATGAGAATGTGTATTTTCTAGTTTACGCATCTTCCGGCCGACTTCGTCCTACACACACAAAGAGAAACACTCAAGGGGATCCATCTGTCCAGCCAATTAGTCATGTTTACATGATTTCCAGCTGGTGTTTGAATCAGTCAAATAAAATCATTATCAAACTGGAGTTGAGCTCTAGTGCGTTGGGGTGTGTGTGTGTATCAGTGCGAGACTCCAGCTAGCTAGCCATATCTGCAACATTCCAACCATGGCACAGCTCTATTTCTCGCCCTTCTCCTCATTATTGACAAATTAACATCCGAAACACTGGGACTATATCCTCGAAAAGAAATCTGAAAGAAATCTTAACAAACAGACATAAAGCAATCTCAGATCGACACTTTGCAGAGCAAAAATGTACACAATGGTTTCCTCTTGGAATGTGTGTGTGTATATATATATATTAAAGGAAACATTTTGACTGCTAAACCCAACCATTTTTATATAATCACTGTTCCTGTTTACAAGTTTGTTTTCAAAGATAATTAATAATTAAACACAATGAGGTGTGCTGTTATAGGTAAATAATCAATGTTTAAAGAAGGTGGTGTGATGTGATTATTTTCCAAAAGCATGTCTCAACGTGTTTTATTTCATGTATTCCATAGCAATTTGCCAACACTGACACTTTTTATTGTTAAAAAAAGGAACAAAGTCACACTTTATATCCGTTTATACTTGCATTTAGTGTTTTGTGATATTTACAAGTTAACAGGCCAGGTTAAGAACCTGCTGCACAGTGTACCAAGTTTGGGTTTCCTAATCAAGGTTACTGTCGTTCCAGTATACCATCACACCAGTATTGCCAGTATACCCCTTGCCTTCTCCTTGAGCCGTGTGTGTGTGTGTGTGTGTGTGCATGTGTGTGTGCGCATGCTCTGGAACGTTCTGTCTCACAATTCCTGCCAACAGATCTAGGCTTCAGCAGAATTCAGATCTACTCTCTTACTCTCTCCTTCTCTCAGAGCCGTGAAAACCCCATTTGCATATCAATTTAGTTTTCTCCCTGCAACATGCTGTCAGTCAAGAGTCATTTTTCATGCAACTGCTGTGTCTTTTCTCCTGGGGAACTCGCCCCTCCTGTTACCTCAGCATGCTACCCTATGTTTCTGTAGGGTTTATTTTTCTAACCCAAATGCTTCCTATATCTTCCTTAATTTTTCTTTACTCATCTCTGCCTCTTCCTTCATCTGTTGGTAATCTCCTCTCATTTGTCTACTTGCTCTGTCCCTCTATTCTCTTGACCCACTGCAGAATAGCAATGCCATTACATGAGAGAGGAGATAAAAAGAATAAGAAGAATCAGGCTACTATGGTTTAACCATGGTTTTACCATGACTAATTTGGTTTAACTATTGTTTAACCAAGGTTTCACCATGACTACTACAGGTTTACTATGGTTTTTACCACAGATACTTTGGTTTAACTATGGATTTACTTTGGCTACTTTGGTTTAACTATGGTTTTACCATGGTTATACCATGACTACTACAGGTTTACTATGGTTTTACCATAGATACTTTGGTTTAACTCTGGTTTCACTTTGGCTAATTTGGTTTAACTATGGCTTTACCATGGGTTCACCATGACTACTACAGGTTTACTATGGTTTTACCATGGACACTTTGGTTAAGCCATGGTTTTACCATGGATACTTTGGTTTAACTATAGTTTTACTTGGCCAATTTGGTTTATCTATGGTTTCACCATGACTACTACAGGTTTACTATGGTTTTACCATGGATACTTTGGATTAACTATAGTTTTACTTTGGCCAATTTGGTTTATCTATGGTTTTACCATTGTTTCACCATGACTACTATAGGTTTACTATGGTTTTACCATGGCTACTTTGGTTTAACTATAGTTTTACTTTGGCTACTTTGGTTTAACTATGGTTTTACCATGGCTACTTTGGTTTAGCTATGGTTGTACCATGGTTTCACCATGACTACTACAGGTTTATTATGGTTCTACCATGGCTACTATGGTTTAACCATAGCTTTACCTTGGCTCCTTTGGTTTAACTATGGTTCTACCATGGCTACTACTGTTTAGCAATGTTGTTACCATGATTACTGTCATGTAGTACACGAACAAATAATTACTATTCAATCTACTTTGGTATAAATTATTACCCATTGTTTATGTTAGTACAGTATATTGCAAAGGGAATCCTCATATTAATAGCTAGCTATAAATATGAATAATATAAATAAATAAATATAAATATATTTAAATACAGCTAGAATAAATACAACTAAATGCAACAGTAATTAAAATGTTAGCTAGGACTCAAGAAGGAGGCTGTTAAATTTGAGAAAATGAGTCCTCGGGTGAAGCCACTCAATGTTGAGATTGAATTTGCTGAGAAGGAAATTTCCAGAAATAAATTTGCTGCTGAACTATCTTTATCTCTGGACCACAAACCTTGCATATGAGCAGCTACCTCTCAAGTGAACTGCAGACATAGTGACAATATTTTCATGCATCTACAGTGTCTACATCTTGTGGGTGTTGAATACTGCAGTATGTGATCTATCTTCCCATGCTAGCGCAGATTGAGGCCCTGATCTTGATCAGAAAAGCCCTTCTCTTTAAAGTAAAGCCTTAAATCTACACCAGAGACAAAAGTGAAATGGAGAGATGGAGATCAAATGCAGAATCCCAGAATTTCAGAGAAAAGAGAACATCTTTGAAAAAGTGCTGGAAACAAAATAAATATGGATGGGGTGGGCCTTTGAAGGTGTATGAATGAGCCATCTTGAATATGGATCTAATGGATGTTCAAAGAAAGATTGAGAGGACTCGTTGAACATAAAGACCAGAACTCTGAGAAACTGGTGCTGATGGACACAAAATGGCATGATGGAACAAGTCGTTTTTCGATATACTTCAACGGATCGGCAGGGTTTTATTAGGTCAATAAAAGAATGCTGACCATGGAAGCAGGAACTGATATAGTGGCGAGTGTGTTGTGGAGGAGACATAAAAATGGACAGCAGAAACATGAAGGAGGGTCAGGGTATCTCCTGCTGGCACTGCATTCATCTCCATTAAAAGCTCCTCAGCCTGATGTCCTTGCCAGCTGTCTTGATCTGGCTCAATTAGGCCAAAAAATGGTTTCAGATATTCCCATGATTAGTGTGGTCCTTTCCACACCGCTTCTTATGCATCATGGACTCCAACAGGATCATCTTGTAATGGAACCCGTTTCATATATAGAGTACAGTCAATCTTATTTTACAGTGGACAACTGTCATGACTGGAAATCAAGCTGCAATCCATTGAGCTCATGAATTAATGGATAATCAGAAATGCTTTGATGTGATGTACAAGGCTCAGTCGAAAATGGAGGGATAATAAGCCTCCTGGGAAACTTGTCAGTCCTTAACCAAAATTTCCATCCTCAGTGAAAAGTACTTGCTAAATAAATGACGGCAGAGGATAGATAGGTATTAAATTTTAATCACATTATTTTTGGACTAGGAGGAATCAAACTAGTGGCCTTGAAAATGTACAAATAATAGGTCTTTATATTTGACATTAACATCCAAGGGCTTGCTAAAACGTTTAATTAAAATAATGAGCTTTTCAACAATTTTTTTAAATGAATCATGCAAAAACTCAAAAAATACCACTCAAGGCCAATAGTATGTGTGCAAATATAACAGTACTATTCCCTTTAAAGCCCATGAAAAGGCTTTTTTTGCATGGAAGACATCAGAGAAGACAGCATCTAAATCGACACTGCTCATTGCAAGCACTGAAATTCTTATGGATAAAATTATGAATTAAATTAAAGCAGATGAGTGCTTGATCAGCTTATCCTTCAAGCCATGGGCATGCTTTCTTTTCAGGAGAGCATGCCCAATTAATGGCTTTATTTTATTAATTTAACTCAAAATAGTGAATTAAAAATGTAATCAAATACCCTACATCCCATACACACATTGCAATTTTATGACCTCAATTTAGGAAAAAGATAAAATGTAAAATAATAAAATGTGCTGGATCAAGTGCTTTATATTTTATATTCTGCCAAAAAATGAGGGTGGTAGCCAGGTTATTAGATTAAACCATATTTACAGTGATTAATGTGATAATTACAACTAGGACTATTCATGCAGCTGCAAAACCTGAGTCTGAATACAAGGAACTTTCCCCATGTAAATATTGATTTTTCTTTTGAACTAATATCAGCAACTCTGACTACAGCCCAGCCCTGCGATAGATTGGCAACCTGCCCAGGGTGTACCCTGCCTTTCGCCCGAAGTCAGCTGGGATTGGCTCCAGCTTCCCCAACGACCCTGACAGATAAGTGGTATAGATAATGGATGGATGGATGGATGAATACAGTCCTTTGACATAAATGCCAACTCAAATGTTTCCAGTATCATGCATTGTGAAAATCTGGCCATTAGCGAACACAGACACACACACACACACACACACACACAAATAACCATTACTCCCAATATAAGAAATTTAGCCATCTAAATTTTTGCCTTTTTTAACCCCCCCCAAGTTTAGTATTTCCTACTATCTACTTCTCCAATCATATAGGATAGCTACCAGTCTGGGAGGGTGAAGGCTGAACCTTCACATGGATCCTCAAATTCTTTTCGAAGTGAAAAGCAGCTGAACACTCTTGGATGAGAGTACTAACTACTGGTCTTCCGGATGTCATCTGTGATCGGCTAGAGCCGAACTGAGAGAGGAGGGAGGAGAGAGGAATGCCATCTGTCCCTGCCAGAAATCAGAAACCAATAGTACTCTCTTGTCCATGGATGTGCATCGCTCAGATTCAATCTTGGGGTTCGAAATTGTGATATCTCAAATACAGATATTGTAAAAAGTATTTCATGTAGCTAGAATTGCAACCCTGTCCCCCTGATGTCCACGTCCTCCTCAATGAGTTAAAACCTGGCTTTAATTCCTCTCTGCTGAAAGGCATGAAAGCCGAGCTCTTGAAAGGGCATGATGCAACACCACGTCCACTGATAATGCCTAATTGTCCGATTTGATTACCTGGTGTTTGGCGTGGCTTTAAAAAGAGACGCTTCCCCTTTCACCAATAAAGCAGTGACCTTGAGAGAAATGGCAATGAAGCCACCAGGAGCTCGGCTGATATGCAGCGTTTTATTATTCCATTTTTTATGCAAACGCAGATGGTGTAGAATATGGTGCATATTTTCCTTAGACTTTCATATGATCTCTAGCACATTAGTAAATGCTTTCAAAATGACGTAAAATTGTCTGGTCAGCTCTTATTAATCAAATTACTACAATACAGAATATAGGATAGCAAGAACATAGTGCCTGTGTGCCAATTAGTGTTATACAGTGTGAGAAAGATGTCCAGAGAGAAAGACAGAGGACATGACATTGCAAGAGCAAGCCTATCTCTGGCTCCACATTTTCAGAAGGCTGTAATGCTTTAGTCATGGTGGCTGACGGAGGCAATGATTTGTACCGACGACAGGCCTTTAGGGCTGATTCGCTGATTTGGAACACTGGCCTGTGTCAGAGCCAGGTCATAGCAAATGGCTTTATTCGTCCTGAGTGGCCCGTGATGTTAACAGCAATCAGAAGAAGCTGCTAGCATTAAAAGGCTACAGGGGCTTAGCTATATGACATGCTTATCATATAACAGCTCGAGCAAAAGTGAAATCTATAGTCCGTGCCTTGTCTTCTTCCTTTTTCATTTATTTATAATCTTTCATCTCTTAGCATCTCTCTTTCCCGCTAATAAAGTAGACCTGGATGCTATCCAGTGTACACTACTTAAAAAAATAGAAGATGTTTCATCCCAAAATCATTATTAGAAAAGGAAGTGAGATTAAATGGAGATGTTGGACAAATGCACGGCCATGTCTCCAAAAGGTGCAAGGGGAAAACATTCAATTTGGAGCCTATTCATTAGGGTAATTGTGGACGTGGAAGGCGATAATGAGATAGGGAGGCCAGCGCATGAGGGCAGGTTTTTACTAGTTTGATTCACTACTGGGCAATTAATAAGGACACTCAACCACAGCAAGCTGACCGGGATGCTCATGTATGCAAGACTAGCAATAAAAATCTCATTTGCTAAGCTCTGCAGAAACTACGCAGGACGGCAACCAAGAACTACAGGAGATCTTCAAATGACCATGTAAATCAAAGCAGGGCTCTCTGCTGACCCAGCTCAGACCAGCTGCTGACGAGTAATGAGAACGGAAGATCAAAACAGTGATGGGAGTGTTTAAACAAAAAATCTCTTTCCCTAAGTTAAGGGAAAAAAAGATGACTCAGACTTCAGACTTTGTAAAAAGGCACCATTAAAAAAGTTAAACTTAAAAAAAAAAGTCAGCTCAATATATTGTTCTAAAGCAAATCTTGAAGGCCAACATGTTAATTTTGTGGATAAGCTATTCAGGGTGGATTTTTTCCATTCAAGTGTGTATGCACACTCTTTATTCACTTGCAAGAACAGGCCTGGTTGTGTGTAGTTGGCAACTTGCCATATTTTCCTCTTTGTACATCACGTCTCATGGCTATGAAAGGCTAGCCATGTAAAGATACACAGTAACGATACCCGAGAGCTGTTTTAACAGTCTCCCAGGTCATAGGCCACTCCATCAAATTAAGAGAATGAGGAATCCATTATACCATTAGCATGATCATACTAAGTGTGTGTGTCTCTGTGTCTTCTGTTGGCAGTAGACTAGGTAGAATATCAGTAGAACAATGCTTCTCACTCCAATTTGTGAAAAAATTTGGCAGTCTCATTCTGTCCACTGTACTACAATGGCAATGCTTCTCATTTTCTAGCACTGGCACCTTTCCTTTCGACACAGATGAACAAAAGTGCTACACAAGCATAGATTTGGCTGATAAGAAATGCCACCATGCTGTTCAAAGTTTCCCAGACACACTAAACTTGCATGCCAATCTCTAAGTTCCTAAAGCCAGATTGGTTATTACCAGAAATTTGGAGTAGAGGCAATCTAATTGCGGAAAATATGTATAATGTTAGAGGTATGAAAGCCATCCAACATTTTAATGTTTTGTTTTCCTCAGGTTCTAGGGATAATTAGAATACAAATGTGCATCTGTTTTACATACAGCTTCATCATTAAATATCAGGTCTAACCCTAGGCACGTACCAGATGTTCTACTTTAACAGCAGTGTGCTAACAAAGAATATTTTCTTCCTTTCGATAAGACAGACTTGAAGGTCTTCTGGAGAACTTCGCTCTTGATTATAAAGACATGTTCATCTATACCAGGCTTTCCAAGAGATAAACCATTCTTATGCTTCTAACAAACTCTCAGAATTGAGATTGGTTTAGTGACTTAAGGCCTCAGCATATGATATCTGCGAGGGTTTCCCAAAGACAAACCCAGCTTACAAGCTTGCATACTGTCTATGGTTTTGTTTTGGCTGTCACATATAAATACTCCAATTACAGGCTTTACAGGCTTCATCACATTATTTGCATTTGTCTGCACAGTTTGCTCAACTGTCATGTACACTGCATGACAAGTAAAGCCTCTGCACAACATCAGTTTGCAATGCAATTATATCATATTGTTTGTGGGAATTCAACCAAACATCATCTCTGAATGAAGTATGCTGAGACCTTTACTAGTAAATCATTGAAAATAATGCAGTCTGCAGTGGCCCAAAAAGCTCATTTCAAACCACACTCTGTGTGTGTTATGCTTGCATTATTCTTTGAACCTCATAACCTGAACATCTTAGCCAAGTGTTCATGAACTGGCAGAAACAACAAAGTATTTCAGCAGACTGAACTGAGTTCTTACTGTAGGTGAGCTGATAAACATACGAACAAAACATTGGCCATAGATCAGTGACTTTAGATTTCTAAACATAAACTAGCTCGGCTTCTTTAGCAATCTGCTGCTGCGGTTTATCTAATCACATGTATTTATGTAAATTATTTAGCTGAAGGCAGCTCATTGGGCCAGAGACTAGCTATGGGGCTAAAGACATTAGTTCAGAAAGTTAACCAGACTTTATAAGCAAGGAATTTTAAGTTGGGTCTTTTCAAAATTAGTTGAATACCCCTGTCCTAGTTCAACCCTGCTTCTGTAGATGCAGCGCCCCATTGAGATTAGCTCCAACACACTTGAGTCACCAAAAGTCTTCAGGAGAACCTCAATTTTAAAAGCTGAAGTTGAGAATAAACACTAGAAAGCCGTGGATCTCCAACAGCACATAAGACAGATTTGTCAAATTCAAAGGGAGGTAGCCTGGATATGGGGAAGTAGGGAGTATGGAAATAGCACTAACATTTTGCCAGGCCCACTGGGTAGGCTCGCGGGAGTTAGACACACTCTCCCACATCGTTAGCATTCAACTGGCAGATTTTAATTGCTTCTCAGGGAAACAGAACTGGCGAAAGAAAGGAAAGAATCAGTCTGATGTGTGCTCACCATCTGGTAGCTTGGAGACTGACAAAAAATGTTTAATGTCTGAATGCAGTGCAGGATGCCAATATGTATTTCCTGTGTACTAGACAAGTACTTCAAAGATGTGAATTCTCACAACATAGTATGTGTCTCCACTGGGAGCTGTTTGAGCTGGGAGAGGGGCTTGTTAGTGAGGTTTGGCAGAGTCACAGTCCACTAGCCTGGGCATCCTGGAATTTCAACCTGAATCTGTAGATGATGTAGTGCCATATGGAGACTAACTCAAAAGCTCCATCCAACACCCCCAGTCTAGCAAAAGTCAGTCCCCTGCCCATTTTTCTCCAGAATCTGGCTACCTGCCAATTCCCACCACTATAAATATAAACATTACAGAGTGGTAGTTTTTCAGCAGCTTGGTTGGGCAATGGTACCCCATTGCTGCATTCCCTCCACTTGCTTTATGACTTATTCAAGTCACTTATTTAAAATACTTGTCTACAAAGACATAAACGAGCCCCAACTACCTAAAGGCACTTATAAAACCCTGCACTGTACCACATTCCCTTAAGTCCTATAGCAGAACTCGGTTTGACACCCCATCCCTCAAGGTGCAAGGAAAACATGCATCAAGACTGTTCACTGTCCTGACATCCATGTGGTGGAATAAACTTCCCTTGATAGTCTTAACAGTGGCAAACAGAGAATGAAGACCTACCATTTTACCAAGCACTTGATCATGAGCAATAATTTAAAAAACCCTTGACTTTATTTGTGGCTGGACGAAATCATTGTACTAACTCTGCTCAAAGTGCATTTTAGCTTGATGGTATTCATAGCCCCTGTGTACAGGTGGATATGCTTTTGACAGAGACTGCAAAACACTTGATAAGGCCATTTACCAGAAAGGAACCTGAGGTCGTAGCAGTAGTACCTGTGAGTGGGCTCGGAAGTGTTATAACCTTGAAGACATTTCTCCTTTTAAGAGTTTGTCTAAAGGCAGTTCTAAGACTTCTACTGGCAGGGAATTTCTGGCAAAGCTCCTCAGTGGCAATTTGTTTTGAGTTGTCTTTACTTGCTACACTATTAGAAACAAGGTTCCTGAAGAGTTCCTTGGAATTTTAACAGATCTACATGGTACCTGTTTTGAAACGGAAACTCTCTGTTGTAGGGTTCTACATACAAGCCTTAAGGGTTCCCCCAGAGACCAAGCAAAGAAAGCTTGGCTTGATGGATCTGTTTTCAAAGCCCTTTTCACAGAGTTTAATGGAGTTTCTAAAATACCCTGGGTGACTGAAAAGCTTCATTATACAATTTGCCCAAGAGCAACTAACCAGAGCTGGTTTATGAAATATGACATGTATCTCTATAGCCACTGTATTCTCTTTGCATATATTTTCATGGATGGAAGCTAAGGCTACATTCATTCCATTTGTCGAGATGATTCAAAATTGTGTTTGCAAATGAATCATAGCTCTGTGAAGAGACTTGATCTGCAAAAAGTAGATCAAATCAAAAAATTTCCAGCACTAGCTAAATGAATGCCTTCATTGCAAAGATTATTTGCTCTGGAGGTTATCTGACAGCTTAGAAAAACCCCAACATACATAATTTTTGCTATTTTTGCAGTTATTCCTGATAGTCCTTAATTTTCCCCCCAAGTTACAGGCTTTTGACATGTAGCAACATATCACAAGAACAGCTACAGTACTAGCTCTGTAATCTGCCTAGGATTCTTTGGTTTCCCCTTGGAGGAACTCTTATAGGTTCACAATATTACAACAATATAGAACAATTAAAGAAAATTGCACATGTTCAAAGATTTATATACTGTTTTGCTTCCAACAGTAATGACACTAAACCTTACAACAGCAATCAAGTAAGTCAACGCTTGGAAGCAAAGAGAGGAAGCAAATGAGGGATGGAGGAAGACAGAGAGAGAAAAGGAAGTAGAAAGAAATGTCAAAAGGAACAATGTAATGATGGCAGATGTTGAATATGTGTTGGATGAAAGAGGTGATGGCAGTGTGAATCAAACGTATCCTCTCTCTCTCATTCACTACCTCATCTGACTCTCTGAGTGTCTTGGCCTTTTAGCTTTCTGCTCTGTCTCCTTTCTCTTTCTGCCTTGCACTTCACCTCTTCTCTCCTTTTCTGTCCCTCAAAAGTTCTCTTTCATCTTCTTAGAGAACACACACACTCTCCTCACTGGCTGAGGGCTCTTTGACATCCTCATCCCCATCCCTCTGCTCTACTTGTCCAGCTTTCAATTCGCTTGAAGCTGAAAAAAAAAAAAGTAGGAAGGAGGAGTTCACGGCAGTGTATCAACACGTGTGGGAAAGCTGCGAAGCACCTCGTCTGGCTGGCACCTGGCCAATAAATGCCTTTTCTCCATGCTTTCCTCGATCTGTCTTCACTACTGAGAGTGGTCTCTATGCTCTCATCAGGTGTGAAACATAAGCATGCAAAGAAAGACAGATTGTGTGTGTGTGTGTGTGTGTGCTTGTTCTTGCTACATATTGAGGACTTGAATATGTTTTCTACCAACAGAGTTAGGACACTTTTGGGAAGTGAGGACATTTTGGCTGGTCCTCACTTCTTCAAAGGGCTGTTTGA
>JAOTRR010000047.1:20946696-20957699 GCA_028570945.1 Gogo arcuatus
AGTGAGTGAGTGAGAGTGTGTGTGTGTGTGTGTGTGTGTGTGTGTGTGTGTGTGTTAGTACAGTATATGTGGGTTGGTCTAGGCAGCTTTGCCTACATCTGCTTTCACTTGTGTGAGGTTCTGTACCCGAGGACACATCTCACATGAGTAAGAAAACATCTCAATTTCTCAAAAAGAAAGAAAATAAACCAGGCAGGAAAAATCCCTCAAATGTCTGATTCCCCCACCCCCCCCAAAAAAAGAGAAAGATTCCGATTTAGCCAAATAAAACCCAGATCCCAGGCTTTATGGATCTCATTTTGCCACAGAGATACATTCGGAAACCGCTGTCTCAGTTAAGAGCTGATTAACAGTTGAGTGATTTAAGTTACTGTTAAGTGAACCGATGTCTGGTTAGACATCCAGCTTTGAGCCGAAACATAAAAGTCTCAGGGTTCTCAAATGTCTGTATCACTAAAGTCGTCTCTTTAAAGCTTTTCCCATCCTGTCTGAAGCTAGCCAAAGGAGAACCACAGCATCCAATACATGCTTATTTGAGTATCTTTAACATGTTGAAGAGACAAAAACTTTTAACAATTAACATGTCTTGACAAATGCTAGACTTTTTGCTGAACTTTGTGATTTTAATTTTGCATGTACTCTAGCTGGGTTTCCTTGTAGATAATATAGTTAGCTAATTAGGTTTTTGCTTTGGTAGCAAATTAATATAAAGCATGGTATATGAAGGAAAAAATAAAACACAAAATAATAAGATGCGTTGGATCAAGTGCTATTCAGTATTCTGTTGAATAATGATAGTGTAAAAATGGAACAAAGCCATTATGATGTTACAGACTTGAAAGCCTATTGAAACATTCTAGATTTTAGTTATCCTATCTAATATCAGAACTTAATATGAGGCTGCCTCCTGGTCCAGTTTGACTATGTTTGCTTAGCTTTAGCACAGGAAACCGTTTGAATGCACCTAAGATGTATCAAAAGAAACTTTCCAAAGAAAGTTTGAAGCAAAACTATTTTCCATGCTTGCTCTGTTCATTTGAGCCAGAGATTTGCGAAGCCATTCCTCAAACCTGCCATGATGTTACAGGCTATAACGACATGATTACAAATGGTGCACGGTTAAAATATATCAAGTGAGACACAAGGGTCAATTACAAGTACAGCCTGTGTTTAAATGGAGACGTGTGTGTGTGTGTGTTCGCTTCAGTCCACAGGCGGACATTGCACATCAAATCAACGTTGCTACAGAATGACTTTCTGTATGAAAAAAAGTAGACTGGTTTCCCCAGAGTGCAATGATTGTGACATCTGGAGAAATAATCATCCAGTGAAAAAGACAAGCTTATGAGTTCCTGTTTATTTATTTTCAAAAGTTAGTCTGCACTCAACTTTTATATTTCCATTGGGAAGCCGTTGCTGAGAGTTAGAAAATATTTTACAAAGTGGTTGAAGTTTTTTAGCAGGGTGTCTGGCGCACATACACACACGTCAGACATAACACGTAATAACTGCCATGCCATATGGTGAGCTGAGTCACCATATAAACGACATGCAATTACCATAAAATGGCTAGCAATTGCCCACATACACAATGGCACATACACAAGGTTAAAAGCATTCTGTTTAGACAGGAGGTAAAGGTTAGGTACTTTCAAGCAGCACTGCTGTCAAGAACATGATGTGGGTGTCTGGTTCCCTGCAGGCCTTGGTGCTTTGTGAGGGGAAAAAAAGCCTTAAATCCACTCATCAGTCATTTTTCGGCATTGCCTGGCAACTTTAAAGAAGGGCAAACATGTCAGTTCACTGGCTTAACAGAATTTTCAACAGCAATTATCAAGTAGTTTAAGATCATTACTGTCTTTAAGTCCACAAAAGAACATCTGTTTTATAAAGGAGGGGTTCCTTTTGAACAGCACGTGATTAGGTTTACCTGTTTCCTGGCGGCCTGATGTGAACTGTCCCTGTTGGGTTTTAGACACGCACACTCAACACACACACATATGAAATGAACTTTGAGCATCAAACCAAAGCCAAGCCTTCACATCTGGTTTGGGGCTGAGGGAATTGGTTCTGGCCTGCCAGGGTCAAGTGGCACATTTGAGTTTCTAAGGAAAATATTCAGTGGGGCTAAGCAAACAACCATGGGAAATGACTGCCTTTGCTCCGAAGGTGGGGCTGGTTGCTGAAGGTCAAAGCAGAGCATACTAATCTCCATGTATGCCAGCCAAAAGACAATAGTGAGAGTCTCAAAACTCAGCACCTTCAAGTGGTCACCTCAGTGTGGAAACTACCATCAGTACTTTGATTCATTTATCCTTAGTAAACACTACAGTTCATGGTGAATCCACCTATCCCAGGAAAACAGGGTCCCCACTAATCCATTCCAGATCACCATATACGCACACACATACACATTCACAGCTAATTTAGAGTAGCTAGTCCACCTACTGGCATGTTTTGGGAGGTGGGAGGAACCTGGGGCATGTTTTGGGAGGTGGGAGGAAGCCCATGTGGACAGTACCCCCAGATCAGGATCAAACTGAGGACCTGCTGTAGCACTGTGCTGTACAAATACAATCTGGGCTAAACACTGATGCCAACTGGAAACTTGGAGAAAAGCTCACTTGGTAGCAAAAACAACAACTTGTTTGTGCTTCACGGACCCAAAATCTTGTCTATCATCAATGGTTATTTATGGGCTCCTGAGGGGCACAAAACAAAAGGATTCACTCTATCACTGGGAGATCTAGTAGTCCAAGACAGCAAAACTGGCCATGTTCTCTGGCTGCAAAGGATGGCATTCCTCTCTTCTCTGTCAATCAGCGCAACACCAACCAATCATGAGCTCATGTATGTGAAAGAAGGCTTTTTGGATTTATTGCTTGCATCATCTTTTCTGACCACTGGCAAATAAAGATGGCCATCTGAACACACTTTGAAATTAGTATTCTAGTTTTAAAACTTCTTTGCAAAGATCTGTTCAGTATGCCCTTTTACTATAGCTCCTTTCAACATGCAGCTTTGCCCACTAATGTTCTGGCACATTCTGGCACACCAGGCTTAGTAATGTTCCCGGTAGACTTAAAAAACATTGCAGAGCAAGATGATGAAGCCATATGATGCATTTGTCCTTGATTTCAACCATGGGTTCCCTATCCTGGCCCTGGATTACCCCCTGTCCTGCACATGTTAGTGTTTTCCCCTGCTACCAACACAGATGATTCAACTAATCAGCTAATTAACAGTCCTTTCTGAGTTGAACTGGCTGTGTTAGGGCAGGGAATACACTACAAATGTACAAGGCAGTAGTTTCTCCAGGACCAGGGTTGGGAAACTATAAGATTTAAACATTATATGGAAGAACAGCCAGGAAGCCAGTCAGGAAGTGTCTTGAAATTGGATGTATTTTGAAACTAGCTGTCTGGGAAGAGGAAATAAAGGTAAAAAGTACTGTTAGAGATGCAGTGGTATATAAGAGTAAAATTAAAGACTGTGGGATTCTGAAAAACATCATATGAGGGTCTTGCCAAAACTGTTGCCACGCAGTTGGAAGCACACAACTTTGTATGCTTTGGCATGAAGATTTCCTTTCATTGGAGCTAAGAGGTCCAAACATGTTCCAGCATGACAATGCCCCTGTGCACAAAGTAAGGTCTATGAAGACAAGGCTTGCCAAGATTGAAGTGGAAGAACTCACGTGGCCTGCACAGAACCCTGACCTCAACCCCACTGAACACCTTTGGGATGAAGTGGAACACCAACTTCTTGCCAGGCCTTCTTGCTTGACATTGGTGCCCAACCACAAGTATGTGCTCTTGTTGCTGAATGAGCACAAATCCCCACAGGCACAGTCCAAAATCTAACAGAAACCTCAATATTAAAGAAAATGGGATAAGATAGGATAAGGGATAAAGTATCCACATATTTTTTGGCCATATAGTGTATTTGAATGTTCCAGACATCCCAGAGAACGAGTGCATGACTTTTGCCCAACCAACGCTTTCCGTTTGATGAAAGTTATGGCAAGCAATTGTGTATGTATTGTTAGATAAATACAGTAGATTCAGGTTAACATAATCTGTTCAATCACCACCAAAAAGCAAAGAAGGTACCAAATAGTAAAGGACGTGAGATATTTATTTAGTTTGTTTTGGTGAAATGGACAGAGAAGAGTGCGACTGTCACCATCGTCATCCTTAGCAACGGCTTCTTTACTTCAGCTGTCTTTTTTCTGTCTTCAAGCCAAAGGGAAAAAAAATTCTTGGCTCTGCTAGATCATCCTGACCTACTACACCAAACCTTCCCAAACAGACATTTGCAAAGTAGTCTCCATATTCCCACCAGACTACCATGCCTGCTGATCTCCTTCAAGTAAATGGAAAGTGCTTTCTATTGGTACGGTAATCACTAAAACCCAAAAATCCTTCCTTACTCTTCTCCCATGCTCTCATTGTACGCTGATGATTTCTTTTCACAGCCATCTGACTCAAACATCCTGTGTGCTAAATGTTACTGTAGCTTTCAGCTCTTTTGGACAGGGATATCTGAATCAAATTTGCACCTAAATAATGGCCGGTTAGATAACATGTACAGCATTATGTTAGCATTATGTAAGCCATGTTTTGGTCCCAAAAATCGGTCCTGATGACATAGAAAAATCAGGTTTAATCCTGGCCAAACTTGGCGGGGGTGTAAATAAATTGCTATGTATTTGTTTGTGAAACAAGTACAGAGATCCGATCCAGCTTCTGGTTGCTCTGTTAAATCGTTAAAACAGGCGGCTATGAAATCCTGAAGATTGATTTCCTTTAAAGCCCAGTTTGACTTTCGCTAACTTAATTATTTTTAGCCCATGCTGGGTGCATCATATAAAGAGAGAGACAAAGCAGTTCTCCTCTCTTCTCCTTATCTTCCTCTCTCTCTTTGACACATAAAGGATTATGTTGTGATTTAAGAAATCTTAATCTTAGCTTCTTCACCAAATAAGAAGGGAACTGCGTCTGGCCATAACACTAAGTCTAATCAGTGCTTTAGTTGAAAATATAAGTTACCTTTTTCAACCTTGGCTGTCTGTAAAAATCCAACAGATGACCTTGACTCACATTCACACATGTACAAAACTTCAGAACACGGTTTCTACGGAGTGTGCTTTTGACGTGCTCATAAATATTCATGAGCAGGTGGAGCTCGGCTTCCTGCTGGAATTTGTTCTGTTGATGTGTTGCATTTTTGTTGGAATTATGAGTCTTGGACAAAAAAATTCAAAACATTTTCCATTGGAAGGAAGGAATTTGGACATGATCGGGTACAGTTCTGGTTTAATGCCCAGCATGCAAATGCTTAAAAACATCACTAGGATTGTGATCAAATTTGTCACTAACTAAACTGCCTCCCAGGGTGGAACTGTGGTGCACTGTTCCCTCACAGCAAGTAGGTTCTGGGTTTGAACCTCACAGCCGACTGGGGCCTTTGTATGTGGAATTTGCATGCTCTCCCATGTTCTCGTCCTTCCGGTGCTCCGGTTTCCTCCCACAGTCCAAAGACATGTGGTTTAGGTCAACTGGCTACTCTAAATTGCCCATAGGTATGAATGCAAGTATGAATGGTGGTTCATCTCTGTCTTAGCCCTGCGATAGATTGACGACCTGCCCAGAGTGTACCCCGCCTCTCACCTGAAATCAGCTGGGATTGGCTCCAGCTTCCCCCAGGACCAAGCAGTATAGCTAATGGAAGGATGGATGAACTGCCTCCCATTGGCTTATATGGAGTAATAGTGTGTATTAGGTGTTGCACAACTGTCCATTTTTACCAGCAGACCAGTAATTAAAATAATAGTTAAAGCAAAAACTAATTCAGGACATAGCTATTTTTTATTTAACAGTGTTACACAAGTTTTAGATTACATCCCCTGCTTCAATTCTTCTTTAGGCTACACTGTTAACAACGAAAATAAATAAAATCAATGCAATAATGTGCAAATGACATGTCTGTGTTTCATATTACACTAGTTTAGAATGCATCAAAATGCACTCTTGTGGATGAGCAGCTGAAATTGTTGATTCTGGAACTGAGAACACGCAGCATGGAAGCCCATGTTGATGTCTATCAACAGCTCAACAGCTTATAGCTCAATGACTGGCCTTCCTTGGATGGAGAATGTTAGATATACAGCAATGTTTTTCTAAACAGTCTCTAAACTTTCTATCTAGCTAGCAGTACAGTATGTGTGGGACGTGGAAGTGTGTATCAGGAACCAAACTGCGACATTGTGTAGGAACTGAGGGACCATAATCAGTAATCGGTAATTGTACATCTAAAAGTTTTGCCTGATCAAATGGCCAATACATGTGAATGTAAGGTAACTGGCAGCTCCATATAGATGAAAACATTTGAACAGGGTTAACGTATCATGTGTTATTGTTGTTTGGTGACCCTTTGGTGGCTACTCACCCCTTCTGCTGGATACGCCTCCCATCCAAGGTCCCCCAGAGCAGACATCGAGTCCAGTAACGTAACTACAGAGCGAGAGAAACAGGAAACAATTTAGTTTAATCATTCAATTTAACTTGATGTCACTGTCATCAACGTTTGCAATTGTTTTTGGCTTGTGCTCAATTTCTCCCTGGTAAACACAATGCTCCTAATTTCAATTTTCAATTTTCATCCCCCAGGGGAAAAATCACCAGGAAAAATTGCTACTCTAGGAGTCTTTCAATAACCAAGCACTTGAGGACTGACCTGCAGTTAGGAGAGCGTGTGTGTGGGTGTGTGTGTGTGTGTGTGTGTGTGAGAAAACAAACCTTGGCTCACACACTAGATTTCAGCACCAGGAGTATTCAGGGAATCTGAAGCAGTTGTGAAGGTCATGTAAGGAAATGTATGTAGGAATGTGTATAGAGATGCAGAGTGTTAGAAAAGGCTCCTCTTTCAACACAGACACACTCCCCTATTCCTTGTCCTGAGGCTCTGAACTATGTTTTCCCAGTCTGCTCTGCGTTCCAGGGTAATTAAGGTCTTGGCACTGCGCTGCATCAATTTTTCATTAGCTCCCATCTGCAGATGCTGCCGTCCATACTCAGGACCTGAGCAGAGTCGACAAGTGCAGCGAGATCTGGCTCGAAACACAGCCAAGTCACATGCGCTCACATGCACACAAACACACACGTAAGATGCCAGAACAGACAAAAGCATACTCAGATCAATGAGTATGACATGCTAGAAGAAGCTAAGCTAACTCGGCAGGACTTCGGAGCGGATCTCTAGATATACACCGTACACACACGTACAATCCCTGTACAATATGACAAACAATTCAATCATTAAAAAGAAAGTTTATCTAATAAAATTTAGCCGAATCGTTTTCTCATCCAGAAGTTAATAATAAACATTACAGACTTTGGTATGCATGCTAAACTTTTTTAAAATGAGGTTTCTATCTGGATTCCATCATGTTGACATTTTAATCATATGCATTAACACTCTTATTCAAATGGGCCTTATAGCAGGCGTATGCTAATCAGCTCATAGGTTAAAATTATCACAGTATTGGGATGTATCATAGTATAATGTGATATTATTTTCAGCATCTCTGTTGAACAATTCCACTTCCAGTTCGAAATGGTTACTACAGTACAGTTGGCGGCATCATTTGTGGACATGGCAAACGATACATTTTTTCCTGAATATACAATCATACTGCTTCATGTTCAAAGGAGGAACAGCAGATAGAACTGTTAATGACAGGGTTGCCAGATTGAGCTACTTTAAAAATATTGCGGCCATAATCGACAAATAATCTGAAATAAATTGAATAAAATTCTGCAAAAAGGCAAAGTGTAAGCGCAGACAGTGTGTCTATGGTGTACAATAGAAGTGGTTCTGTAGACCATAGACACGCCGTCTATGGTGTCCTCCCAATCTTTCCAACATATCGTACAATAGAAATGGTTCTGTAGACCACGGACACACCGTCTATGGTGTACACCTCCCAATCTTTGCAACATATCATACAATAGAAATGGTTCTGTACACCATGGACACGCTGTTTATGGTGTCCTCCCAATCTTTGCAACACATTGTACGATAGAAATGGTTCTGTAGACCAAAGACATGCCGTCTATGGTGTACACCTCCCAATCTTTGCAACATATCGTACAATGGAAATGATTTTGTAGACCAAAGACACGCTGTCTATGGTGTACACCTCCCAATCTTTGCAACATATCGTACAATAGAAATAGTTCTGTAGACCATAGACAGTGTGAAATACTTGTTCCACACTGCACAGGCTGAGAAAAACAAACGCCTCCTTTTTTTCAGCGCACAACTTTGGACTAGTTTCAGGTATTTCGTGTGGTGTTTGTTTGAAATGTTGTTGGGTGGGAAATTTGGTGAAACCTGGCAACCATGGGTAATGCGATTACTGTAACTCAAACACAGCTGAACGAAGGTGTATCTAAAACTGCTCAAAACAAGCTCTTAGATGACTATATGTTGTCGACTGTCTATGATGGGATTACTCTGAAAATTCACTACTTTATAACTATAACATAAGTGCAATAGCCATTGGACTTAACTGTGCTTAAGGTTTCCATTAAATAATTATTGTCCTACCCTGAAAAAAAAAATCAATGCTCATGAGCCACAAACATTTGAGTTCCACATTAATATAGAGTAGTTCTAATAAACAAATGGATGTGTGGTCGCACAATTTTACAGTCAAAAGTTTCGAGATATTGCTGAGCTAATATTACTTTTCGTTCACTACCTACTACTGTACTTACTTGACTACTTAACTGACAAAGTTAACTTGTTTGGTGTTTTTCAGTAATATTAGAAGAGATAAGCATCGTTTAAATAAATATATAGTAACACAGGAAAGACTAGAACAAAAAAATGGAGAGAGTGGAAGAAACAAAGAGAACAAGTTGAGATTTTGATTTACGGCGTGCTGCCGAACAAAAGAGTGTGTGCATGTGTGTGTGGTGCCCCGGTTTGATTTATAACGACAGCGGCGTGTTTGTAAAAGATTAATGAACGGTGATTCATGTTTCATAAATAGTTTCCTCCGTACCGCCTGCAATTCTTCACCCGGCGAGACACGCGTTCATGCTGCCTCAGTGTTGAGCGAGATGAAAAGAGCTGGAAGCAGCTGGAGATAGAGTATGCTTCCTGAATGAGTGTGTGTGTGTGGTGTGTGCTGTCTTAACATACATTAACCCTTTCAGTGCTTCATTAATAAGTTACACTGGTTACCTTAGATTGGGTAATGGCAAATTTTCATGTCAGAAAAGTGCTTCTGGACACCGATAAGTACATTTTATTGTTTGCGTTGCAATTCCTTCGTTGTCGGTGCCAAGAACAAAATACTGGGTAAGATCTGTCATTTTTCACGTTGTTGTTTTAGATGTTTTATCAGGTTATATTTTTGTACAGGAGGAAGATGTTGTAGTTCCTCCTCTTGATATTTTTGCATTTTGCTTTGATTGCCTTTCATTAATCATGAAATACATCCAGATCGTTGTTGTTTCTTGTCGTCTGTTTATTAGTGCAACAATGTATACTAGGCTTACGTTACATAATATCACATGGTATCGGATGCTGGTATCAGTGAATTTTTTTTTTCGGGTAAAATTCCCGACAGTTAGTATTACCATTCAAATTTTAATTAACATTAAAACTGCAGTTTGAAAATGTCACGTCAAAGCAAATTCAGAGAAAATAGATGTTAGAAAACAGTTCCTGAAAGACTATGAACTACGTAGGACTGAATTATGGAGTTAGATTGTTAAAAAGTTTATCATTTTTGTGTCCAGGATTTTTTGGGCGGGTCAGAAATCATGGCTCAATGACATTGGAGCCAGATTTAGCACAACTCCTTTTAATGTTTATTTTTGATTGGATGATTGGACTCCACATTGTATTTTCAAGTTCACGCCCACCCGCCATAATGGATGACTTCTGATTTCTTTCAAAATGGCAATTTAACACTTTTATTTCCGTGGAACCAAGAAAATATTGTTTTTATGTTTTTTTTAAATTTAATGTTTTTGTTGATCACAATGTGCGCTGCTGTTTTTCAGGTTTAGCCACAATACGGGTGTGCTCTGGCTCTGTTTTTGTGCTGTGTCGCTAAATGCTAGTTGAAAATGTATTCATTCATGGATTAGTAAACTTCGAGAGAAAAGAAGCAAAAGAAAATATTGCTTTTATGTTTTTTTAATGTAACATATGGACGATTTTTATTGCGCGGGCTGCCGATTTCAACTCAAGTTTAGCCACAATATGGGTGTGCTCTGCTCTTGTTGCTAAATGCTAGTTGAAAATGGATTCATTCATGGATTGGTGAATTTTGACTTGATTGAAACACCAACTCTACTGAGGAAAGATAAGACAGAATTTAGCTGGTTTATTTTTTTGCATGTCGGAGGCAGATTGGCACAAAGCAGTGCGGTGCTTTTCCCACGCACAGTAATGGTGAAAGAGAGAGAGAGAGAGTTTAGCTTCGCTTGCTTTTTGTAGTTGTAAATATTGGTCTCGTGTTGAGAGAGTACTGCTTATTATTTCACGATTCTGTAAAATAGATTAATTGATAGAAAAATAGTTGTTAGTGGCAGCCCTAATGTTACTATATTAATGTTTACGCAACCAAAAAGTGCATAGTGCTGCTAATTTTATTTGTGGTTTTCAATATAAAACGTGGCAAAATGATTTCAGTTTGTGTAGCAACACATTTTAACAATACCGTGATAATACTGAGAAACGTGATCATTTTGATCACTATAATCGTGATATTAAATTTTCAGACAGTGGCAAGGAAAAACTCCCCGAGACCACATGAGGAAGAAGCCTTGAGACACTACCTGGAACCCATCCTCTTCTGGGTGGCACTGGATTAGCGGGATTATAAATCGTCACTTTTTTTTTAAAACTGTTGAACGGTACTACCCTCACCAGCCACTTTATTAGGTACACCCATACACCTGCTGTTTTATGCAGTTATC
>JAOTRR010000047.1:21081895-21094354 GCA_028570945.1 Gogo arcuatus
TATATATATACTGTATACTAGACTACTAATGCGCTCCTAAAGCGCACCCAGACTACGCACGTTTACTAATCACGCCAGACTTATTTATTTATTAACTTTATTAATCCTACGTACAGATTTTTTTTAATTGCAGTTCCAAAGTCCTTCAACCTTTTACGCACTGGACCATTAGTGCGCTCGAGCTCGAGCTGTCTCTCTCAATTTTTTGAGGAGTGAAAAAAACAAAGTATGTAGACCTGTATACAACAATTCATTCATTGATTTATTTATACATGAGTAAATCTGATTTGAGACTTTGTTTAAAAAAAAAGTTCTCATGCATGTTTCCTAATTATTGTTGAAGTTTGCACAAAATGAATCCTTAAATAAATAAATAAATATCAGAATATTATATATATATATATACACACACACACACGATGTCCAAAGTTTTGATATTTCCAAAATCTAGTTTTGGTTGACTCAAGTTGCACGCTAGAATTCTTGTAATCCCTTTTTTTTTTTGCTTTATTATAGAATATTTTTTCATCAAACGAGTCTGAAATACAGACTGAAATGTGATATCTAAGAATAGAAATCTAAAAAAAACCCTCAGTGTTTTGTCTGAAGTCTTTTAACCCGATGAATGTTTCAAATCAGCATTTGGACTTCAAACATACATTACAGCACAGCAAACCATAGAGAGAAAGGGTGAAAAAAACAGAGGTTTAAAAAAAAATATATTATTATTATTATTATTATTATTATTATTATTATTATTACTAAAGGAGAACATTTCATTTCATGCAGGGCAACAATACAAAACAAAAGCAGAAATAAATAATATGTGATCCTTCTATAGAAAGTCGGAGAGAAATGCTTGTCTATAGTCAGACCCATGTATTATACACTAGACCTGCAAGTAAGCAGATAATATGGTAAGAGTCATCTTCAGTCATTTGAAGATTAATTGTAGTTGGATGTGAGGAAATCCACAGCAATTGAAAATAAAAAGCTAATTTTAAAGCAAATCATCTAAAAAAGGAAGAAAAAAAACCCACCTTGCCATCATGGTTGTCGTATGTCTCGTTTGTTTTTTGCAGTGACTTTACTGGACTCGAGAACAGTTCAGGGGGAGCTGAAATGGGTTTCCAGTCCAACAGAAGGAGGGGTAAGTCATTACAAATAAAATACAAGACAACTGGTGTCTTCTTAAATGGTTTCTTCCTGAAGAAGACTCCATCAAAGTTCATTCCATCAGGCATGGAATGATGGTTTACGTTATGTAAAGCTCTATGAGGCATTTGCGATTCGATTCAGCCATTAAGTTATTACAGCACAGGACCTCAGTGGAACATGATGCAAAAGGAGTTAAACAGTCAATAAGTTGCTGCTTATTGTAAAGGGTTATTTGGATGGGTAGCTGATGTATACTGTATGTAAAGCCAAAAACAACCGGCTTGCTCTTTTCAATACAATGCAACCTAAATGAAGGCCTATAAGCAAAGTCCAGCTTTATCTAGGAGGAAAAAAAAAGTTCTTTCTGTGGCCTCAAGTAGCTATACTACATTGATAAAAGCTTTATTGCTGCGGCAGTTGGACCTCCAAAGGAAAGAAAGCATCATAAATCATGACAGACCTTTAGGGACTTCTCTGTTCATTCAGCACACTTTAGTCGTAACCTCTCAGTAGAACTATGCATGGACATTTTCTTACATTTATTATTGGCTGCGATAAATCTTTAACCAACCAACCAAACAAACAAACAAAAAAATCACTTTTTTTTTCAAGCGCACACTGAAATATAGACTGGAGTGTCAAATGTTCTCTAAACTTAAAAATGTCATTTGAAAACAAAGGATTACATATTGATGTTCAGATAAAGGCTCAAGTCTCCAGATACGTCTTTGCTAATATGAATTTGGCCTCAGTTGTGTAAAGCTCTAATGGATACTTGACAACTTGACACAGCCTTGAGTGCTTCCAGATTTCAAGTGCAGTTGGGGCCAAATCTTTTGAAACAATTTGCTTCTCCAAAAAGCCCAGAGAGGCCATAATGTTTCCAAACAACACAACCTGCCAGATTTTACTGTTTGAGAAAATCCCACTTTGAAAGTTTACTTTGCAAATGCTTTTATTCTGATGGGAGCTGATGGGATGGCAGATGCATGATTAAATTCTCATCAGCAAGTGATCGATGCGATGCAATTTGAGTTTGCGGCGTGGGATGTAGTGCACCTGCTGAGACAAGGGTATCTGTAACTAAATCTATCTTTCTCGCTGTGTTTCTGTCAGTGGGAAGAAGTAAGCATCATGGACGAGAAGAACACGCCCATCCGGACGTATCAAGTGTGCAATGTCATGGAACCCAACCAGAACAACTGGCTTCGGACAGACTGGATTGCACGTGGAGCGGCCCAGCGAATTTACGTCGAGATCAAGTTCACTCTGCGTGACTGCAACAGCTTGCCAGGCGTTATGGGCACATGCAAGGAGACGTTCAACCTTTACTACTACGATTCCAACAATGACAAAGAGCGATACATCCGCGAGAACCAATTCATCAAGATTGACACAATCGCCGCTGATGAGAGCTTTACGCAGGTGGACATTGGAGACCGCATCATGAAGCTCAACACAGAGGTGCGGGATGTGGGAGTCTCGACACGCAAAGGCTTCTACTTGGCCTTCCAGGATGTGGGGGCGTGCATCGCCCTGGTGTCTGTGCGGATTTTTTACAAGAAGTGCCCACTTACAGTACGCAACCTTGCTCAGTTTCCGGACACGACCACAGGTGCGGATACATCGTCGCTGGTGGAGGTCCGCGGCTCATGCGTGGACAACTCAGAGGAGCGTGAAGTACCCAAGATGTATTGCGGTGCTGATGGAGAATGGCTGGTGCCAATCGGAAGCTGTCTGTGTAACCCAGGATTTGAGGAGCGAGCAGGAGCATGCCAAGGTAGGGTCTCTGATAGCTCTATTTGTGTCCTTGGATATAGCCCATCATCATTTGTCTTATGAATGTTCACCTATTCTTTCTGGCTTTTTTGAGGTTCCTGAGCCATGTGTTCCTCTCTTCAAAGAGTTAAACAGTTTCCTTTTTCAGGAGCTCCATAGTCTGGTCATTGGGGATAGCATTTGGTAGCATTCCAAATAATATTATACAGCACCCACATGGGTTTTCAGTTTCCAGACAAGAATTAAAAAGCAAGATGTCACGCTTCGAACGTGACTGTGTTGTGTTTTCTCAGCTGGACAATGTTAGAAGTTTGCTCCACTACAGGCAGCTGAACACTTAGCAGTGCTCAGTGGATTAGGAGGCTGCTGCTGGATCTTTCTGTTCCATATCAGAATGTCTTAGCATTGGCGCTAATCATGTATGCCTGAGAAATGCACTTTATATTAGATGGTAGATTTGATTTCTCTTACACTGTCTTTCTGTCTTCCTCTTGCTGTCTGTGAAGGTGAGATATTTCTGTTTCAGGGAACAACAAAAGGCTTGTGGGGAGAGAAGGAAAGGATGAGTACTGTATTTGTTTCCCTTTCCTTGTTCTGCTTTTCCCACTCTCACTTCTCACTGTCCATGGCTTGGCTAAAGGGTTCAAAAGGGCTACCCAGCATCTGGGTGAAGCCGAGGTCAGTGCAAATGAACAGCAGAACCTCGAGATAGGCAGACAGTTTGAGAACGCCCCTCTGCCCTTTTTTTACTCCCTTGAAAAAGGCATCTGGTCCAGGAGAGGGTCAGAGCTTGTGCACGGTTGATAAACGGCATGCTGGCCAGTCCACTGTTGGTTATTTATGAGGGCAATCTCAGCAGGCTAATTACATGACAAATACACAATGTAATTTAGGGCTCCTTTGGGGGGGTGTACTGTCTCTGCTTGCGGTCTCTCTGTGAATGTGTCTGGGTCGTTGCTTGAACGGGTTCACTTTTAAGAAAATGGGCAGTTTTTCTTGGTGACTCTTTTGTTGGTGGTGCTAGGCGGCATTCCAGTCTTTTGCTCCTTTGGGTTTTTTCTCTCTCTTCCTCTCTCACATGCTCTCTCTCTCTTCTCTTTGTTCAGCTGTTATGATTTAAAACGGAAAGCTGCCATAATTCAGTTAAACCCAAAGGCCACATGGAGACTTGGTGGAAAATTCAAAATCATGTTGCACTTTGAGTTCAGTCCCTTTTCGTACCATTTAGTTCTCATTCTTAGTGGCAAGTCTCACTAAACTCAAAACTTAAAAAGTAACACATGGAAGATGACAACGTCTGTAGTCCCATAGGTTCCAAAGTAAAGGTGCAGTGGATGACTCGAGTATGGATATTTTCATTAGTTCTTTAGCATGGTCCATGGCATCCATAGTGGATTAACCCATCAGATGTCATCGTCCGTAAGCCAACAATTGACCGCATCCTCATTGAGGAAAGTTCAAAAGGTGGCCCGCTCTCCCAGCGCGAGGATGAGTGTCAGTGTCTCCTTAATAAGCCCATATGGATAAGGAAGGGACTTATGGGTTCACTTTCAATGTGAGGGGTGTTGCAAGGGGGAGAGGATGATCTCAATGGGGCATCTATTGAGAATAAGGCATATAAGGCTCATAGCCCAGTAGGTGTGAGTTGCAGCCTTTGCCTGATTGTTGGGGATGCTCGTGATATTGTGGGGGTGGCTGGGAGCGAGAAGAAAGAAACACTAGATGGGGTCAGGGGGGTCATCCCAGTTTTTCCCTTCACGCCCACGCAGAGACCAGGGTCATTGGCGAGATTGATTAAGACGTCAAAGTTTTGACAGCTACGTCTGAGCCGGGACGATCGAGCCAAGAAGACCTTAAGTATGAATGGAAGGACATGGGATATCCTCCCATTGAAATGAAATAAAGAAAGTGGAAATCAGTTTTTTTCAACTCATTGGTGTGACCCATTGGTTCTCAAGCTCTTACAGCAAAAATATTCCAGCTACCAATATGATAAGGACCATGAGACATTTTTATCAGTCTGCAGACTTAGGTAGAGAAGAATATTCTTTAAAAAAAAAAAAACAATTATGAGGCAGTATGCGCTTGACATTTTGTCCAAAATGGAGTTATAGGTTTTGGTGTAATGAGAAAACTGCCCTTTGTGTGCTTGATATTGGAAAGCTGATGCTGATTTTTTTTTTTCCTTATGGAAAATGGACTTTTTTTTTTCAAAACTACGTTTTTGAGACAGACCAAAAAAGCAGGGCAAAATTTTAAATGTTGTATAAGGAAGTGTGAACTGTATCGACCGACTTTGGCGGAATTGTAACTTTAATCAAACTAGTGTACTTAATAAACAAGAAAATGCTGAGCAGTGTGTATGTGTGTGCACGTGCTATGTCCATCTAATTACACAAAGCTAGCGTTTTTATCTCAATCCTGTCATAATTATGAGCAGGTGTGTGGGGTTCATCATCGGCCTCAGCTGGGTCTTGTTGTTACTGTTTTTTTTCCCCCAGCACACAATAGCCTTCATCCACCGAAATTGCTTCCCATTATGAATATTCATTACTTCCGTCCTTTTTTCCTGTGCTTTTGATGGCAAGTGCATATGTTGATTCCTGTCACGATCCCCTTCAGTTGTGCATCCAGGGCTTCTGCACTGGACATTGAATGGGCCGTCAGCTGTCTTGGGTAGAAATGAGAGAAAGAGAAAGAGAAAGAGGGAAGGAAAAAGGGGGTGCTCTTTGATATCAAACAGATACAACATTTGCATATTTTTGTAGGTGAAATGCAAAGGCAGCAAACTTGCGTCTGTTCCTCACAATAGCGTTCCCTTCGCTTTCTGTGAGAGAGGCAGAGGAGGAGGCGTTCAAGCCCTTTCTTTTTCTTCAATGCAGCAGGCAGTCTGGAATCATTGTGACATTTAAATTTAAATGAGATAGCTAACTGTCTCGCATTACATGCTCACATCTGAATAGGATTCGCCTGATTTCTGAATGTGACACAAGGAATTTAGCCTCCTTCCTACCAATGCTTCAATTTGAGTGCTTGTCACTGTCAAAGTCCTGTTGTTTGCTGTGAGCGACAGTGTGTGCGCATGTGTGTGTGCATTCTCCTTGACCTCATGCTGTTGATCTTGGTTGGTTGCTCATGCTCGGAAATGCCCCTGACAACTCCCAGCCCTTCACTTGTCAAGGGGCTGATGGATGATGGGTTTCCAAGTGTCCACGGTTACCGAAACAGAAAAAGAAACAGACTTAACTCCATTTGCTCGAATCGCTACATTTTTACAGCTAGCTTCTTTTGCTAGGTTCCCTTCTAATCCTTCTTACTGTTAGCCTACTAAAACCTTATCCACATTACAGCAAAACAGCACCTTGCTTGACATCTTGTACTACCACTACCATGCTATCAATGCTAACAGTATACAGGCAGTGAGAAACTTCCACTTCCACCTCTGTAATATTTGTGTAGGTCTTGAGAAAGCACAGTTCTGTAATCCCGCTAACTCACTCCAGCAGAGTGGCCTCATATTTGAGTCTTTGTGTTTCATTGACTCACGGCTTGAGTAACTCTCCCCTCGTCCTTGCCTGTTAACCCCAGATCTTTTTAAACCAGAACACACTGATGTTCATTTGACGAGGTGTCCATCACCAACACCACCAGACAACACTCCCTATCGGTTAACGCCAAGCAGTTAGCGTTTTTCCGCTTTCTATAAAGCTGGCTTCTGTCCAGGAGGGTCAGAGGTCACCCAAGCTAGCATCGGGCAGGGGTGAGAACGACAGCGGGTGATCTGTAGGAAACCTACAACCATCCTTTTCTTCATTAAGTTGCTGCCTCAGTGATTTAAATGTAGGGTAGATTAAACTTGACAGTCGCCATTGCCTCTCAGTGCCTTTGTCTTTGGTTTTGATTAGGACGGTGCCAACATTTCTTCAGACAAATGCACCAGATGGATTGTAGGACTCAGTGAATGCGCTTGTTTCGTTCCGCTAATGAAGCATTTGGAAAGGCGTCATAGCTTGATTTATGATGACAAATGACACAAATGAAATCCAAGTACCATTTGGTAAATCTACTTTGTATAAACACAAGACTGTTTCATGGCAGGAGGAAAAAAAATGGCTGGATTTGAAGGAGACTCTTTGTCAGATTCCAACTTTGTCATGTTCTGTTTCAATATAAACACTTGAGCTCCTAAACAGTCAAAGTGAACTAATTAATATTCGTACAAAGGCATGCTTCGGAAATGCTAACACTGCTAAAAATGAAGGACAGCTAGTACAGTGCTGAGGTGCAGAACTGATACTTGCTTACTATTTTTCCATAAAAATATATTGGTTTGTTTATAGATAAATTATCCTCATGCCACAGTGCTTTCGAATTCTCGATTCTGACTGGTCTGAAAGGTGTCGATTCATTTTCTCTGGTAGTAGTTCAGCTGCAAGATTTATGTTATTGTTTCTATAATAACAACTTACCAGACGTTTATGGAGGAGACGTTTATTTAACAATTATGGAAGGAGTCTCCAGTGTCAGCGCTTCGTAACAGTCAGGATTGCGTAACAGGGATTTGCGTTTTCTGGTGTCTTGATAACATGATGAGCTATACTGTACATTCTACTCTCATGTAGATACGGCCATGCCATATGATCCCTGTTATCTTTCATTCACTTTCTTTGGAGAGAAATATTCCTTTAACTCGCCGTCTTGTGGGAAAACTATGTGAAACATGGGATCATATTTTCCACACTGGGGGGCGATTCTTGACTGAAGTGGCCTGGGGAAGGCTCCCTCCAAGACTATTTATCTGAGATCTGATAGGATGTCAGTTAACAAATGTCAATTAGCTCAGAGTGCATGCGGAAGAGCGGCAAGCGGATGAAAAGATGGATTGAGTAATGAGATTATTTAAGGGCTGGCAGCCTTGTTTCCACAATGCGGCGTAATCGTGGTAATTATGCCCGAGGGTTCACCATGCTTACTGAACAATAGGCATTAATACTTGTAATTATTTGGAGAGGTTGAGGTATGGTGGGCTTGAAGTCTCCTAGCTGAACTGAAGGGGTTCGTTCCTTTACCTTATGATATTGGAATGGATTAAAGCCCTTTTGAACGAGCTGCTTTTGACTGAACCACTGGGTTTGGCATTGGACGCAATTAGTTTTGACTTTTTACAGCTTTGTTAGGGTTAAGAGGCAACATTGGTAATACAGATGCTACCAGTCCACAAATGGTTTTAGCCATAGCATTTAGGATTTTAGGATTGTAGGACTTGGGTTTTCAGGTAAAATTCTGCTAAGAGAAATTCTGCCTTTCCCATTTCACCTCTCGGTATTACTAGTGCAACACTCCTGGCATGAAAATATCTCCACAAAGTTGCTTAGAGGTCAGTCTGAAGGTGGCATCGCCAACAAGCGGATGTGCTAGCGTAATAGTCTGTGTTAGACACCATGAGAACCAGTGTGGTGTGCTGTATAATTAGCACATTTGTGTGACAGGTCGTTAACAAGCTTGCCATGGATTGTTCCAGGCATGCAATGGACGAATGGAATGAACACCTACTTATAGTATAGCAGTCGACTTTTAGAAACCCACGTCTGCATGCAGACATAAACACGTATTTCGTCTGAGTGTACACATCATGTCTGACTTAAACACGAGCTCCCAAAATAAAGTCTGAAAGCAAGTGCTGACGGATTGTAACTCAGTCGTCGTGGCCGTGGCATTGACGCTTTAGCAGTTTGAATTTGGAGACGGACATTAATCAGAGAGCACGGCGGCACAGGACCTCGCTCAGCACCTATTACAAAAAAACACACATGCTAGTAACATCTGAAAGGAATGTTGCATCAATATTAGGTCACTTCCATGTGAGCTGGAGTGAGACTCAAAAATCATATCATTAAAAACACGTAAATATGTTCTCCATACGAGAGATTCTCACCCATTTCTGGTATTTTTTGGCTTGGTGCTACAAGATCGTTCTGTTTCTCTGCATCCAGCTTGCTCTGCTGCGGAGGCAGGAGCTAGTTGCAAAGCAAGGATGTCTATTCAGTGCCTAGCTCACTACACACACACACACTTTGCTTTGTGAAGCTGGTGCTCTTTGAAGGCCCTTAGCTAGAGGGGGACCGAAGCTGACAGTGAGAACATTAGCATGTCAAAAGCCCGCTGAATCAATAGGGCCCTTCTCTCTGCCTCAGTTTCTCTCTCTCTGCCTGGCACTAACACACATAGGCCTCTCCATTCAATGGCACTCAGCGTGACCTACTGTAGGAAAGGTGCTCTACTAATACGTGCGCTGCAGGGGAGAGAAATGGGGGGGTTCAAGAGAGACCTATTTATATTGTACCAGTGGATATGAAGTGGATATTTTAGATTGTGGTAGGTTGTTAAAGGATAACTGCATCCTGAAACACGTTAAACATGTTTACTTTGTTAGTTGGTCCTGTATTTAGTTTATTTCTGTATGACATTGGCGGTTGTCTGCTACACTGATGTCACAGCGGGATCCTGTTATTGTTGGCGTAGTTACAAGGGCATTTAATAGGACAAGAATTATTCAGCATTCTCACAATTAAGTGCGAACACAAATTTTGCTGTTTGGCACCTACAAAACAAAAGAGCAACAACGTTAAATATCAAACATTCTAGAATGTTCTAAGATAGAAAGATGATGCAGACACGTGGCTAGTTTGCAATCTGCAGTAAAGATGATGTGTACAGTGCCGTTGATGGAGGTAGTGTATGAGCATGAAAGCTTAAGCTTTGGAAGTTTTTGCAGAGTATACAGATGAGGATGTGAGAGAGCTACACAAACTAAAGGACTAAAGCACCTCTGCATCGCTCACCTTGGGCACCATGTTCAGCAGGTCAAACAGCATTGAGGGGAATTTCGGAAACCATTAACCAAAGTGGAACTAGACCAACGAACTCCTAAGTCCAACTTCCAAATAGGAAAAAAACCCTGCTGTCAGCTCGGAATGTTGGAAAGGTCTCCTTAACCCTGAGTGACAAATCAAATCAACATGGCTGCTCGCAGCATCAGCAGTAAACAAAGCAGCACCTCTTTAATTTATAATCAGTTTTAAATTATAAGTACTAGTATTTTAATTTAGATCAGTCAACATATTAGCTTGTTAAAGCTATAGTATACAGTAAATGTACAGTTAGCTAGCTAGATTGTTGCTAATAAAAGACGAACAGACAGGCGTCCATGTTTTGTTTTGTTTTTTCGAACTTTGGAGCACAGTTGCATGGAGCTCGAAGATGTAAGTTCCAAGTTAAGGTGAATGCTGAATAACTGTAAAGATTAATATGCTTCTTTGAAGATTGAGAGCTGCTTTGCTCATTTTCGGAAGAGAAACAACATGCCAGATATACAGTGGCAGCCATTTTGTTTGTGAAAAGAAAAAAACAAACAAACCAAAAAACATTAGCTGTGCATTAGTTGGGGAAATAAAAGCACACCATCCAAGGCAACAAAGCAATTACCATCACGAGCCAGCAGCGGAGAGATAGAGCACTCCAAGGGAGGAGGGAGATGGAGAGAGTGTGAGAAAATGAGTGGAAATTAAGCTTTCGCTTCTTTGATACTGTGGACGCAAACATGTCGGAGAGCTGCGAATGAGCTGGGAGGAATGTGAAATGGCCGTCTCTGCTGAAATGCATGCGCCGCCACAGCTGCGTCGATCACTCATCAAGGGAAAGACAATGAGCCGAAGCTGCTTACCTCCTTTTTCTCCTGTCACCTGCTGCAGTCCAACCCCCTGCCGGGTCGAGACATTCCTCCAGCTTTCAGTCAATCACTCTGTGTGTGTGTGTGGAGGAAGGCCTCTTGTCCATCAGCTCTAGACCCCAGGCTGGGAAGTGTTTGTGATTCCATATGAAGTCCACAGCCGTTGGGGTTGCTTTATACACTCCGCTGTCCTCTTGGTCTCCACTGGGACTTTCATAACATACAAACTCATCAGGACACGCAGCACAGATGGCCAACGATGTGCTTTAGCGTGTGACGCGTGAAGGTTATTGCTTTGTCCTTTCTGTGTCTGGAGATTTTCCTACAGTAGCTTTACCGCTAAACTTTACCTGATAAGCTCTTGTATAAGGACGCAATGCCATTAGTGAAGAGAAGAGAGGGAAGAAGAGCGGCTGGGAAGAGACGAATGAATGAATGAATAAGCGAATACCTGTGGATTAAAGCTTTAGAACCTTTGAGAGCAGGGATGGCTCACCAATGATGGATGAGTTTCACCGGGGATAAAGCCAGATCAATCAACATCAACCACACACAAACAGTTAGCTGAGTTAGCATGCGGCATGGTACAGGGCCTCGTCTCATTTCAATCAGTCCCTGGAAATGTAATTAATAAGCGAAAATTGAGAGTGAGAAGATCAATGAGCTAATCAGTTCACACACCAGACAGAAGGGATGATAATTATCTCTCTCTTTTCGCCTTTTCTGTGCTGTGTTTGGGTGTATTAGCAAACTGAAGTGGAATTAGCATAGTGATTCAGTGAACAACAGGAACACAAATAAAGATTTTTTTTTTATTAGTGGTAATAATAACTGGCTAATATTACTATGAAAATAATCTAGCCAGGGTTAATACATGGGAACTCTACATAGGGAAAAAAAACTCCTTATGAAACAGCTAGCATAGTACTGTATATAGTGTTTTTTTCTTATTAGCTATGTGCTAAATGTTGTATCTGTAGACTCTTTCTAAAGTCTCTGAACATGTTTCTGAGCCTGGACTAGTCAGATTACACTAACAGGTGAAGGGAACACTGTGTGTGTGTTAGAGAGAGAGTGTGAGTGTGTGTGTGGTGCCTTAACCCTCCTGTATCATGGCTAAAGAAGGATAAAGGGTAAGCCAATGTCATAAAACTGACACAAGTGTGTTGGCCATTAACAGAGGTACGAGTGCTAACCCCGAACCCACATGGTGTGTGTGAGTGTGTGAGTCGGTAGACCTGCAGTAGTGTATGTGTTTCTTGTTATTTCAGTATTCAGTAGTAGCATCTTTGTAGTTCGCTTCTGGGAGAGCGGCCAGGCGGTTCTAATATTTCAAATCATAGTATTTCATAATATTTCACTTTTTTCCTTGAGAGTTATAAAAAAAAAGAGAGTTTATTAGATGCATTTTGATTATGGTTTGGCTGATTGGAAAAGCGAGTGGCTCCAGGCCTGGAGTAAAACTGAAACATGTGGCAGCATCTCACTAGTGTTTCTTGTGTGCGTATGTGTATGTGTATGAGAACAAGAAACACAATCTGGCACTGATATGAGAGTGCAAAGTGTCCACAAGAACACACACACACACACACACTTGTACTTCTATCTTTGTGGGGACTCATTGGCATAATGCATTCCATAGCTGCTTACCCTAACCTTAACCGTCACAACTAAATGCCTAACCCTGACCCTTACCCTAACCCTGACCTAAACCTCATTCTAACCTGAACCCTAAAAGTAAGTCTTAACCCTCAAACAGCCCTTTGAAGAAGTGAGGACCAGCCAAAATGTCC
>JAOTRR010000047.1:21103644-21117485 GCA_028570945.1 Gogo arcuatus
TTATTATTATTATTATTATTATTATTATTATTATTATTATTATTATTATTTTCAAACCTCAGCATCTGTCCCAAATAACAAATCAGTGGTGATCTATGCTGACTACCAAACCTACAGGGTAGTGACTTATCATGACTTAGTGATGATGGTGATGGTGATCAGGCTTGAAATCTAGATTAGGTTGGTGGCATTTGCACCATTTTTGGCCCATTATGCCCTCACCATTGGTGCAATAGACCTTCAGCCCAAAATTTGCCAAAACTTCCTGGGATCTTTATTAAACCAACTTTATTTTCATCCCAGTTCTTGGAAACGGAACCAATAATACAATTGTCACACTTCAAATTCTTTGTTTAGCGCTCCTAGTGTTCTAGGCTTTCTCTCCATGTTATTTTACTCCCTTATTATTCTTTTCATCTTCTTCAGCTCCCTCTCCAGTTAAATCCATCCAGGCCAAGGACATCACCCGGCACGGTGTGTCGCTGGCATGGCAGCAGCCTGAGAGGCCCAACGGTGTCATCCTGGAGTACGAGGTCAAGTACTATGAGAAGGTGAGTAGGGTGGCATGGGAACCTCAGCCTAGGATCATAACCCATCATCATCATCATCATCATCACCTTCACTTTCATAGCAGGGGGTAGGGGCCAGAACTAAAAAGACATTCAGGCAATCTGGGATGTATAGCTGAACTTCATTAAAAAATGCTGTGGGAAACATGATGGTGAAGGACAGTCAAGAGCAGGAAAGAAAGAGTGATTGAGAGATTACGCGAAAAAATTCCATATAAACAAACACAGAGGCTTACATTACACTCCAACAGCTATAAACCAAGCATTATGGGACATGAAGGAAAAATCTCACTGGCTTTGCTTGCTTTGGTGTAGATTTGGAAGTACCAGTGTGGCTTGAATGCAGAGGAAAGCTCCAGGGATTTCTAGTCAAGCAAAATCCGGTTACACCCATGGGAGGGAGAGCAAACAGTAGACAGGCACTTTGGGTTTTTTGTTTTTTGTTGTTGTTGTTTTTTTTTTTTTTTGTTCCAAAAAAATGTGTCTTGTGGTTTCCCCTACAGAAAGCTTCTTCTTTTTTTCATATCAGATCTAGATAGAATCCCGGGCTGTGTGCTTTTCCATAGCAAACAAAGCGGTTGATCATGTGGGTTCATTCAGTTCAGAGATATTTGAGACAAGACACTACATGTAGACAGTTTTGGTGAGGTCAAATGAAAGCATTTTCCAGATTTTTTTCCTGGATAAAACTGTGCTGTCTTTTACACTGTAGTAATAAAAATATCCAAACTCAATAGCATATGGTTTTTTTTTTGTCAACTTTGAAAAAAGGCTTTAAGCTCCACCCACTTGGCAATCTCTTCATGTCATAGTACTCTATATCCCTGAGTTTTCATTTTCTGATGTTGTTATGATGTACGTCATCTAGCTGGAGGAAACCAATCAAAACATTTTTAAACAACTTCTACATTCATAACCTATGGAAAGTCTCAGTTTCCTGACCTTCATAAATGAATTTTTAGACACTAATTCCTATCCGTAGTTAGACGCATATTACGGAGGAATGTTGATGATGGTTGGATTGATGTCGGATTTTATGCTGAAAAATGCGATTTTCTTGAATGGACTACTGGATAAAGAAATATTAACAACAAACATTTCTATAAAATTCTCTCTCTTGAGAGTGTCATGTAGTGTCTTGCCTTAGATGATTGTTAATGAATAAAAACGAATTAACATGGATGAATTAATAATAATAATAAGTTGCGTACGTGTTGATTTTTCTTTCAAAATAAGGAAAAGATGTTTTCCCTTCTCACATGTTTATGTAAATAACGTTCATGCTACTAATAATCAAGATGAAGATTGTATGTAGTTTTTGTTGTTTCTTACATCAATTTATTTAGTTTTTTTGTGCACTCAGGATCAGAATGAGCGCAGCTATCGCATCATGAAGACGGCGTCCCGCAACGCTGACATTAAAGGCCTGAGTCCGCTCACCTCTTACGTCTTCCACGTACGAGCCCGTACCGCGGCCGGCTACGGAGAATTCAGTGCTCCGTTTGAATTCATGACCAACTCAGGTGTGTGCACTCCATCAGTCCAGGGCTCTTCTTTTATTCTTTATTTCTGTTTTTTAAATCTTTGAGTAAAACAAACAAACCAGCCTTGTGGCTTCTTTCTTACAAACAAAGATGCAAGTATCAAATTTCAGGCTTTTCTTTTCCTTTCTCTGTCTAGTAAGAAACTGGCTGATGTGTCTATAATTACAGACTGTGTTTTGAACAGTAGGGCTTTGTTAGCACAGGGCTTTTTGAAAGGACAAACATTGAGTAAAAAAGGCATCAAATAAAATATCAACAAAATGCTATTTGTTTATCTGTTTGTTTATGTCCATATAGGCTACTAATAGCTAAAGCTTCAAGATCTCACACAAGCATTGATCATTAAAAGCTTGTTTTATATTGTTCCCACCCCTCAGTTCCTTCTCCTATTATTGGCGACGGTGCGAACTCTACGGTCCTTCTGGTCTCCGTTATCGGCAGCGTGGTTCTGCTGCTCATCTTCATCGGCGTCTTCATCATCGGACGCAGGTACGTTAGTCTGTAAATAACACCGTCGCTCTTTCCCTCATTGTTATTCCTGCTGGTTACCTTCCTGTCTTCACCGTCATTACTGAGATCATCGTCCTGTCAGAACTCTTACGTCACTGGTGCTGCATCCTAAACATATTATTCCCCCTTTAACTCTGACATACAGTCTCGACTAAAAGCTTGCTTTCCTGAGTATCCCTTAAATGAGCACATCTTTTCTTTTCCATTCCAAGATCGACACTGTAGCGTTATCAGCTCTGATAATCACCAGTGTCCCAAATTCCAATCACATCCCTAATGAATAGGCTCTTTGTTTTCCAAAAAGCTCCCCTTAGACACTTCCTGACATTGTCCCTTTTCAAAGAAAAAAAAAAACATAATACCTTTACTGTCTTCCTTTTTCTCACCTTTTCTTTTGGGAGGATCGACACGACAGGGTCCAAAAATCCTAAGCACAGCACCAAGAACAATAAATAAATAAATAAAGGAATACAATATTCTAATCTTTAATTGTTGCTTGGCAACCAGCACCTGATGTTGACTTGATTAGTATAATTACTATTTCAGGAACTAAAGAAGAACCTGGACACGTATTAAGGAAGGAACAACAGACTCGAGGGTGTGCTGTTATAGGAAAGAAGTGGTGCGATGCGGCCTGACAGGAAGCAGTTAGCACCCTGAAGATGATTATTTTCCTATAATTGCATGTCCTGAAGTGTTTGAGTCCTCACATAGCACAGCAATTTGCCAATGATTGCATTTTTATTTAATTAAAGAACGACACTTTTCTTGGATCGTCCCCACACACACACAAAACACACACGCTGAATCGAGGCTATTTCAGGCCACACCGAAGCATTCAGGTGTTTGAGCCTGGCTTCCTCCTTCTTCTGTTCTACCTGTGGATCTTCCCCTCCTCCCTGTCCTCACACACTCTCTCTCTCTCCCTCTCTCTCTCTTTCACACACACACCCTTCCTCTTTCTTTCCATCTCTCCCACCCACCTCAGGGGGGCTTTTGTCAACGCCAGGCTGCAGCGAAGAAACAATAACAACACAGTCACATTCCTGAAAAAGTTGATTTGACTTGCCCAGGTGACCCTGTGCACAGCAGGGTGTGTATGTATGTGTGTGGGTGTGTGTGTGTGTATTGGAACTCCTGCTGCTTAGACCAGGTGACCCTGGAGCTTTGAGGGAGAGAGGGAAATTGGTCATGTTTGTGTGAGTGTGTGTGGGTATTAAGGGGAGGGAGTGTGTGTTGTTTAGACAGGGTTGACTGTTTCGTCCTCTTTCTGCATCTCTTCCTCTCTCCTCCTCTCACACACTCGCTCACTTTCTCTCTATTTCTCTCACTCACCTTTTGTTTCTTTGGCATTATTGACTCCTTAAGGCTCTATTTGGATGAATTGAAAAACGGTCTGTGCGATAAATTTGAGATTTTTATCGGAAAAATAATGCTCAGATCTTTTTTTCTGTCTAGGAGGAGTAAATACAGCAAAGCCAAGCAGGATTCAGATGAAGAGAAACACCTACACCCAGGTAATAAGGCGAGCACTGAATAAACATATCCATACACACACACACACACTAGGTTAGCTGGAGAAGATGAGCAAAAAAGAGCAAAGGGGATGCAGAAACGAGTGTTAACAGGAGCTAGCAAAAAAAGTGTTGCATGAATAGAAAACAGATGTCTCCCATTTGTTGTGTTTTTGCCTGCACTACTGTTAGTGCTTGCATTCATCTCTCTCTCTCTCTCTTTCTCCATCCATCCATCCATCCATCCATCCATCCACAGGGGTGCGGATCTATGTGGACCCTTTCACATACGAGGACCCCAACCAGGCCGTGCGCGAATTCGCCAAAGAGATCGACGCCTCCTGCATTAAGATCGAAAAGGTCATCGGCATCGGTAAGAAGCCCTCCGGCTGTGTCCCATTCAGAGTTCACAATGTTCCGATCGCTTTATTTGCTGCAAAACAGTTCCTGCAAAAAAAAGGTGTCCTCTAAATATACCACATACTCTAGTCTTTGAAAAAGCACTGTATTGTGGCGCGGTTATATAACTCAGTGTAGTGTGTATCGCAGGTGAGTTCGGCGAAGTGTGTAGCGGGCGCCTGAAGATGCCGGGTAAACGGGAGATCTGCGTAGCCATCAAAACCCTCAAAGCCGGATACACGGAGAAGCAAAGACGTGATTTCCTGAGCGAGGCCAGCATTATGGGCCAATTTGATCACCCCAACATCATCCGCCTTGAGGGAGTCGTCACTAAATGTGAGTACAGTTGGAAGACGCGTCATAAAACTCAGCCCAGATCTAATTCTCAAGTCTGTGTGAGCCTTGGAGGCATTTCAAAACTTCACCTCGCAGTACTGGAACTAAATCGACAGTTCAGACTTTTTCATTCCCTAAACTTTCACAAGTTTAGGGTTTGGCTTGGTGCTTGGCATCAAAAGCCCCCTTGAGTGCTGTTCTCCTGCTCCACGTCCTAAATTATCCAGTGCATTGTAATCGCCATTTGGCGCCCAGCTTAAATAAAAAAAAATATAAATCTACATACTCCATTACACACTCCCTTTTTTCCACCTTGATGAAAATCAAGCTTGTCTTTTCCAGTGGCTGCTTCTTTGCCAGCCTTGGAATCTTGGCACACTGGCAGGTATCACATCACAACTTTTAGTATCACTGTGTTGATTGAAAGTATCTGCCTGTATATGTGAATTAAGCAAGAATGTTTTGACATCTGTTCGCTGCCATAACTCGTACTGAGCTGGTTATATTTTATTTGTACAAATAATAGACAGTTGGTATAGTTGTTATATGTTTGACTCACATTTTTGCCAGAGTAGCACATTTTCAATACATGCATTGAGGAGAAAGTATATTGCTGAAGTGAACTGCTGCTGTAATCATAAAAACTGTCCTTTGCTCATCCCAGGACTCATTCACAGTCTGCTCATACTGAACATCCTTTACCACACTTAGTTCTGTTTGTGGAAGAGGATGGGCTCCTTATTGAGTTCAAGGTTTCTTCACCATATCATTTGAGGGACATTTCCATGCCACTGTCACCTCTAGTTTGCTCATTACCCAATGTTCATACTACCAAATCACAAAGTGACAGATGACCAGTTATTTTTATATTACATGCAAATGCATGACATGGGAACCCGATTCCAGAGAAAGTGTGACCAGTGACACTCTCAATTCTCAAATAACTACTCTTTACAAGCATGGTCAGCAGAAAAGCATCCCAGAATGCATCAAACCTGGAGGAAGACAGGCTACAAAAGCAGAAGACCACCCCGACATTGAGATTTTCTCAAATCTCGGCAAATTAGGTAGGATGCCATAGAGTGACAAAGCAAAACGATTGGCTAGATTGATTCCACGGACCAATTCTATGGCGCATGTGATCTGACGGTTCTTCAGTTCTTCCCACTCATAATTTTAGCTCCTACCTGCAATTAGTTCCCATCCCCTTCTGTTGTTAGATAAACATTAACTAAAGGTTTTGACCTGTATCGGCATGATTTTATGGATTGCCCTGCTGTCACATGATTGGCTGATTGGATGACTGCATGAATTAGCATGGGTGCACATGTTCCTATTAAAGTAGCCAGTGAGTGTATAAGGATATTATATAGGAGAAACAAGGGTTAGGTTTGTCCTATTGGCTTCAACCTAATTCCTGGAGATGCCTGGTAGATATGCTGCCAAGAGAGAAAGCAAGGGTGAGAAGCCTCCCTAATGTCTTAAACGTGGCCCTTTTAACTCCGGGCTGGTTGGCCTGGTAAGAGCTGTTGGTTTTATTAATGGCAGTACAAGGGCTTGTAAAAAAAACCAATGGCCTGACTAAAGAGGGCTCAAGCTGATTGTTATTGCCGGCGAATAATGGTGGTCCTTCCATCTCCAACAGGGCCAATTAAATGTGTAAAATCACTAATGATACTGCAAGTGTCCTGAATAAATAAGCACCAAATGCCCCCAAGCCTCAGACAGACATAAAGTGAGAGAGGGAAAAGTAGGAGATGCCAGCCATTCCTAAAGGAGGTATTCAGAGATGGCACAGCAACACACTGGCGCTAAATGCAACAGCGCGAGATTGCATTTGCATAATGAAGCCACAGCTTTTACACCATAATGATTTCTCATAGGTGGAGAGCTCATGTGTGTGTGTGTGATTGTCATTCATTGTAAAGCCATCAACGTCGCTGTGAAAAGGGGGGTTCGTAATTCTGCAACAGAGGTCCAATTTCCCCTCAGCAATGGATGCATTCAATAAACAAACAAAGAAAAGCAGGAAAATAACACGTATGCAAATAAGACAGATCAAGTGTGAGAAAAGAAGGCTCTTGATTGGGAAGTGTCACTCAAAGCGCACTAAACAAAGCAAAACAAACTTTCCGAGCAACATACGAGCACTTTTTCTTCATTCAAAACCCCATTTTCTCTCTATTTCCAGTAGCACCGGAGACAGTTATGCAACCAGACGGCTAACGAAACAATGAAAAACTGCTTATTGTGCATGGGGTGTTTTTTTACTCAAGGTTTTTGATTAGTTTTTCTCTTCTGCATTTTGTCTATGTGTGGCAGAGATGATTACCATTCATGAGGCAGCCTCTGTGGAGCCTTTGGCAGAGACAACATAGTGTTTGTTGAGCAGATGGGTTCGTTGATTGCTAGTTATGAAGTAGTGCTAGCAAAGAAGCACGAGTAGAAGGAAGAGAAAAGAAAGAGAGGTCAGAAGTGGGAGAGAAAGATGTATTACAGCTGCAGCAGCTTTGTATTACTTCAAAGTGGAGTTTGTTTGTTTCAAACACTGGCTTCAAACATTAACATATTGCTTAAGGCTGGTAGAGACATATTGTAAACTGAACCCTTATAGATTTTATTCACAGGATGTAACATTAGCGTTTTGATGAAGTAATGTTACTTTTTTAAAGGACATGATTAAATAGTCACTTCACTATGTAGCATATATAGTACTATGTAGCACTGTTAGCTATACCTTAGCCATATACCTATTCCGTAGCTAACAGTCCATACATTAGCATTTTGCTGTGGAGACAGATTGCTAACTGAGTACTTACGGATTTACACCCTACTAGATTTTTACACAATTTTTCTTCACATTAGCTTTTTGATGAAGTACTGCTACTTTAATTAAAAAATGTTTAAATTAAAAGTTACTTCACTATGTAGCATAGCTAACAGTGAAAGATTCAAACATTAGCATTTTGCTGTAGGCTAGTGGAGACAAATTGCTAACCGAGTGCTTACTGAGCTAAACCCTCTTAGATTTTCTTAACATGATGTAACATTCGCTTTTTGATGAAGTACTGGTACTTTAATAATAAAAAAAAGACGTTTAAATAAAGATACTTCACTATGTAGTATAGCTAACAGTGAAAGATTTAAACATTAGCATTTTGCTGAAGGCTAGTGGAGACAAATTGCTGACTGAGTGATTACTGAGCTAAACCCTACTAGAATTTCTTCACAGGATGTAACATTAGCTTTTTGATGGAGTAATGATTTTTAAAAAAATATTTTAAAACTATTTTTAATTATTTCCATATTCATCTGAGGTAAATTCACTATGTAGCATATCTAACAATCCATGACAGTCTTCGAGGCCAAGTTAGCATGCTGTTTTCTCAATGCTAGTAGAGTTAAATAAGTAGTTGTAACATTGAACTTTGATTTTATCGACCAAGATTGAATTAGTTGTGCTAAAATTACAATAAATCACATTAAGGCAAAATTGGATTAACTTTTGAATCGTGTACAAAAAAAGTAGGCTTTGTTTTTAGTTCCTTAACTAAAAGTATTTTTTTCTTCATAGGCAAACCTGTAATGATCATCACCGAGTACATGGAAAACGGCTCCCTTGATGCCTTCCTGAGGGTGAGTCTGACATTAAACCTGACCTTTTGAAAGTTTGGAACTTTATTAACATTAACAAATGCTAAAAGTAATTTTTTATGTGGAAAAAAAATACTATTTCCACAACCTTCTGCGCAGAAAAATGACGGCCGCTTCACGGTCATCCAGCTTGTCGGTATCCTACGAGGAATTGCATCAGGAATGAAATATCTCTCTGATATGAGCTACGTCCACCGTGACCTAGCTGCCAGGAACATTCTAGTCAACAGCAACCTGGTGTGTAAAGTGTCTGATTTTGGCATGTCTCGGGTGCTGGAGGAAGATCCAGATGCAGCTTATACAACACGAGTAAGTTTTTAAAGCATGACTAAGCTGAAAGAAACATCCATGCTGCCATGTTCTGTGTGAATAACACAGCTTTTAACAAGTCTGCCTGCACCTAGCTGTTGCTTTCTATGTTACTAACCCATAGTGCTGTAGTGCTTTTCGGGTCTGTGTGTGCGTGGGCGTGTGTGATTAACCTCGTCGGACGTGTTTGTTGTGTCTCTCGAAAGGAAATAATGGGAACCTATCAATCGCAGGGTGGAAAAATCCCCATTCGCTGGACAGCACCAGAGGCCATTGCATACAGGAAGTTCACTTCAGCCAGTGACGTGTGGAGCTATGGTGTCGTCATGTGGGAGGTGATGTCATACGGCGAGCGGCCATATTGGGACATGAGCAACCAGGATGTGAGTGATAAGACTTTTTCGAGAACATGCTGATTAAGAGATGCGAAAGGAGGCCAGTTTGTGACCTTTCGCTTTCTCGGCTTTTTTCGGCTTTCTCATCTCTTTCAGCTTTCTCACCCCCCCTCTCTCATTTTTTTCAGGTCATAAAAGCCATTGAAGAGGGATACAGGCTTCCCCCGCCAATGGATTGTCCCATTTCTCTACACCAGCTGATGTTGGATTGCTGGCAAAAAGAGCGAGCTGAGAGACCCAAATTTAGCCAGATCGTCAATATGTTGGACAAATTAATCCGTAATCCCAATACGCTAAAGAGGACTGGAGGAGAAATAGCAAGGTACACTACAGAGTCAACTATTATATTCTAATCAAAGGGTGTCCGGAAAATAGCACGTGAAGCGGAGTTCCTGGTACCATGCTAAAGTTAATTGCTGTGCTAAAAGATCAAGGCTATTTTAGGTTTAATCTTTAATCTAAACTACTCTAAAATGGGGCATGTTTTATAATGCGAATAAATAAAATATATTTTTACTGGATAATATTTCTCTTAAGACTGTTAGTATAAGGTCTTGCATTGGCTCATTGAGAAAGGTTAAATAAATCCCTGGATCACTATTTTATATTTATATTACTGCACATTACAATAAATATAATACACAAATTTTGGCTACGACTTTGATGGTTTTTATTATAATAGCTCTGTCATGGTGACTAAGGACTGTTGCGTGCAGTTATAAACTTTTATGTGCCCCAGCAAACCCATAACTTTGTAAAATACTTAGCTGTAAGATCCATGAAATAATAAAAATGGAGAGTTGACACTTTAGTCTTTCTTTCTCTTTTCCAGACCCAACACCACCCTTCTAGAGCCTAACAGTCCAGAATTCTCCTCTCCCCTGGGCACCGTGTCTGACTGGCTAACAGCCATCAACATGGAGCGTTACCGTGACAACTTCACCGCTGCCGGCTACACCACCCCAGAGGCAGTAGTGCACATGACGCAAGAGTAAGTCATGAAGAATTGGGATCGAGGCCCACGTCTAGGCTGAGAGCATGCTCGATATGTTGCTTGAGAGTGGCCATTGGTGTGATAGTGTGATTAATGACTTCCATTATGAATAAAAATGTGAAATTATCAGGGGGAGGAACTACAGCCTCTTCCAATAACACAGATAACCTGAGAAAACATTGTAAACATAAACTTTAGTATGAAGGATTTGAAGAGTTCATTACTCGCAGCACTCGTCAGCAAACACAGGCTAGGGAAGAAAAAAGTTTGCAGATAACCCTAGCTGAGTAAAAATAACAGCTCTTAGCCAGTATGTCGTTGTTGATGATCAGCTACTAATGTGCCATTAAGAGCAAGGGATTCTGACGCAATGAAAACAATAAAATGTACTTTACTTACAGACTTTTCCTGAAATGAAACAAAAGCCGCTCGGCTCCAGGGCATCCTGACTCGATCCAAGATAAATAATGTAGCTAGCTAATTTAAAATCGGCTAGCTAACATTAGAAAGAAGTGCGTGAACACACGAGCGCTTTTCATGTCCACGATGTAAGCTGAGAAACATGAGCAGTGCTAAATAAAATGTTCAGCGACGTCCATGATTGATTTACTCATTTCGGTTTCAGTATCAACCACCAAAAAACTTGGACTTGTCTTAAAAAAATGGTATCGATGTATCCTTAGTTTAGAGTCTCAAGGTTTTGTGTCATGGTTGTCGTCTCAGGGAGCTTTTCCTCACCCCTGTCGCCTCTGGCTTTCTCATTAGGGATCTAAATATATACCTCCATCCGGATTTCTGTAAAGCCACATTGTGACAATGTCTATTGTTAAACAGTCTATACAAATAAATTGAATTGAATTAATGGAAGCTTGCTCTTAAAACAGCACAGAGGGGGAAACATTGCCTTGACAGATGGTCAGAAAAACATTACACTTCTAGGTAAAGGCCTTTATAGATAGTGATTTTTTTTTCCCCTTAGTGCGAAATGTCAACTGCTAGTTTTCCAGTTTAGCTTGACTGGCCTGTGGAGGTTCTTGTGGAACACACACAGTTTAAAGCACTGGTTTGCGGTTTTCATGATGCTTTGCAGAAACCTTTAGAACCTTTTTCCAAAATGTGCTTTTGGTTATGTTCTCATCACCTCTTCTTTATTTTCTCCTCCAACAGAGACATGACAAGGATAGGCATCTCGTCGGCTGCACACCAAGACAAGATCCTCAGCAGTGCACAGGGAATGCTGTCCCAGATGCAGCAGATACAGGACAGGATGGTTCCGGTCTGATCGGAAACTCTTACAACACTTCTTTTTCCCCCCTTGTTTTTGTTTTGTTTCATTTTTAGACAAAAAAACCCCTCCATTTTTACCTCATCCTCATTTACGCACTTTAAAAAATTCGAATCGAAGACAAAAAATAAAACAAGAACAAGGACAGATGGCTAACGGCACTTTTTTTTTCCTGGATCACCTTTCGATTGAACGGAGGATTCGTTCTTTTACGTGGTGTTGTGAAACTATGTTCTTCAGTCGTGCATTTTGCTACACGATGGAACTTTGAGGGCATGATCTCCCCCATCCCCCTGCCCCATCCCATCACCTTGTTTTTTTGTGTGTATGTAAATGTAAATAAGTAGAACTTTTTGGATCCGTTCCACTTTGTCGTTTCATCTTTCAGTCCACCTGAAAACTGTGGCTTTAAAATAAAGAAGGAGACATTCTGAAGTTCTTTATTTTTTTCTGGGATTTCTGGCTCCATGTGAAGGCTTCTCCGCCCCTTTGAAATGGAATATCTGTCTCCACTTGGCTGGCAACTCATGCGCGCCGATGGATTAGAGAACACTGCTCTGAGTTGAGATCTCTCTTGTGTCCTTTTCTCTCCAGCTTGGTCTCTATGGGGTTTTTTTTCACTCTCTCAACCCAGGCAGGCTGTGAAATTCCCACTCACTGGAAGCTGGATGGAACTAAGGTAGGCACTATTCCATTGTTTATGAGATCTGCTCTATTTCCTTTGGAGTTATTTATACAGTCCTCAAGGTGGGATTTAGAGAAGGAGAAATTACGACAAAGTTATACTTGTGTTATTCAATAGGATTGGAAAAAAAGGGGGAAATAAAAGGAGAATCATCTTTCTCTTGAGCAGCAAAGCAAAGCAGCTATTTCAGCTCTGCGTTCTCTCAGGATTACGAGCAAGCACTAAACCTAGCCATTGTGTATTGAAAATGCCTCAAACATTCATTTCATTGACTTTCTTGGTCATTTTGTTTCCTCTGTAGGGTCACCTCGGCATTTCTGCATTGTAGCGACATCCTTCACCACCTTAGCGAATGCAAAAAATTATTTACAACTCTCAAGATTCCTCTCGGTGCAGAAAATCTTCCAGACACAAATAATAACAAGCTGAGAAGAGGCTGTGGATAATTTGCACATCCCCAAAGAGCTTTGTTTTGTCTGCATTTCTACATGTCCTAGCGCCTGAATGTATGCTAGCAGCAGAACACATGCTAGCTGATTAGCTGGATGCAATCTACATATTCGTGTTATTTTTTTTTCTGTGAAGGATGACGCTTGCTCTGAGGAACACACAAAAAGACACTTAAAGAAGACAGAGAGTACGCTAAGACAGAAGAGTTGCTGGAAAATAAAACACAAACATTTGCTAGCTGTTTTTTTTGTTTATTTGTTGTTTTTTCTTTCTTTGGAAACCATGCTAATTTTAATTTCTTTAGTCATGAGGAAGTCACTGGAGTCTTTTGTTAAACGCTTCTGGAGTCATAAGCGGTCATGAATTCAGAAAATGCTAAGCTAAATTCAGACTCAGAAGATTAGCAGCTGGCGCTAACACTTCAGTTACTTCCCAGTTAGCTCTGGGAACTGGAATATGGACATGTGAACCTTAAACTTACTGCAGGAATGTTTTAAAAAAAGAGGGAAAACTTGACAATTTACATTTCATGAAAGCCAACAATCTTGTTTGTCACTGTGTTTAACACACATTCCCATTCAGAACCGGATTTTTTTTTTCCCCCTCACACTTTTCAGTTGGAGCACCTGATTGGAAATATGCAAGGAATGTGGAGGAGTTGGAGAGCTATAGAATGTATTGTGACAAGTTTCCTAAATGTAGTTTAATTCTGAGGAACTCAGATCAAACTAACAAATCATGTTTTTTTTTTTGTTGTTTTTTTTCTCAGTTAATCTAGTTGTGTAGATTAACAATGTGCTTATTTGCAACTATTGATATAATGCCATTGTTTTCTTTCTTTTTTAAAATGAATTTAGGTACATTTCATTTATTTATGGTCCTTTTTTATCTAGTTTGTAAATTGTAAAATAGAAATATGAGAAAAATAAATGACTGATTGCCAAGTGTGACTTTTGTCCCCATGGTTGAGCTTACATAGTTGAGCAATGACTTCTACGTATGAGTACTGAGAAAATATGCTTAACTGAAAGTATAAATAATGTCAAAATCTTAGTTGAAAATTGAAGTATGCAGCTAAAAATGTACTTAAGCAAAAGTAAGCAATTAACAATAGCCTAGGTAATGTAATATTTTCATATGAAAACTAGAAGGGCACTTGGTAGAGTGCATACCTCCACCAAGCCACATATTATCAAC
>JAOTRR010000047.1:21283945-21294189 GCA_028570945.1 Gogo arcuatus
CTGGTATTCCCAGGCAGTCTCCCACCAAGTACTAACCAGGTTAAGGCACACCGGGTGGGGCCAATCTCTGTTTCTATAGCCCTTCGGCCTCTCACCTATTACACAGTGAGGGTTACCGTATGGGGCTGGTCCTCTGGTAACCACGAGAGTTTGACGTCTTACTCACGTCTGTATTGCGGCGTGCCTCGCCAGATGGCAGTAAGTACCATTTTTATGACGGTCTTTGGTATGACCCAACCGTGAGTAGAACTCGTAATCTCCCAGTCGAGAGGCGGACAGGACTCTAATGTAGGGTTCTACATTTTACATTCCACTGCAGGAACAACTATAGAATCTTTAAAGGGTTACATTTTCTTTTGCAGTGAAGATAGACTTCAAACCTGTACTGAGTAGATAAATAGACTCTTAGACTTTTAAAAAAGGTTCCTTCTAATGCCCTGAAGCATTCTTCAGCATGATTCTCTGTCAGAGAGGATTCCAAGTGGAACCCATCTCAGAAAGTTAACAATCCTTAATTATCCAAATAACCTTTACAAACATCAAACATCGTCAAGAACATTTGTTCTGAGAGCATCACCTGAAATGCAGCAAGCATCAAGTTGGGCTGGTGGTCCGGGAGGTTTTGAGGGCTTACCAGGGTATTTTAAGCCGAAACCCGGTTGCCTCTACCAGGGGGTTAGGACTTGGTCATAGATGAAACATTTATTAAAAATAATCACCCCAAACATACGTTTCTCTCCTGGTTAGGTGTCACAAAATGTTAAGTACAATATGTTAAATACAATAATACAATAATTACAATAAAATGTTAAATACAATATACCATATAATCTTCCACTATCACATATGTCAAGGTTTTAATACTGAATATTTGGCAAATAATTTACAGGCCCTAATATGAATTTTATTTCCGTCCTCTTTTTTAATGTCAAATGACAGAGACTTGATGATGATGAGAAGCTTACTGCCCTAAAGACGGAATGATCAAGAGATCTGTGCTTCATGGCGGATTAATTGAGTGTACCAATGCTTTGCAATCCTGCCCAAGTACAATGGTGGTGTAATCCAAACCCCAGGATGCCTGCAGCTCCCAGTGTTGAAATGCACTGCTGGCCCACTTTATCCCACTGATAGAGCTAATGAACAAGTGGCTGCTTTGTTTGAGAGAGAAAGAGATGGAGAGAGAAAGAGAAAGGGGGGGTCAGGATGTCACATTAAAGAAATCGTTCGACCAGTAACACTTTAATCAATGAATAAAGTGGCTAGCAATGCATACAGTAATCAGTGTGGTCTTTTTAGCGTAATGCTAACTGACCTCCCTTGTAATTAGCAGCTAATTCTTTAATGGTGTCTTTTTTTTTAAGTTCAATCAAAAACTCTGCAAAGATTACCAATTGTAGTTTAATCTGGAGTAGTTTATTAATTATTTCATTTATAATTTCCTAGTGTTGCTATGTTTCCTCCATTATAAGTTGGCTGATAAACAGGAACTAGTGAGTGGAGACCAATTCAGTGTTCACACATTTTCTTTATGTGTCAAAGGCTTTTGTACAGCACTCTATTTATAAAGAATGTTTCACTTTTCACTTGCCATGTTATGTCTGGAAAGTGCTCGGCCTCACAACACTTTTCAGGAAAATGTTTCAACAGTTGCTGAATGCAGCAGAATCTACAATCATGGAAGTCCCCAGGTAGGGAGGTTATTCTACTTTATGCTAAGCTTTAGTAAAGAAAGTGGTGTGACCTGACATCCCAGCAAGATATCGCCGTCGGTGGACATACACAGTGTGGAAATGAGATTCATACAGTAGATCTGCAGTTGTATTATTATACATCTACGTGAGAAGCGAGTAATTGTATAGGAATTGTATGTGTAACAATGTAGGGACTTTGCTTATTAAACTACCAGGATTGCATTTTGACACCGAGCTTGTCATAGTTGAAACACACAGCCTCATTTTGCCGCCCAAAATGTCTGATTAAGGAATTAGTAACTTGGTGGAAATGGGAGTGAAAAAGCAAGCAGCACTGAATGTTCATATATCTAACAGCTAATAGACTTAGACCACAATCTGAGGAAAATAATTAACACTGGTGTAGAGAAAAACGTATAACACGCTGGCATGACGAATGGAAGTGACGGGCTGCAATAAATGTTGATGTCAGCCATGAGCCAGAACCTCTGCCTTCTCTATCTTCTGCATATCTCCCTTCCTCTCACTTGACCCATTTGTTATGATATTTGGTATTACATTACAACATAATGGTTCCTATAAATGATATTCTATTCTATTCTATTCTATTCTATTCTATTCAGTATGTTGTTGCTGTTAGAAGTTGTTCACAGGACAACCATATCCTGAACATTCCCCAAAGCTGGGCTCGATCAAGGAGCAGCAAACCATATGAAATGCTATTTGGAGTTTGCCCAAAGGCATGTTGGAGACTCATCAAACATGTGGAAAAAGGTTATCTGGTCTGATGAGATCAAACCAAACATTTTTGGTCTTGGCACAAAGTGCTACGTTTGGCAGAAACCCAACACTTCTCATCACCCTGAGAAGACAATCCCCAGAGTGAAGCATGGTGGTGGTAGTATCATGTTAAGAGTTACCCTTGGCCTTTTGTTTGCTTCTCTGGCTAATGCCTTCCTTACGTGGTCACTTAGTTTTGGAGCACAGAGCACCTTCTCTAGGCAGGGCTGCTGTTGTGCCATATTTTTTTTCTGCTTTTTAATAATAGATGTAATGGTAGTCTGTGGGATGTTACACGTTTAGGATTTTTATTTCAAGCCAAACCCAGAACTTTGTTCCCTACTTGTTTTGATAGTCCGCTGCTTGTTTACACATTTTCTTGAACAAACTCTTCCCAAAATGTGGAAAAGTTTAAATACATACATATAGTACTATATAAAACAAAGCTGCCACTGGTTTGCAGGTGTAGTTTTATGTGCACAATAGATTGATTGTTCTGCTCCTCAGCAAGCAGATTCAAGGATTACTTTATGGTCCTGCCAAAAAGAATGCCCTTTAGTTTATGTTTGAAATCCTGCAAGAATTCTTCCTCCCATGTTCACTGATGTACGCAAACGTAATTTTTTGTAAATGATATATAAAATTGTCTTTTGCTCAAGGTCATCCATCATACTATTTTAGCTCTGCGTGAGCTGTCAAAGTTAGGTTTGAACTGATATGAAATTCAGGAGGAATTTGCTGACCACATTTTGCAGCCCTCCTCTGGGCAAGTGCTCTGGAGAGCTTCGAAAGTGCCGGAGAAATCCATATCCAAGCAGATTTGCACTCCAACATTTGCAAACACCCTGCTAGTAATGTCCGTGCATGCAATTAAACATGCCTATGAAATGGATCGGGTCTCTGGTTTACTTTTGTTCTACTTTACTAGGTGCCCAGGCATGCACAATAAATACAGATCTGATCTAAAAGCTGTGCAGTAAGGCCTCGTATTTCTTATGGTGCTATTGTCTGGCATCATGGTCTTATTCTATGCAGTGCTGCTTGTATCCAAGATGTTTTAAACCTTTCATGTTCTGTCTTCCTTTCCAACCTCATATTTTAATGAGGTAAGGAGGGTCAGAGAGCATTAACTGGAACAGGATATCGATATGAAAGTCCAGCAGTGAATGCTGGTTATAAGCAAAGTTAACGAGAGAGATACACCAGAGCAGGTAAAAATGCCAGGGTCGGAATGTAGCTTTTATCATAGAGGCTGATGTTACTTAACCACAAAACAACTTACTTCATTACACGTCATTTAGGTTACATACAAAGCTATAAAAAATTATGGCTCCAATTCTGGAAACTGATACTCCCAAGATGGAGTGAGTGAGGAAAAAATGCATGAGCAGTTATACAGTTGAAAGAAAAAGTGCACTACTAGGATTAGAGATGTAGAGTAAGGATATGAACATAGTATATCAGTTGGCAATTTATTAGGAACATCTTATGAGGTATGTACAGTAAAGCTAAACAACTTTATAAACACAGCTTAAGTGTTTTTTACAACTTATTAATAACATTAAGAAAAATTCTACAGCACTTGGAAACCAGCAATGACAATCATTAAAATACTTTAAAATAATTTTTTAAATCTCATCCTTATCCATTAGTTGTCCATTATACAGTAGGATATGAAACATTTTAATCCCCAAACACTCAGTCAACCCTGTTACATGAACACATCCACCCCTATGAACTATGGAATTATTTCACCAACAGGAAGTTGCATCATCCCAGTTTCCGAAAGATCACGTGAAGAAGAAAAGTACATTTTCTCATAATTTTTTCTTTATTTTCACAGATACTCTGATATTGACTGACAAGGTCACTTTGAAAGTACAGCCCTCCCTGTTAACTAAATTATAGATGGAAAGTAAATGAATCATTAAGAAAAACTTATTCAAATGTCACACCATTAGCATGGATGAAACTCAACCCTGTTTCTCATTCAAGAGCAAAATGCAGGCATTATCTGCAAAGAAACTTTGTTTCGTAAGATTCGCTGTTTAAAAACGATTTCAAAGGAAACTTTAATTGTTGTTAAAATGGCATGAGGACCGTGGAATCACCCACAAGATCTATGAGATCTATGAGATCTGCACTAATCGGGTCAGAGTCAGGTGTTATTTTTGAAACGTAAGTGCCATTTGCATTCATTTTTTGATAAATGATGACTTAAGTAGGTCTGCAGCGCTTGATAGCAGGCTCAGGCTCTCTGAGAAGAAGCTGAGCTTGCAAAACACACTCCTTGTACAGTAACTGTGTATGGGTGTGTCTGGTGTTTATGGTAGGAGTCTTTGGTTAGTCTGTTAAATTGAAATATCTCTCCTATGTTTGTTGAGCGTTCCTTCATCTAACAAGCAAAGAAAAGATACAAATGTCTTCTAGCCATCTTCCTTTCCATCTTGAATATCCGTGCATTCTCTTCTGTTCATCAGGAAGAGGCAGAGAGAGAGAGAGAGATGCCAATGAAAGACAAACAGCGAAAATGGTGGTGGGCGCGTGTTTTTCTTGTCGCTTTTCAAAAAGAGAGATGCAGGTGAATCTTGTTTTCATTATGGGTGAAGATTGAACTGGCACCTATTGAGCCGCTATCAATCATGAATTCCATCATGGCTTGTCAAGGTTGAGTTATCGGCCTGAATGGCCTTCCCCTCTTCCCCTCCTCCTTCACTCTCTTTCGTTACTTCCCTTTCTGTTATCGCTTTCTCCATTCGTCTGCCACCTGCTTGCTCTTTATTTCTATCTCAAACTATACTAGAGGCATTTTTATGTGTGCTTTTGGACTTAAAACAAATTTGGCATGTCAAACTCCAACAATACGCACTCAAAATACATGTAATATTATTAACATCAGTCATAACATATGTTTTATAGTATTATGTGGTAAATTTGAAGTAAAAATCCACCTTGAATGACTTGCTTGATAATCTCTTGATCTTCAGTCATGTCCAAGATTGATTAGCTTCCTACATTACCCACAATGCTGTCTGAATACCTGCCCTTGCTTCATCTCTGCCTAAAGTGAGCGATGCAGTGGCTCTTTAATCCTGCACTTTAGAAACTCTCTCATCTCCTCAACTGTACACTATCTGTACACAGCTCCCAAAGCTCCAACTTTTATACTAATGCCACCATCAGTGCTATCATCTTGTGACTGCTAACTTGCTGAGCAGAATCTGCTTCGTAGAGGTGCTATATTGAATTTCTCGTTAATATGACATCAAATGTTGCTGGAAAAGAGTGAGAAAAGGTAAGTTGAAAATTGTAAGCACCAGAATCACTCAGCACATTAGAAATGTTTCAGTATAAACATATTTTATCTGTTTCAGGCTGAATTTTCCTTTAAGTATGGCAAATTCAAAAGAGATCCTAAGGACTAAAGAAACAAAGCAAAGGAAGGCAAGAGACTTACATCTGGTCCAGAACGGAACAACAGGAAATGGTTTCATTAAACGAACAACAAAAGATGCCAGACAATGCACATAACTTCTGGGTGATTATGGGCTGAAATAATATTGGCTCATATATGCAGGATTCTCTGTTCTCCACCAAATGGCTGTGGTGTAACTTTCTTGATTTTTTCATCACTTATGCAGTCAGGGATAAAAGGAATTCAGAAAATAAAACAAATATGAATTGAAAATTGTTTGTGCATCTGAGTGTGTGTATGCAAGAGACTCCTCTGGATCAATTTGAGAGAAGATACTGTACTTGATTTCAGCCATGCATCACCTGTCAGCAAAGCACGCAGGATCCTTTTAATGTCAATCCGGGCTTGTGTTACCCACCGAGATCAAGGCTTTCAGACACTATGTGTGTCTGGTGTTTGTATGAAAATGAGAAATTGTGTGTGTATTTGGATGGACATGAAAAATGAGCACGTCTCAGTGGGATGAAGGAAAGCAGTGAAGAGTGGATATGAAGTATTATAGTATCACAGAGGACTACGGACGAATGACTATCCAAGCTAACTACGTTCACTATATAGCCAAACATTTGTGGAACACCTGACCATCATTGTTGACAGTGTTGATATCATTAGTCCCACCCCTTCTCGATTTTGATTGGTCGGTGAGAGAAAAGTGACATTGGTGAGCTAGGCAGTGTTCCAAACGTTGAACTATTTTCAACTGAATGTGCCCTGAGCTGTACATTGAGGACATTTTTGCATCATGGACATTGACTACTGTCAATGTTGAACTTCATAGGATGCTGCCAGCGCAAAATAAATAGATAAAAATTAGTGAACACAGGCCCTTAGTTCTTCTTTGCTGTTTTAATAAGCTCCATTCTTCTGGGAAGGCTTTCCACTAGATTTTGGAGCATGGCTGTGGGGATTTGTGCTCATTCAGCCACAAGAGCATTAGTGAGATCAGGCGCTGATGATGAGGTCTGGGGTGCAGTCAGAGTTCCAGTTCATCCTAAAGGTGTTAAGTGGGGTTGAGGTCAGGGCTCTGTGCAAGACACTTGAGTTCTTCCAGTCCAAACTTGGCAAACAATGTCTTCATGGAGCTGGCTTTGTGCACAGGTACATTGTCATGCTGGAACAAGTTTAGGCCTCTTAGTTCCAGTGAAGGGAAACTGTAATCCTACAGCATACAAAGACATTCTATACAATTGTGTGCTTTCAAATTTGTATTCTGGGAAGACCCACATATGAGTGTGATGATCAGGTGTCCACAGATCTTTGGCCATATAGTGTGTTCATACTCATACACATACGTTTACTGTAAATACATATATACATTCTTACAGTTCCATGGTTGAGAATATCCAGGTGTAATATAATAAAATGACATCTGGTCCTTATCAAGTCCTAAAACATAAGGTCTGGACATTGACTTGGCCAATCCAAAACCTTGAGTTTTATTCTTTTTCAGCCATTCAGTTCTACTCTGCAATCATAGGATCACTGAGTTGTTGCACAAACCAGTTTTGGCCAAGCTTTAGCTGCTGGACAGATGGCCTCACATTTTCCTCCAGAAGGCTTAGGAATAACAAAGAGTTTGAGGGCAACTCAATGATCGTAAGGTGCTGTGGACCTGTGGTGGCAAAACATGTCCGAATCCTCACCCTTCCACCATCATGCTTCACAGTGAGCGTGAAGTGTTTGTGCTGATATCCAGTCTTTGGTGCTTGCCAAACGCTAACCTATTCATTATGACCAAACATCTTAAATTTGGTCTCATCAGTCTAAAGGGCATTGTTCCAGAAATTCTGAGGTCTCTTTAGGCAAAGCTAAGTAATGTTTACACATTCTTACACATTCTTTCTGGTATGAAAAGGCTGTTCCCAGTCTTTTTCTCATAATAGTCATGAACTTCAAAATTTAATATCCTAACTCAGGCCTGTGTTTCCCTCTATGAAACTCTTTGTAATTTCTCTGATTATCAAACAGTCTGACCTTGAGGCAAATTTGCTTGGATGTCCACTCCTGGGAAGATTGGCAACAGTCTTGCATGTTCTCCATTTCTTAATAAACCATCTCCCTGTAGAATGATGGATTTGAAATATGTTTGGATATCACTTTACAAGCCCTTCCCTGACTGATATGTAGCAACAATTGCTTCTCTGAGATCATTGTTGATGTCTTATCTCCTTGGCATGGTTTTGACACAAACCTGAATGCTCCAGACCACCAGACGTTCAACAGGTCTGCTTATATAGAGGTAGCCACACAACCTCATGATCATCTAACCACGTGCATTTGTTTAGGTGATGTATAATCCTCCTATCCGGTATTATCAGAAGAGGATGGGTTTCCTTTGGAGTCTGGTTTCTGTCAAGGGTTCTTCCTCATGTCATCTCAGGGAGTTTCTTCCTTGCCACAGTCACACCTCATTAGGGATCTAGCTCTGTATCTGGATTTCAGTACAGCTGCTTTGTGGCAGTGTGTATTGCTAAAAAGTGCTATACAAATACAGTAAAACTAAATTGAAATGAACTATTCATGAAGTGCTCGGCTACATGATAATATATGCATCGTGGCTGTAGGCATCACAGAAGATCAAGCTGATTCCACATTTATTAAGAATGAATCAGCATGTGATCAATCAGGAGAAAGAAAGAAGAGTCTGAAGTAACTGTTAAATACTTTGCTTACAACTTAGTGAGCTTTAAGCACATTTCAATCCCATAATTCTCCTGGAAATGCCAGATTCCTTTCATTTTCTGGAAACGACTCAATCATCTCATAATGCATCATGTTATTACCATAATCTGTTGCAAATGTGCAATATGGGATGCGATTGTAAACTTTGTTATAAAATTACAGCAATTGTTTACAGTACACACAAACATCTCTAGGATGATTACCAGTGGAGTTGAATCAAAAGTGCCAACTAAAGCAAGCGAGGAATTCTTTTAAATCAGGAATTGACAAAGAGAGAACGTTTGGCTCTTTGGCCTAAAATAAAAGCCACAATAACAGCCTGGGGCTTCATATTGTATATTTGTACCCTACAACATGGTAGTGGTATTACTTTGATTTTTTTTTCACAAACATTTGTAATTCTTGTAATTCTCAAGAAAAACATTCCCCATTCCATTTTCCAAGCCAATGGACACAAGCTAACAATGTTTCAAAGTTAGTCTTAAAGCAATGGACCTGCTGTTAATGTTTTTATGTTTGTTACTCAATTTTGAGATTTATTTTTCAAAGTTAAACTATAACTCTTTATGTTACACATCGCAAACAATAAGAGCTGTGTTCCTCACAATGCCGCTTTCCGTTCTTTACTGATCATCCGTGTCTTTGTTTCTCTCTGCTTCAGATTGCAGTTAACAGGAAAAGACACACCAAAACATTCTTTACGGCTTTCTAATCTTTGTAAGACATTTAAGATGTCTTGTGAAACATCTGCTTTACCCACAGATAAATGATAAACTGCAGTGCAAACTTTTTTTTAGCAGCCAGGGACCACTTTAATTGTTGTCCCCCTGAGCACAGGGGAAAATCTATTCAAATATTGGTTACATTAGTTAAAAGTGTATAATAATATTTTTTTTCCTATTTTGGAGCCATAGAGTGTTTTGTTTCTGAAACTTCCAACAATAGAAGAGATTAGGTCCAAATTGACACTATTTATAAAACTGCCCATAGGTGTGTATGTGAGTGTGAGTAGCTGTCTGACTCTCTGTGTTGGTCCTGCGATGGATTGGCGGCCCGTCCAGGATGTACCCTGCCTCTCGCCCAATGTCGGCTGGGATTGGCTCCAGCTTCCCCGCAATGGATAAGTGGTATAGAGAATGAATGAATGAATTCCCTAAAACTGCTAACCCTCATGTGAGAACATGTTCATATGAGTTTTGCATTGATTGACTTGTGTTTATAGAAACGTTCTGTATTTGGTGAACAACAGGGAGATTTGGAAGTAGACAACTTCATAGTGCTTTAGAGTACCTCCTCCTGCTGCAGAAATCCTACTCTCCTCCAGTTACAGAGGGGGGTTACTACCCACTGAGATGCTGAGATCTGAGAGAACCATCTCTGACCCACTTTACTGAGGACCAAGAATGAGTGGGAAAGAAGTAAGAAGTGAGAGGAGGGAGAGGAGAGGAGAAAAAAATGGAGATCGAGCTAGGACAGGAGGATGAACCAAAAGAGGTCTTGCATCCATCTGCAGTCACCTCACATAAGCATGCACAACTCTTTGAAGATTTTGAAGATCACCCACCCCATAAAGGCACACACACACAGACACAGACACACACTATATATATATA
>JAOTRR010000047.1:21492309-21508643 GCA_028570945.1 Gogo arcuatus
CTATCTCAGTCCCCTGACCTGAACCCCATTGAAAACCTGTGGGGTGAGCTGAAGAAGAGAGTGCACAAGAGCGGGCCTAGGACCCTGGATGATCTGGAGAGATTGTGTCAAGAGGAATGGTCTCAGATTCCCTGCTCTGTTGTTTTGTTTTGTTTGTTTTTTACTGTAACTGATAGTATTAATAAGTCAGAATTCTTATTGTCAGTTAATGGTTCAACAGTTAATTATGAACATTTCTACTGTGGTAGAAATTATTAGCAAATAAATTAATTTTCTTAAACCACAATAAAACATGGATTTTTTATTGATTTTTTATTGGTAGGGTCCTCCAAACCAGTGGAGGAACCTACCATGACTCTGCTACACAAATGTTTGCGTCTGTTGCAGACAGTTACATATATGCTGTTTCATAATGCAGTAAGATATGAGATTATTAACAATCACAATATACTATACCATATAGAACAGAAGAAAATAACACTAACACTATAATTATACAAAGATTAATCTAATGGAAAATATTATATTTAAATTGACCAGTTGTCCAACATATGCATTCTTCCACCTATTCCCACAGACGGTCTTGACCAATCCCACTCACTTCCACAGATGGTCTTGACCAATCCCACCCGCTCCCATAGGCATACTTGTCCAATCCCACCCCTGCCACAGACAATCTTGACCTATCCCAGCCACTCCCACATTCATGTCCAATCCCACTACCTCATGCAGACACTCTTGACCAATTTCATTCATTCCTGCAGACTGTCTTGACCAATCATACCTGACAACACTCTTACCCAGTCCCACCCCTCCCACCCAGACAACACATCCAATTTTGCTCTCAAAGATGGCCTTGGATGGCTGTGGCATCAAATTCAAACTCATGATCTCCGGATGATAGGTCAAACATTTTTCTGTTGCATCAGTCAGGAGACGCAGGCAGACACTCTTGCACATTTCCCACCCTCTCCTGCAGATACTCTTGACCAATCCAACATGCTCACAGAGACACTCTTGACCAATCTCATCTGCTCCTATAGACACACTTGACCAGTCTCACCCACTCACAGACACTCTTGACAATCCCTTCCACTCCAAAGACACTTGACCAGTTCTCCCCTCTGCCACATATTCTCAACCGATCCCATCCACTCCCACAGAAAAAGCTGACCAATCCAACCCACTCCTGCAGACACACTTGACCAGTCCCACCCACTCCCAAAGACCTTGATCAATTCCACCCACTCCTGCAGACACTGTTGACCAATCTCAACCACTCTTGAAGACATTCTTGACCAATCCCAACCACTCCCACAGACACTCTTCACCAATGCCCTGACCTTGTAGCTGTCTGCAATATTTTCTAAAGTGCATAGTTGGTTCTATATCCCAGAGCATAAAAATTAAGTAATTTCAAACACAGTGACCCAAACCAGAATATTGTAGTTACTGAAAATGAATGCAAAAATGAATGAAAGAGTAATGCCCAATTTATATGAGACGTGGTAAACACGACACAGCACAAATTCCAAGTTAATAAGCACAGCATTACTTCATCCCATGAGCTTCATGTCTGACAGTCTGCTCCTAGCCATATGAGAGTATTTTGCTAAATGATGGCAACATGAGATTCTGGAAAGGTGTTTAAACTCCCTCTGGCACCAGTGGACTCCTGGTCAGCCTTGTTTGGCAGCCTGAGAAATAATTAGGGAGTGTATGAGAATGGGGCAATTTTGATTGCATGCATTTGTGCCCCATGTTATCATGTCATCGAGTCAATGAATAATGTGGCATATTGATGTCCGTTATCTAAGAGTCTCCCTCTGGGTGATGACATATGCCTGTGGAACTAGTCACAGCAGTGTCATCCTAATTATTCACTTGGGATTAGTGCAGTGTAGTTCTTTTACTCTTGTTAAGGCTTAATGTGCTACTAGTGTAGCTGTTGTTTTTCTCTCCTATACATGTGCATTTGCTTTACAATGATATTGGCTTGGAACCAACCCGACACAGTCCTGAGGAGGCTTATCTGGATATTTACCTGTGCGTTTGAGCCTGTATGTAAGACCTACAGCAGAAATGATAAATGTTTTCCCACTACATCATGTCACTTACTGGGACTGGTTTGGAAAAATCACACTTTTTGCTGATGTTGAGAATTTACAGATCTGGGAAGGTGTAAGCTTTACAAACCTGTAAAGACACTGAAGAGGTGATAATTAAAATATGAGCTGGGACCATTTCTCTGTTTCTGAAGAGGCAGTGAGTGTGTTTTGCATAAAAGTATACTCCTGTTACCATTTTTGCCCCACCACAGAGCATTGCTGTTTAACCCTTTCATGCATAGAGCACACCCTTATGGATAGTCAATTTAAGGGTGCTTTTGGGAAAATTTAAGATTTCACCTCCCAAACACTTAAATAAATGATCATCCTGCTTTCTATACACTGCATGTTTGCCATTTCAATAAATAAAACATGGTATATTTTTACAGACTTTCTTCACAAAATCCACAAATATGTTTAAAACATTCTGCAACATTCCAAGACCATGTCAAGAATATTGCTACTGTATATTTTGTTCAAAAATGATATTTTCTATAACTTCAGTCATCAAAAATACTTAGCATTTTCCTATTTCTAAAGACATTGGATGTATTTAAGGTTTTAATGTTTTTTCTTTTTTTTTTACTTGTGGTATTCCTACACATGGACAATATATTTACATATTAAAATAAGTAATATTTAGAAGAAAAAAAATGAACCAAAATTCAGACAACATACAATTTTAAGTAATAAATAAAACATTCAAAGAATCTGGATATGTTTTTAATTTTTTTTTTTTTTTTTTTTTGCATTCAAGGGAGTAAAATCAAATGACTTGAAAAGAGTTTGAAAATTAGGGTGTTATTCTTCTTAAGATTTTGAAAATTATAAAAAAAAAATATTGACATACCAACCTTTTTGGCGCTTGCTTTAGACATCTTGCCTCTTGATGCTTTTGAAGATTTATTCTCTCCCCTACATAAATCAATACAGATACAGATATGGATATTTGGAGCACTGAACAGATCCAGTTACAGATAGTGTCTTTACTTTACACCTCTAAGTTTATATGGGATGGTGCTACTTTCAGCTCCTATGAGTTCTTTACTCTTATTTACTTGCCGTGAATACTTCAACTGAAGGCTGTCTTCTTTGGTGCAATAAAATGTCTTCAATGCATCATTTCAAATGCCTTAATGGTATAATCAGCTCTCTCTTTTATCTACTATATTTAACCTACAGTACCAGTCAAAAGTTTGGTCACCCTTACTCATTCATTATAGTGAATGTGTGTTCAAACTTCTGACTGGTTCTGTATATATGTATAACTATGCTGGGTAAGTAGAGAATGAGATATTAATGGAAAAAACGTTCACAACCTTAAAAAAAATCCAGAAAATGGAAAACAGAAAAAAACTACTTTGCAAGACATATTTCTCCGTGACTACCTGGATTTAAATGAAGATAGATAGAAAAGCTTGGATGAGATTCCCCCAACAAAGGCATCTCCAGATGCATCAAGTTTAGCATGCATTACTTCCATTTGCAGCCCATTAAGTATTCTTACCTTGAAACCCTTGAATTTCTTATGCATCCTGGCTTCAAGCTCTAACTTTGGAACTGACCACACTGTGTAATGATAAATAGCTTGGAGATGAAAAGCTTGGTGTTGAAAAACCTAGATAAATGAATGGAGAAACATAATCAGTGCAGATGATTCCAGATAGGCATGCTATGTGATTGGCTTATCATATAATTGCATGAATGAATAGGCCAATAAAGTGGCCAGTACATTCATACTAGTGAGCATCAAGTGGATTGTGTTATCTGTACTGTAGTTTGTCTTTTGTTCACCAGTGTTGTCACTTTGTGCGTGTGCACTGTCCATGCTAGGCTTTTTACTAGCTTAGCTGCCAGATTAGCAAAGCAAGCCATCTGTACTAGTTACATACACTCAGGCACCAGTGAGCTTTTCATCCAAGCTTTAATTTTTTCCCATAATACCATAATATCTCTATACACATTTAATGAGAGGTCTCATTAAATGATATAAAGAAGATAGCATGAAACCACGGTTTTCATTCCATTTTTGTGCGTCAAATAGTAAATGGGAACTAACTGCAAGTAAAAACTAAAGTTGTGAGTGGGGAATTGAAAAAAAAATGTCAGACCACACTGGCCATAGCATTGGTCTGAGGAATCATTTGGATTTGTTCCTTTAGAATGTGATTACTTAATAAAATCTCAATTCAAATGTGTCGCGTACGAACATAAAAAATGAATGGTTGCCTGTCGCTTTGTCACTCACTAGAGTAAGTGTAGTGTAATATATAAAGTTTCAAGAGAAACAGGACATTTCCAAAAAAAAAAAAATCCTCCATTAGCTATGCAAGAGAATTGCTTCTAAGGCTGTGGGAGGTGAAACAGAATATACATGCCTGGCAGGTGACAGGAAATGACAGACCAGTTCAAACACTGTCCATTGAGCCAAGGTGCAATGTACACGGTAGAATGTAATTACATGTATGAGGGTAACTGCTGAATTCAATCTGCTTTTTTTCTGTCCACTTTGCTGTCACGCATATGAATGGGGCGGCTGTAGTCCTGACAAGCCAATTAGATCCATATTTGCATACCTCCCTCAGCCTATTCGCCTTGTTCAAGGAAGCATAAAATGAGCAAAAATATACTGTGGAGCCTGTGCTCATCAAAATTTGTTAAAGCTCCTTCTCTCCACCTCCTCATGAAATCTACCTATATAACAGAAAGTAAATTGATGGTCAGTCTATTCCACTACATCTACAAATATTGTAGCATTATCTGTGAGCTCACTGTGTAAACCTGTGGTAGATAAAGTACTATGTACGAATCTGGCTATGTGTCTGGTAGGGATTCATTGATACCAATACTGATATTGAGCAAGACGTCTTAGAACAGTTCTAATGGGAATCAGAAAGCTCACCTTTTAAACAAATTCACTCCACTCCAACTCCATAAGCTCATGTATACCCATGTAGATATTAAAAACAGGGTGTGAATCAAAATCTAATTACAAAGTGAGTACTGAGTACATGAAAAGCACATTTTATAGCCTCATAAATTATAAACACATCCCACAGCACTGTTGAATTGTCAATTCTGATTGGTCAGAAGGTATTGAATAATTTTCTTTAATAGCATGGCTCAGACACGTTTATGTGCTGTTTATGTGGGGCTATTTGTTGATATGGTGCAGTTTTCATTTTCATTCTTTAAAAAATAAAGTAAAAATGTTAGCATTGTGGTATAAGAGAGATAAAATACTTCGGAATATGCTGTTGTAGGAAAACAATGAACTTGTGGTGAGACCAGACCCTATGCCGATAGATCTCACTATGGGTGTGAGGCCAGGAATACATCCTTGATGGGATGGCAGTTGATCACAGGGCACCATGCATACACACATTAAAACACTCATTTGGACCACCTATTGACTTTTTTTGGGGAGGTGAGAGTAAGCTGGAGAACCCAGATGAAACCTATGCAGACATGGGGAGTACATACATAGAAACTCTGAAATCAGGATTGAATCGGAAACCTAGGAGCTGTGAGGCAGCAATTGTACCAGCTGCACCCCCATGCTACTCTCATGTATAATTATTCCTGGGTATTAGTAATAAATTCAGGTATGAGTAGTAAGGATTCGTGCATCTGCAGGCAGTGGCGGTTGGGGGCATGGTTCCCTCTTTTTCTTTCCAGTCCCTATCCACGGCCAAGACACACGCATGTCTTCGTGGTTGTTGGTCCTAGTTTATGATGGGTTTTTTTTTTATTCATGTTGTGATCCAGGCAGAAATTTCACAACACAGTCAAGCTGCAAGTCAATCAGCATTTAGTTTTGTAAATGAGATTTAGTTCTAAACTATACTGTAGATAATTTGTTTACCTTATCAATAGGATTCTGCTACAGCTAGTCAAAAAACGCAGAGGATGCTCTCCTTCTGTCTTACCTTCAATTTGTATGCATTAAATCCAATGTACACACTAAACCCACAGATGAAGCAATCTGGCCAAAGTGCCAAACCTCTTTGTTCATTTGGGACAACAGGTCTACTCAGGGGCAAAGCTGCCAAAGGAGCAGTGATCTTGCTGGCCATCCTGGGGCCATAATTAGGGCTCTTTACCTGAATCACTGTAGAGGCAGAATCACATACAATAGACAGTGACCTTTCATGTGAGCAGAGTGCATGACTTCCTTCTACCTTCAACTGGAACAGTATATGGTAGTGTCTCAGAACTGGTAATAAGAAGAATTAGAGGGCCACTCTCACTTCCTATTGGTTGGTGTGTTCTGATCTCACACAATCCGCTACCTCTGTGACCACAGTGGTCACCCACGGCATTTGTGGTGAATCACTCTCTCTGATTTGACACTACTCCCCAGTGGACCCCTCTTGCTGAGATGAGGACACATCTTTGTCTGTGGTATTTGGGGCCTTGGTGAAGGCAGATAAACCACTGCTAAAATCCTCTCAGTTCTAGCTGGCCCAATGGAACTACTGCAGCAGTCAGTGATTCAAGCATCCTGCCTGAATTCGATTAGCAAACACAGTAGCATCTGTCACATGTTGGGGTGACAGAGTGGCTAGCAATCTCAATGAATCCAGCTTTATGCTGATAAATGGCCTGTTTCAGTGTTAGGGAGCTTTTTTCTGAGCTCACAATGAGATACCATAATGTGGATGGCCTGCTCTTTGGTGAGTCACTTTGTCTTTCAAAAGTGACAGGGCTCCCTGCACACATCTTAAGTTCCTAAAGAGAGGCTAAAGGCTGACCTTAGAAATCAGATGCCTGTCCATGGCAGATCCAAAATTCCACATGAACTTTCCCTGTGGTTACGTAGCACTGTGGTTGCATGCCCACTTGCACTGCCATGCCAGCCTACAAGGTTATTTAGTCAGTAGTAGGGTGAAGTAGCTTATTTATATTGGGATGATAAATGGTGTATATAAAAAACAAGCTTTGTCAGACTTGCCAGATGCTTTATTCTTTATTGGGATCCCCATTATCTTCCACAAAGTGATTGCTAGTTTTCTTGGGGTCCACTCAAAAACAATAAAAATCAATTAAAAGAAACAATATAAAAATAATACTTTATCAAAAACAATGAAAACAAAAAGAAAAATCAAGCCAAAACTCAAAAATAAGTACAATTACTCTACATATGAAACACTAAACAATAATAACCTGCACTAAAAACCAATACAAATTGTCACAAATATACAGCAGCAAAACGAAATAAAACAATCTAAGGTTCAGAAACAGTAATAAAACTGCAATAACATCTATTTAAGGTTCATCAGATTTTGTTTTAGCTACTTTTTGAAAGGAAATCAATTTTTTTGTCTGTCTGATAATGATTGGGAGAATATTACAAGCAGAAGAAGAATGATAAAGAACAGTTTTCATCATACAATGTGTTCATGGACTTGGCACCACCAAATAATCAGTGCTCACCTGAATATACTAGTTTTTCACAAAGTGTATTGTTCCAAATAACAATTTGCTTGAATAACAGAAGAGACGATTTGTTGTCACCGACTTTGCTGAGAGCTGAGAGATAATCTTAATGCTGAGCTGTAAGGCATTACTAAACGGTAGAGATACTAAACATTGCAAAAACTAAATGTACTGTGTTTGGTAGTAGGAATGTTCTTGATAACTCCACTGCACTCAGTGGCCCTAATTTATCAATCTAACATAGAAACCAGCGCAGATCCGAGTATAGAAATCATCACACAACAGGGTTCACATTCGTATCTCACCAATCACAGTGAAACATTTGTATCTCACCAATAACAGTGTAAGAATGATCAGACATTGATAAATATACTGAAAATCATTGTCATTTAAATATCACGCCCCTAAATATTCTCAGTTTAGAGGCAATGCTTATTCAGTTACCTATTTAACAAGAGCTTTGCCAGTCATTAAATCCCAGCAATGGCACATCTGGCTCGGTTAGAAGACCTCTACACGTCCATAAGATGTGATAAGGTCTTTTGGGAGCACAGGGATTTTTTTTTTATGGAGAGTGACAAGTGGATATTAAGTTGCTTTCATCTCCCAAGCCATCCAGGTTGATGGTGTGCCAGCACGGGGGCGGAGGACATGCTCTCTCTCTCTCTCTCTCTCTCTCTCTCTCTCTCTCTCAGCTTGCGGTTTTCTGGCTCTGTGAGCCGGCTCCAGGCTGATTTGTCTAGCCGAAGGCTGATCACCACTGGTGCCTGGCCCTGATTGATCTGAAACATCATTAAAATGAGGAAATAAAGAAACTCCACAACCGTGTAATTTTTGGTGGTGAATTTGAGATCTGACCATTTTTTCTTCACTGAGCCTACATATAAAGAATTGCAATATAAGCTATTATATTAGACTACTATTATATACAGTATATAGGCTATACATATCACGGATGTATAAATTAAATATTCAATCATCAGCTGGAGTTCGAATATTGACAGCAACATTTTTGACCGCAGCAGTGATTTCTTTCCATACTGCATTTTTAATGACTTCCTATGATGCTACTTTTCAGGCTGCCAAATAGAAATAATTTGTTCATTTGGACTTGAGATGTTACAGCTTCTTTTTCGAGGGCAGTATTACACCGTATTACGCCCCTCCATGTCATCTAGGGGCGCGGCCTCTAAACTGAGAATATTTAGGGCATGATATTTAAATGACGATGGTTTTCAGTACATTTATCAACATCTGATCATTCTTACACTGTGATTGGTAAGATACAAACGTTTCATGAATCACATGTGAACCCTGTCGTGTGATGATTTCTATACTCGGATCTGTGCTAGTTTCTACGTTAGATTGATAAATGGCCATTTAATGCAGTGCAGTTAGCAAGAACATTCCTACTACCAAACACATTTAGTTTTAGCAATGTTTAATACTAATTTGTTCAATCGCAACCATTTAGTAATGCTTTGCACCTCAGCATTAAGATTAGCTCTCAGCTCCACGAAAGTTGGTGACACACGGAAAAAAGTCATCTGCATACATAAAACAATCAGTATTCAGGTCACCAACAAAGAAGATATCCTTACTTTTGTCTGTTATTTTGTCTATATCCAGATTTTCATATATTCTATCCAAATACTGTACGTCACCTTAGAACTGGGCGGTCCATAACAACAACCAATTAGAAATGGTTTAGAGTGTGGAAGGTGAATCTGTAGCCATGTTACTTCAATGCCAGTACTTGTAATATCTTTCTGTAGCACGACTGAAATGTGTTCCTGAACATAGAGTGCAACTGCCCCACTATTTTGTCCTTGTCTCTTCTATATAACTTATATCCTTCTACAGCCAGCTGAAAATCACCAAAAGTATTGTCCAGGTGTGTTTCTGACAGTTCCATGAACCTTATTCCTGAGGCTGCATATATTTAAATGAGCTAATACTAATCCCTTCCATGGTAAACTAAATAACAAAGATATAGTCTTCTTATTTCAACATACTATATGGAGATGTTTGTGCCCTTTAATTTCTTTGGAGAAGAAATAATACTCCACCTTTAAAGTGTAAAAGTTTTACCATAATTTTCCTGGGCTTTCCCCCCTCCTGGTTCTAGTCAATTCTCTGGCCATGTTCAATATCCATATTTATGCTATCTACTCCCAAATTGCTTGATAGCATTTGTTGGACTTTTCCTCTGATTCACTCCAGTTTTCTCTTTTCTCATCTGCAATCCCATCAATTAAAATGTTTGAAAATCCATGCAGGAGGACAATGTAGTCCAGCTTGGTAAATGTTCCTTCCATTTCCTGCTTAGAGTTCATTCTGTTGTTTTCAAATGACTGTATCTTTGTTTCGATCTTCTTGTATTCCCTTCTTGCCTCTTAAAACTTGTCTTGGGTGAATTCCAAGCTGGTTGTCAGCCCCTGTACATCTCTAATAACATCATCCAGTCTTTTGTTAGTACCATCCATGATAAGCTGAATAAAGCATTTAAAGTTTTCCTGCTGCAGAAATAACATCTCTTTGTAAAACTCCCTCTGCGGATCCAATAACTGGGAGAATACACTCATTGTGACCACTGAATCATCCTCACAAGGGGTTGCTTTAGCTTGTTTAGGAGGAACGATCTATCTTACCAGGATGTACCAGGAGTTGATAAATGTTGGAGATGTTGATATCCGGTCAGGCCTGTCTTTCAGTGGTCTAGTAGGCATAGAAGAATGGGCTGCAGCCATAAACTTAAAACGTTGAGGCAATATTATCCACAATGTAGAGAGAAAATACAAACCAAAGTCAGCCTGATTCCATTACTCAGTTTGAAAACACCACAACCCATAATCGAAATGTGAGCCAACGAATTGCTGACTTTTTATTGAAGGCACAAACATGATGGCTTACATTAAAAACTGTTTATTAGAGGATAAGTGCTATGCCTAGATGAAGAGGTCGGAATACATATGCTTGTTTTATTCCCCCTTAGCCCGTATTAAAGCATTTAACTAGCTATGTATCTCTCCTCATGCTACTGTATAATATATAAGCTATCACTTTTTAATTTGCGTTATTTACAAGTCTATTGTTTAAAAGGTATGACTGTTATGAGATTGCATAATAAATACATATAAAAATGTATCACGGTATCATTGTTGGCCATATTGCTGTATAAAACAAATGGGATTATAGAAAATTTGCTTTAAGTGCGCATGAAGAAGGAAAAGTACTAGCATTGTTGTAAATGATAGTGGTGTGAGAAAGTCATATAAAGCATTCTATCCATTAGAGTAAAGAGGTGGTACTGCACGTCTACAGCACACTAGTTTTTCTTTTTTTGTTTTGTTTTTTTTCTCAAAAGCTTGGCGGACAAAAGGCACTGACCCATTATTTTTGACAGCAGAAAGAGCCAATAATTATACATTTCAAGCTCTTCTTTGAGCTTTGATTGATGGCTCCACACACTTTTATCCACTGTTCTGTCAATTGTTAACAATGCCTTTATACACTTGCCTCTTCAAACTAATTCCGCCTACTTGGACCTTCTTGTTTGAACCTCATAATACTTGTGGAGTACAAAGAACTTTTTCTGCTCAATGCTAACCTCGGAGACTCGTGAATTGGTGGTATTGTGCTTGTTGTATGGTAAAAAGAGCTGCATTTCCATGCTTTCATTTAATTATATTTAATCAACACATTATCTTAGTTTGTAATTACTGACGCTGTCCCAAATGGTGCCCTAAGCTCTGCAGTTCTCCTCCACGTATGTCACTTTGGTGACATTGGTGCAGAATTATGAAATGTACAGGTATGCAACATGGTTTTAGCCAGCCCAGGCCAGCTGCAAGGCTTGAAAAGGGGCTCCTGAATGATGCAACAGAAAAAAGTTCACCCTACCCTTACCCATACCCTTCATTAGGAGTTCAAATCCACATCCACACAATGATCTAGGAGCTAAGGGAGCACCTGTGCTCACTGGGATGGCATAGTCTCTCTCTCTCTCTCCTGTCAATTACAGAAAGACTAAACAATCATGGGCATCTGTGTATGTGGAAGATGGCACTTTTTCATGAACTGCAGATCAAAAAGATGTATTCAGCATCCCATGTCTCTGAGAAAGTGCATATTACCCTTCATCCTCCCCAGTTGTTAGCTGTCGTATGATGGGAAGAGCTGGATGGTGGGTGGGAGTTGATGGGTGACCAAATCAGGAAGAAAATGGAGCAAAAAAGCATGCAAAAACCAAAACAGCAACTGGCATTAGCATTAGCTCCTTTGTCAAAGTTACCATTATGAAAGCCATCACCACAACCTGCTTGTCAGTCCTTTCACTGTGCCCTTTAAGCCCTGCCTTTCCAAAGACATTTGAGGACAGAATGGCTGCGAGGAAACAAGGAAACAGTAAAAACACCCCACAAATATGAATGAGTATTAGTCACATTTTCTATGTTGTCCAGTCTTGCGTATATATAGTATGTATTTTTTTCTGGCAATCAGGGGCATCATGGAACATTTTATTTCACTCTGTTTATGTTGGCTGCTGCTCAGTGCTGCTACAATGAACTGTGAACTTTTAGTCCTGAGTTTTAAGATGTTATGGCATTTAAACAGTATCTTTAATAGAGAATGCCAGAGCAGCCAAACTGTGCATGCAGAGCAGTATCAGCAAGCATGCTCATTAAAATGAATGCAAGGTGCCTTGATTTGCGCCTTGACTTGCAAGCAAATTGTAGATGCTGGTGAGCAAGGAGAAAGGACGTGTGAGTTCAGAGAACTGTGGAAGAGCTCTCATGCGTAACAGTTTCTCTGCACGATTTCTTCACTGTTCGACACTTGCAAATATCTATGTGTGCATGCAGTTCATGGCACCTTGTGGAAAGCAGAAAGAGCAACACTTGTTCTTTTTTTTGATATTTTAATATGCCATGTTTAGAGAGGTGTAACAGTATATTTTAGAATTTCCAGTTGACACTGGGGTGTATCTATTTTAATAATCTGCTGCCAGATTTAACAGATTCTAGTAATCAAGAGACAGCCCTATGTAAAACAAGCAGTAAGAGCAAATGCTCATTCATGCAATTATCCAATCAGCAAATGATGTGGCTCTGCAATGCATAAAATCATTCAGATACAAATCAAGACCACACACTAAGCAATGACGTGAGCACACACTACAACAGGACAGTTCTCATTAAATGTCAATACACTCTTTAGCTACCAGAGTGCCATGGGTCAATTTAATGGTAAGGAAATACTGTATTCTGTTTGGTTTTGTAAGGTGCTTGGATAGGGTTTTGCCTCAAGCAATTCAACAGTGTACGCTTTTAAAATGTGACAATGACAAAATCAGCCACTGCAAAAAAGTGTCTCTAGCATTCCCTCTTTAAATGACACTGGTGAATATTGGACATTTTTGAGCCATTATATTTGTATTATTCTATTGTATTAATTTATGTTGTTTCTATAAAATGTTGTATCAAAAACAGTTTAAAGGCTTTGACCAAATAGTCTTGACAATGCTCCAGATTTGACAGTGCCAGTGGATACAGAACAGCCATGCACACCAACTAAGAGAAGGATTAAGAGCGAGGCAAAATAGCAGAAGGTCTGTAGTGAAGTGGAGGCACAGTCCTCTCCAAAAGTATTGGAATGGCAAGACCAATTCTGTTATTTATGATATACGCTAAAGACATTTGATTTTGAGATTAAAAAAAAAATGAGTATGAGACAACAATCAGAATTTCAGCTTTCATTTCCTGATATTTACATATAGATATGTTAAACAATTTAAAACACGGCTCCTTTTGGTTGAACACACCCATTCTTCAAGTGTTCAAAAATATTGGAACATGTAACTGACAGGTGTTTCATGTTGCCCATGTGTGCCCTGTTAGATTGATTGTTTAAAAAATTTATAGCTCTGAATGTTGACTCTTGTTTTGAGCCCTTGGTTTCACCTGTGAAGACTGCATTTGTTGCTAAAAAGGATAAACCAACAAGAAGACCAGAGAGATGTCTATGGGAGAAAAGCAAGCCATTTTGAAGCCGAGAAAAGAAGAAAAATCGATTAGAGCCATGGCCAGCAGAGGGCTCAGTCTCTCAAATACTGAGCAGCTTTTTTCTGTTGTAGTCTTATTTTCTGGTGTCCAAAATTGATACTTTACTCATTCACTATTTACAATGTAGAGCACTAGTAATGTAGGGCAGCCTGGTAAGTAACGTAGATACCTGACTAAATTCTGACTGAATTCAGGCTTACTAATGAATGCAGGAATACTAATGAAACACGTAATTGTGTTGTATCAACATTACAGATTACAACCACAATATTATAGAAGTATTGAGCGCTTTTCTGTATTAAATACCCAACTAACAAGTATCTGTTAGGTTTACTGGTTGTTAAATCAGACAAGTACATCTCAAGCTGAAAGAAATTGCTGTGCATTGCCGCACTTGGTAGTGTACATAGGTAGTATACTGGGTTTCTAATGCACTATGGGTGATAATATAGTGAATTATCCAGGGGAATATAATGTATCCACTGAAAATTCTGACAATACAAAATAGCTGCATCCTAAATGGTGGACTATATGGTGAACATGGAACAAATTCAGACACGCCAATTCTCTGTTTAACAGGTGTTGCCAACTCTTGTTATTCTGCCATATATTCTTATGTACATGGCCTTGTGCCTTCTGTGGTTGACTACTGTGACTTCAACTTGTCATATAGCCCAAACCATGGAGTATACATTGTTGGAGCGTGACAGATCTTTATCTCCAACTTTCCTGACCATTGTTTCTAATCCCTGACAAGACATGGTGAAGAAGAGGAAGCATTGCAAAGAAACATTGGAGTTGATATAATAGCAAGACAACATCCCTTTTTTTTTTGCATTAGGAATCGTGTCAGCAGATATTTCATGGTCGTGTGGGCAGGTCTTCTCTATGGCATAACAGTAAACCAAATTAATACTCTCAAAAGATATATTTTATATTTATATCTCTCACTTGCGTACAGAAGATGAAGACACAAGGAAACACCCATAGTTCATTATTGCAAGGCAATAACTTGCCATAATTAAATTGTATGTGTACAAGGAAAAATAAATCCCCCCTGTGCTCTCAGTACAGCTCTCATAATTGAATTCTCCTTGGCAAGAAATTGAAAGGGGCCTGTTAACAATGTGCCACTGAGACAAGAACCTAAAAAATTTAGGTCAGTACATTTGCAGTACCCCATTCAACATTCCAGACTTGCAAGCTCTGTTCTGGCACAATGTGATTGTACACCTGCAATAAAGAAATGGGTGAATAAGCAGTCTTAGAGCAGTAAAACACACAGTACCCTGCATATTTAAGCAAAAACAACCTTCTTTGTGAAAGTTAGATCTGACTATGCCTTGTTGAAATGGCGGTGGGATTGAAAAGCTGGGCATGCGTATATGAAACTCATTATACCTGTTGCTTTTTACTGTTTCAGGAGAAATTTGTGCTTTTAAGATCCGTGGACAGGACACTCCATTCAAGGCAGAGGTATTAAACAAGACATCAGGGGAAGGAGTATTGAAAGCATCTGGCCCCATTGATTGTGAGCAACAAAAGGAGTTCACCTTCATCATTCAGGCTTATGACTGTGGGGCTGACATCTCAGGAGACAGCTGGAAAAAGAGCCACAAGTATGTATATATGTAATATGTAATTTGGATGTATCATAAAACTCACCCTTAAACTTGCTGGAAATTAAATGTACATCGCTATACACTCTGCACATTTAACACCACTGCTTATCTGGAGCTAAAGCTACCTGGCTTAGACATGGGCTGGGTTGCAAATTCTCAAGGTATTTCGAGAATACATCTACATTTGTAATTTTACTTTTTAAATTTTGCAGCTCTGTCATATTTTACAAATATACTTCCTATTTGCTCCAAATATAATTTAGCATTAGCTTATAAAGGTGCTATTTTTAATCATTTCAATTGAAGTAAAGTAAAAATGTATCATTGTTTGGACAAGCAAGCATGCTGAGTGCGGATATAGTAAGCAGCAGTTATAATGAGTAATAAATTAGTGATCTGTGAGTAGCTAAGTATATATCTGGCCCTGCTGACAGCTTTTCCAAACTTTCTATTTCATTTCTCTTTTCAATTCACATTTGTGTTAGGGTGTCAGTGCAACTTTATCCCTTTATTTTCTACCTCTCTGCACTAGAGCAGTGGTCCACATCCAGGTCGAGGACGTGAACGAGTTCTCTCCTTCTTTCCGAGAGCCGCTGTACCAGGCCACAATGACAGAGGGGAAGATTTATGACAGCATTGTGCAAGTAGAGGCCTGGGACCAGGATTGCTCGGCCCAGTACAGCCAGATCTGCAACTATGAGATCATTACGCAAAACACACCTTTTGCCATTGACCGCAATGGTGAGGCTCCATTCTCTCTCTCTCTCTCTCTCTCTCTCTCTCTCTCTCTCTCGCTCTCTCACATACACACACACACACACACACACACACACACACAAAGATAAATGGGCACAATAAAGACTAGGCCCTCTGCCTTACCTTTGCTTCCTCCATGGAGCGTGGATATAAAAAGACACATGAAATTCTTACATCCCTTCAGCTATTATTTATCTCTGTGTCTTTCCTGTGTATAGTACAACCCCAAATCAGAAAAAGTTGGGACGGTATGAAAAATGCTAATAAAAAAAGAAAGCAGTGATTTCTGAATTTACTTTGACTTGTATTTCATTGCAGACAGAATGAACCCAAGATATTTCATG
>JAOTRR010000047.1:21554102-21566176 GCA_028570945.1 Gogo arcuatus
AATGAGTCTAGAATATATTAAATTTTCACTTTCTTAAATAACTGATGGAAAATATATTTTTCACAATATTCTAATTGTTTGAGATGCACTAGTGTATATATGCTTATATAGAGGCAAACGCATAGCTGTTTGAAAATGTTTCCGAATGTCTGGCTTTGTTTGCTAATTTTAAACACAGCACGGGGGACGTCTATAGCGCTGTGCTTCTTAGCTGACTAGAAGCTGGTTGCTACCTGGCTATTTTGCTTTTCCAAGGCACCTTGTCAGCTTGAATCATCACAAACAAAATATGTGCTGAAAAATAGGCTTTAATTAATCCACAGGGCAGCTCATAACTCATGATATTGGCAAATTTCCACCGTGTTTTGTACTGAAGCATTTACCCAAGCTGGCAGCCATTGTGGGAAAAAAAAAACTGTTTCCGAAGTTCTCCGAAGGGGTTTGGCTATGTTGCCGCTAGGGACATAAAGCTGTCCCCAGTCACTGTGTATGGAAATAGACAAGGGATAACAATATAGTGCTTTGCTGTCACTATAATAAATATGCCTAGGAATAACAATATAGTGCTTTACAAGCCTAATAATAGTAATAATAAAAATCCTAGGTATAACAATACAGTGCTTTGCTTTGCAAGCACTATAATACTAAAAAGCCTAGGGATAACAGTATTGTGCTTTGCACAATAACTAGAAAATTTTGAACCAAAAAATTAACAATTGAAGATATAGATTAGTTTAGTTAACGTTAGTATATTAGCCTTTAGCACATTAGCCCATAGCGCTGACTATTAGCATTAGCTGTTAGAAAGAGATAAAGAAATGAAATAGATGGGGAAGTTAAATATTAACAGAAATATGGATGGATGGATAGATAGATAAGGTAGTTGTGGTTGACTCTTAGTGTTCAGTGTCTGGAATCAATGAATTGACTCTTTGGGATCGACTTCAATTTCAACCGAAAGCAGGATGGTGACTTGATGACTTGGCACACGTTTATTGAAAAATGTATTTTGTATGTAAGAAAATTAAACAAATGAAGCAAATTAAACAAATGAAGCAAATTAAACAAAGAATAGTTTAACTAATTGATTTAAAGGGGTGAAGCACTTTTTGGCTCCACCCCTTGATGACAGAGGAAGAGCAGAAACCTCTGGGACCATCACCATTTCTTCCCAATTAGATATAGTAAATTTGAATGCAAAACATCAAGCTGTTGCTTAGATATTGCCTCTCTTCTTGTTTTCAGTTGCCCTCCCAAGTTTCAAATGAACTGCAAGCTCATTTGTTCACTTTAGGTCATGTTGCTAATTATACACTCACTGTCCACTTTAAGAGGAACACGTGTACACTGGTTCTTTTATGCAGTTTTCCAATCAGCCAATCATGTGGCATCAGCACAGTGTATAAAATAATGCAGATACAGGTAAAAAGTCTCAGTTCATGCTCACATCAAACATCAGAATTGGGGGGGGGGGCAGTGTGACCTCCGTGACTTTTATCGTGGAATGGTTGCCGGTCCTAGATAGGCTGGTTTGAGTATTTCAGAAACTACTGACCACCTGGGATTTTCACACACCAGTCTCTAGAGTTTACACAGAATGGTCCAAAAAACAAAACAAAACAACACTGCATGAGTAATCGTTCTATGGGTGGAAACAGCTTGTTGGCAAGAGAGGTCAGAGGAAAATGGCCGGATTAGCTAGACAGTAGGCACGTAACGATTCACCTGATTCACAATACTGGGTTCATGATTAGATTTCCCATGATATTTTTGAAAAAAAGAAAATTAAATGAAAATTTTATGACCAAAAAAATGCAACATTTATTTTCCTATTCTTTATCAACTTAAAATATTCCTTTTGTTAAATTTAAAAAAAACTTGTTTAATTTTCTTAATAACCAACAATAATTTCCAAACATTTGTAAAGGTTGGAGTAAAATATAATATCCTATGAACTAAAATATTCCTTTAATTGAAAATTAAAAAAAGTTAATAACAAATAGGCATTTTCTTAAACATTTATGAACATTTGTGAAGGTTGTAGTCAGGTTTAAACAATTACCTCCATTTTTCTTCTCTTCTTTACCTTTCGGCAGTCTTTAAGAAGATAGCTCTGATTTCTTGTTAAATATCTTTATACCGTCAATCGCACAACAGCGAACGTTCCCATTTTAGATCTGTTTTTTGTGCGTTTCCGTGGCATTAGAGCTGTGTTACTTCCGCCTACTGTGACGTCACACTCATTCCTGCTATATTTACATTATTGTACCCTCTGCTGTCTAAACAATGCAATTACAGCTAGGAAAAAAATCACCCTATGCTCACACCAAACATGGCGAGAGCGTCAAAATGACCCAATGTCATTCATTTTCTATGTGAGCCAGCATCTCTCACCGGCAGGATAGTTGGTGGCACGTCTTGGGCTGTGGAAACGTCAGAATAAAGCTGAAGTTCAGGCAACTTTATGGTAATAAGCTATGACGCAGTTTGGTGGTAACCAATCAGAATTTAGAAGTGCTCCGCTCTAAAGAATCCTAGACAACACAGTTGTGTAAATTTTGGTTCCATTCAAACCGTTCCGAAGTAGCCTACCATGGAGGAGAAACTGATATTTGTGGTGGTGGGTTTCCCCATTTATTTACGATGTGTCCTTGTTTGCATACAGGGATATACATACATACATACATACATACATACATACATAAAAAAAAAGCATGGACCAGGGTGTCGGAAACTGTAGGTGTTTCAAGTGAGTTGGTGAAGTGTATAATATATTTTGGGGAAAATAGGAGGGAATTACATGCTAACGAGTGCTGTAGCAAGCAAGAGTGTTGGCTATTTACATGTGACTTGAATGATTCTGTTGAACGGGATGTATTACGAAACGAGAGGTATATGTCAAAGTGAAAGCAGTCACTTCTTTTGTTTTTTTTGCAATGTGGCAAAAAACAAGTAAAAACAAAACATCTGCCCAGTCTCCCTAATGGTATCGTTAACCAATTTTTAGAAGTATTTTAGTTATTTCAATTTTTTTAAATTATTTTTATTAAGATATAAGATAACGGTTGACGTGTTTGCTTTGTGGCCCTTTTAAACAAAGTTTGCAAGACGAAGCATTCTGAACAACTTTGCAGCCGCCTATTTCTTCTACATCACAGAGCCTTCACGAACTTACCAGTGTTGTTGGTAGAGCAGCCAGAGTGAATTTTGACGCTTTTTCCGCGTTTGGTGTGAATGTAGGGTAAGAGATTATGCAGCCTGATAATCGCGATTCATTTTTTATTTAATTGATTCAAATCATCATAAATTTGTATTGCAATTTGTTGTCACATGCCTACTTGCCAGGGCTCCAGACTATCTTTTTCCTCTAGTAGCATTGGTGCTCCTTTTTGTAAATTTTAGGAGCACAAACACAAAATTTAGGCGCACAACTTAAGTCAACATGCAGTGCAACACGTTTTCATGCTACATGTAGTTTTAGCATCCGGCATCTTGGTCAGACTTTTCTTATTTTGTTTATTTTGTTACTCCCGCCCCGCGAGAGAACGCCACATACCAAGCATATCACACACTGAACTGATTGGTTTTCGCATGGTTCTCATTTGCATGAAGTTGAGAATTCACCATCTAAATTTCACTTGCCTCGGAGAATTCGCTCGTATTGGCCTGGTTGATGTAACATCATATCCGGCAGTGGCTCGACAACTCTGTGAAAACAACCTCGAGGAGACATCGGCTGTATAAATAATTTATACAGTCGGTGGGCGTAGATAATAACTAAACGTTGGATATGTAATGCCGATATCATGTTGTTTTTGTTTACATATTATATGACAGTCATGTTAGATGACTAGTGTGAAAGTGGTAATGAGCTCAAAGTCTCACTGTTAGTCAGACTGTCTTCACTCCCTGCTTTTGACAGCTGTTGTCTTGCAACTCTATCACGCAACACCACTTCCAGTTATTCACAGACCAGATGAATTTTGCCCAACCAGAGCGAATTTTGCCCCCATACAACTTGAATGAGAGCGAAGCAAAATTCGCTGCAGGGGAAACGTACCGTTAGCTCTTCACTCTAAGCACTCTGGATCTCGCTCGCTCACACACATGCACACACTCAGGCACACCAATACTCGCTCCTTCCTGGTGTTTCACATGATGTACGATAATTTTAAAACAAAAAAAAATATATAGATGCAAGCGGCGATCATCGGGGTCTAAGCAGCATTGCTGAAGTCGCAAACAATGGTGGAATTAGAAGTGTTTCAACATCTTCAACAGCATAAGTGGCCAAGTACAATGACACAATTTCAAATATTTAGCTTAAGTGTTTGATATTGCAATGTTTGTTATAGCGCCCCCTATGGACAAAATGTCACAAAATTCAATATGCTTCCAAGGAATTTGATGATGATTAAGTGTATTACGTGCCTAAGGCGAGTTTGTTTGCCAACCCTTTTTATGAAATTGAAATGGTGGGAAATGTTAGGGGTGGAAGTTGGCGGTTATAGGACAATTTGATTTGGGAAATTATACGTAATCGGAGGAAAGTAAGTTTTGTTGTAACCCATGCAGCTGTTGAGATATGAGACAAAATGTAAATGTGCTAATTACTGATTTTGATCAGTCTGTACTGAAGGAGGTTGAATTGACAAAGTATGATCTAAGAATGTAGACCTCTGCCGCCTAGGAGTTTGCATCTCACGGATCCGGGAGCAACATTCACTGATGCAGACACAGCTATTCAGAGATGTTTCTCAGTTTATTGAAAGACAAACATGAGTATGTATCCATATTCAAGAGTGTGTTGATGCTAAATGATTGGAAGATGGGATCTGAGAGTGTGGTGTAGCTATATGATTGGAAGATGTGATTTAAGAAGCTGATTTGTCTGTGTATGACAGGGGTAATGTCAATGGGTGATGAAGCATTACATCACTGGTGTAATGTCATCATAAATTTCATGCTGAAGTCATCATAAATTTATGGAAACAGAGAGCAGATGTATGAGCGAAGATAAGTTTCAAGAATTTAACTAGAACTAGCCAAAACAATTAGCAAGCAAACTGACCAAAACCAGTTGCAAGCATGCCAAACAGAGATACCCATCAGTTACAGTGCCCCTTTTGGCTGATTTGTTTCATATTTGGGACATAGCGTCTATGTACCAATAAGCATGGGCCTTTAAAGTTTCATGAAGATTGGGCATTCACAATGGCAAATATTGGCTGCTGAAGTCTGATTGGCTGCTGAAGTTTGATTAGCTGTTTGGTGGCCATTTTGGCGAATCAGCCAACTGGCACTTTAGGAAATGTAGGCAAATGAGGACTAGTATAAGTGCACCAAATTTCAGATTTTAGCTTCAGCGGTTCTTGAGTTCTTGAGTCTTGACATGTTAGTTGTAGTGCCCCCTATGGATGAAATTTCATGGAATTTGGTGTGTCCAAAGAACATTGTACTGATAGAATCAGATTTTTTTAAGTTTGGACCATGACATCACAAAATATTGGCCATATCATCATTATGGGCCTCGCCAAATTTCATAAGCATAAAAGTGTTCCATCAGAATGCCATCAGAGTTCGTGTTACAGTAAATCATTATTGATCCCACTGATGGACAGGGTTATAAAAATTCCATTTTGTTTGTGTGACATTTTTTTTTCGTCTGCCAGTTGAACTATTGAGACCTTTCTTGCAAATGTTGTCATATCAGTAATGAAAAGTAGGCTTCTGGTTGCCACTTTGCAAATTATTTAGTTACTGAAATGCATGAGTGTAAACCACATATTAATGGTCAGCATGTTTAATGTTCGCATATGTTTATAAATACTCCTGCATGCATGCAAGATAACAGAGGATGAATAAAACATGGAAACATTGTTTTTGATTAAATAATAATTTATATGTGCCATGTCTAAAAAATTTATAATTATGTTCAGTTCACCAGTGTAAAACTAATTTTATGTGACTACGGTTTGAATCTGACACCCTGCTCTGTGATAACACTAAATGCTATAGGCATATCACAGCAAGCAGAAGCTTTCACTCAGAAGAGTTATGTCTGTTTGATCAAATTAATTTTAATGAGTTTAAATCAGATGCATCTATATTTATTTACATTAAATCTGTTTTGTGTGACGTTTCCTGTATAAAGAGTAACAGCTATTTTTTTTAAAACCTAGATACTTGCTAAGTCTTAATCAAGTAGATATTTGGATGAGAACTTTTTAGTTGAGTATATGTTTTCTTAGTAATAGAACTTTTACATTAGTAACTATTTTTGAAGCTCTAACCACCTTTGACAATAAGAAGTATAAGTTATAATTATGAAAATATAAACATTTTTATTATAATACAACAGTAAGGCCTACATTTTGTTTTCAATAATGGATGATTTTAACTTGGCAATTACAAATCAGTCAAATTATTTAATAAAGATTTAATAAAGTTATTTTAAACTGAGATTAAGAATTTGGTATGTTTAATTTCTCTTCCTTGTCTCCAATAATGCAGTAAAACAGTAATGCTACAGATACTGTACTATTTGTGTTCAGGAAAACCATGCATTATATTTTTAAAAAAATGTTTATACAGTCAGGTCCATAAGTATTTGGACAGTAACACAATTTTTACAATTTTGCCTCTGTACACCACTACAATGGATTTGAAATGAAGCATTGACAGAACTTTTTTTTCAGCTTTAATTCAAGGAGTTTAAGAAAAAAAAAATCGTATTAACCATTTAGGAATTACATACATTACAGACACAATTGCATAGTCTTTCCATTTTCACAAGCTCAAAAGTAATTGGAGAATTGACTTATAAGCAGTTTCATGGCAAGTTGTGGCCCGTTTCCTCACTATTTCATGACAAATTAAGGAGATAAAACATCTGGAATTGATTCCAAGTGTTGAATTTGCATTTGGCAGCTGTTCATGGGATCTCTCAATATCCAGTCTAAAGAAGTGTCGATGCAAGTGAAGAAGGCCATCATTAGGCTGAAAAACTCCCCACACCTATCAGAGAGATAGCAGAAACTTTAGAAATGGCCAAATCAACAATTTGCACAAGTGAGCTCAGCAACACCAAAATGCCTGGAAGACCACAAAAGACAACTAAAGTGGATGAACGTACAATTCTTTCCTTGGTGAAGAAAACTCCATTCACAACAACTAGCTAAGTCAAGAACACTCTTGAGGACGTAGACCCATCATTGTCAGTCTACAATCAAGAGATGCCTTCATGAATGTAAATACAAAGGGTTTACCTCAAGATGCAAACCACTGGTAATACTCAAGAACAGAAAGGCCAGATTAGACTTTGCTAGAAAGCAGCCCAGTTCTGGAACAAGATTCTTTGGACAGATGAAACCAAGAATAACTTGTACCAGAATGATGGGAAGAGAAGTGTAGGTAGAAGGAAAGGTAGGGCTCATGATCCAAAGCATACGACATCATCTGTCAAACATGGATAGAAGTAGTAGGATGAATTCTGAAGTGTATAGAGCTATACTTTCTGCTCAGATTCTGTCTCATGCTGCAAAACTGATAGGACAGCGCTTCACAGTACAGATGGATAATGACCCAAAATATACTGTGAAAGCAAACCAAGAGCTTCTTAAGACAAAGAAATGGAATGTTCTTGAATGGCTGAGTCAGTCAACCTAATTCAGCATAGCTTTTCACAAAGTGAGGGAAAAAAAACATGGATGCCTCTATGTTCATCTTTTGTTAGCAACAGGCTAGCCAGCTAACTGTGATGAGTGATGTATATTTTTCCTCCTGAAAACAGTGATCTGTATAGTAAATGTTAGATTTAATTTGCTGCATGTTGGTTGATCAACGGCAAATATTTGTAAATACAGCATAAATTATTTAAAGCTAAGAAGTGCTACTTTGTTTAGTACTAATGCTGTGAGCAGTCATCTCGATTTGACATCACTTACTGAGCTCAGATGAACTAGGAGTTGCGAAGACCATCATGAGTTCCCAGGTAGGAATTCTGTGTTGAGATGGTGTTCTCTTTGTTTTATTCCTGGTCAGGAATTACAAGCTATGACCTTTTATTGAATGCAGCAATAGTCCCATATGTTTTAGGTGTTTATGGTCAGTGGTCCTTTAGTAGTCAGATTTAAAAAAAAAAAATACTAGCTACAGATTTATGTGCTGCCTCTTAAAATGCTCACCCTTATCCCAGCGAATTATTCTCAACCCCTTCGCTGCCGAATTTGATAGACTGTAATGGAGTAACGGTTTTGAAAATAAAAAATCTGTCTGATAAAATTTGTGAGGCTTTGTCTGATAATCATCTCGGCCAAATTTGGTGAAGATTGGACAACATTTCTAGCCTGTGAAAAAAAAGTTAAACCTTTTAAATAAAATCCAATATGACAGAGAGATCAATTATGTTGACGACAAGTTGCCAGGTCTTGGCCTTGGGACCTCCCACAGTATCAGCAGATATTAAAATTGTTTTTTTTAAGGTAAACACAACAGTTATTAGCCAAAACACATTTTTGCTTATTGTAGCACCCTCCAGTGGTCAAAGAAAGCAAAACTTTTGGGACATCACAACTTGCCAGGTCTCTGCCTTCGGACCTCCCAGTGTATAAACAGACATGAGAATCATTTTTTTAATGGCAAACAGATGAACAGTCATTAGCCAGAAGGCATTTTTGCTTATTGCAGTACCCCCTAGTCAGCAAATGAGAAATTTTTTTTGTGCTTCCTCGAAATGCGGTCCTGAATCCATCTACCAAGTTTGGTGTCGATACATCAAAGCATTGCTGGGATATGACCCTACTTCTTGATTAGCATCTTCACTGCCGATTTTGATTGGCTGTGACAGACGGACACTTTTGCAAATTGAAACGCCAACAAATAATTTTTGTGAGGTGTGGTCTGCCGATCATCTATACTAAATTTGGTGAAGATTGGACAAAATTTGTGCAGCGTGAAAACTTTTGAGCGTTTTTCATAAAATCCAAAATGGCCGAAAATACAATATGGTGGAAATTGACGTTATGGGGTTTGTTGCACTCAGCTTGAGCCAAGGAATTTACCTCAGTTTTGAATATCGGGCATATGGTTCAAAAGTTACATGCATAAATGCACCTCCAAATTTGATCCATTGGTGGTGCTAGAGCACTTGAGGTGCAAACATGAATCTTGGTGAAACAAATCAGGGTACTGTCCCCAATCAGTGTGTCAAATTTCAGAACTTTTTACTATATGGTTCCATGGGCTGCCATAGACACCCTAGCGAGAAGAAGAAAATTCCAATAGGTTGCCTATGAACCTTTAATACTTGGCCCCTTAATTACTCACATGAAACCACATGTCATGAAATCAAAAGCACTATTTTAATGTAAAGTGTTCCTATACATACATAAAATGTTTCAAAGTAAAGCGTTGGGGGTTTTTTCTTTCTTTTTTTTTTGTTTTCTTTTAACAAATACCTCAGAGCTCCAAGGGTGACATCACTACAGTGATGAGAGTAGCACAATACTTCTGTCTTCCCCTTCTGTCTCTGCACATCAGCAATTTTTGGATGCATTGTTTTCTTTATAGTGCTGCATTTATGGATTTGCCTATTAGCAGTCAAATTAAAGTATTATATTGGCAATATTATTCTGAAACACTTGATAAAACCTGCAGAAGAAATTTTGCAATGTTCCTGGGTACACAACTGGAAATACCATCCAATCCTCATTTGTCTGAAAGCTGGATAATGCACATCAACAAAAATGTCAGGGTTTTTTGAATATTAACTACTGGACCTTTAAACAACACACCCAAAATGATGTACAAAGTCATAAAGGTTTGCAACATTAACATTTCACATAATCATCTGTTCAACCAGAACACAGCTTACAAAACGAAAAAAGTAGACATTTGGGGGTAAAAAGCAGGGATGAAAGGGAAACAGATTTATTTACAAAGCTAGATTATTCTTCCTTGAAAAATTTGCCTGCTTTTATTTCTCACCTGGTCATTCCATATCAATTCAGATAGGGTTGTTGCTTCATGTCTTCGATTTTGTTCATTCTTTTATTTGTTGCTTGTGATCTTAAACCGAAGTCTAAAGTATTTTGAAAAAAATATAGCCTAATATTCTCTAATTAAAAAATGTCTTCTTTGTGAAGTCCTGTTAAGGATTTAATATCTCCAGCAATAATATTACCAGTCACATGAAATTTGGCAGACGTGAAGACAACCTTGTTTCTAACTCTCTAAATGCTTTAAAGTCACCACGGAAGGCCAGTTTTTCTTATGGGGTTGAAAAAGTGCAAAACTTTCCAAATGTGATTGATACTAAGGACTTATAGACCCCTTTTTATAGACAGACATGTTAAAATTCACAGTTTTTGCTTAAAGTATGGTATTTCATTGACTTTGTGTCCAAATTTCTGGTCAGACATAAGATTGTCACTGATTGTCAAGTTCAAATAAAGGACAGTTGCTGACATTTAACACATTTAAATGTTTTGATTTAATGTTCATTTTATGTACAACCCCAAATCAGAAAAAATTGGGACGGTATGTTAAGATTGAAATTCAAACTGAAAACAATGATTTGTAGATAATCTTTGACCTGTATTGCACTCAAAACAATACAACAGCATATTATTTGATATATAGCAGCAGGATATACCCTTATCTTTACACGGAAGTGCAAGTGTCCTTGTTGGACAGAAGCATCCGTTAAAATATTTAAAAAAACAAACAAAACATAATCAATTCAGTTTAATTATAAAGACTATATTGTAGGTAAAAACAATCAATTAAGAAGGAAATAAATCTGTTAAATGCACTGTGTCATTCAGGAAAACAGATGTCATTCAGACAAACGGTTTCACTGAGTGACAAATTCCGTTTGCTGAATGAATGACAAATTTCATTAACATTCATTTCTAACAGGCAGTTGCTTGGCCTCCTATTATCAATAGCCTTGACCTTGATTTATAAACTTCAAATTTCGTCTCTAACAATGTTTCTAAAATCTATAACTTCATGAACATTTTTTGACATTTTGACTGAATGACACTCAAATCTTTCGCCACATGGCACCAAACATCGAAAAGGTGAAATTATCTTAAATTTAGGAGGAAAATTTTAAACTTATCTTCAACTTGGATGGTCTTCAAGGGTCTTCTGAGCTTCTGAGTGATATCACATGTCACCTGAATAAAGTCATGTGACTATAGTTCAAAATGGCCTCTAATTTTTGTTTTACTGAATGAGATTCAGGAAAATTTCTTGTTGCAGAAGGAAGTTTTTTTTAGATATTTAATTGTTTTTAAAGGTGCATCTTGTCAATACTTTAAAATGTTTAACAAGAGACTTAAAAAAAAAAAATGCAAAAGAATAGTTCATGATATTTAAATTATTTTTTATCATTTTACAAACAATTGTCTTCATTGACTTTTAAGTGAGGACTGTGTTACCACTGTAATACTAAAAAAAATCATTCAATTTAGTATTATTCACAAAAAAATCATTATGGATAGTGGTCAAGGGCGATATTTAATTATTTTTATACAAAAATATATAATTAACTGCTTGCAGAAACAGAAATCTAGTCGTCATTGACCCATATATACATTACCAGCCAAATGTTTGGACACACCTACTCATTCATAGGTTTTTTCTGTATTTTGATTATTGTCTATACTGTAGAACAATACTGAAGACATCAAAACTATGAACTAACATATGGAATATATATGGAATTTTGTGGTAAACTAAAAAGTGTTAAGTCATCAATTTATTTGTATAGCGCTTTTAACAATAGACATTGTCGCAAAGCCGCTTTACAGAAAAATAAAGATTTTAAACATATGAACTAATAAGTTTATCCCTAATAAATGTATCCCTAATGAGCAAGCCGGAAGCAACGGTGACGAGGAAAAAGTCCCTGAGCCGATATGAGGAAGAAACCTTGAGAGGAACCAGACTCAATATGGAACCCATCCTCATTTGGGTGATAACAGAGAGCGCGATGATAAATAACTCGCTTCTATATGGTCAAAAAGTGCAATTGTGTAACCAGGAAATTCATTATAGTTTTAACA
>JAOTRR010000047.1:21574412-21584656 GCA_028570945.1 Gogo arcuatus
CCCTTCAGGCCCAAGGCTGCTTCTCTAACCTTCGGGCCATGGCTGCCCCCACAGCATTAAACATGCTGAAAAGCTTCAGTAATGTTTCCATGACTTCCCTCACTCATCTTCAGTAAGCATTTTATGCTGGTCAGGGTTGTGGAGGATCCAGAGCCTATCCTGGGAAAACTGGATGTGAGATGGGAATATGCCCTAAATGGGATGCCAGTCTATCACAGATTACCATTCAGACACATTCACACCATCAATCTGGAGGAAACCAGAGAACCTGAAGGAGATCCACACAGACAGTAACCCAAGCACAAGGATCGAATTGAGGACTTTGGAGCTCTGAGGCAGCCACGCTACCCTTTTTCGATACAGTTGGAATGAAAGCCATTGTTTCAGAAAGCTTTGTTTTGCCATTTGAGACATTTTGTGGTGGTGTTAAAATGAACAATCAAAGCTGCATTTTAGATTTTCTTCTTTTCACAGCTAGGTATTACTTCATTAGATGTTCATATGCTTTGTGCACAGGGACACTGTTATGCTGTAACAAGTTTAGGCCTCGGAGTCCCAGTGAAGGGAAACTGTAATACTACAGAATACTAAGACTTTCTATATCACTGTGTGCTTCTAACTTTGTGGTAACAGTTTCGGGAAGAACCACATGTGTGAAGATCAGGTGTCTGCATACTTTTTGGCCATACAGTGTATATAACATTATTATTATTATTTCAGTGAACTTTGAACCTTTTGTGTTTAAATGTATTGTGTTTTATGTGGTTTTGTTCCATCCAGTGGTCAAACAAACCAAGTAATATAATGTTAAGTCCTGTTGTGCTCTTCTTTGCATTAAAAAATTAAATTAAATTACTTTTAAATTACATTAATTGAATCACACAATATTCTTTCATGTAAAGCTGTAACACGTTTGGTCAACAGGTTACTCGTTTCAAATCAACTTCTGTCAGAAAAATAGCGATATGCTACACCAAAAAAACAACCACCACCAAATACTTACTACCCACAATGCTTTGCGTGTCCACGTCATCACTTCCGACAACACGTTTCAGGAAGTTCCACGTCAGATTTGCCGTGTAGAGGAAACTTGCAGCATTGGAGTCAGTATTGCAAATTTATTATAAGGGAAAAGCGGAGCAAGAGCAGACATGGTGAGTCCAATAGCGCTGGTAGCGTTTAAACAAAATTAAATATGTAGTAGTGGAGTTAGCAGCATAGCACAGCTAGCTAGGTAATATTATTTCATCCGTGTTAAACTGGAGGCCGTATCGCCACATAGACGTAATGCTAATGCTAATGCTAATGTTATGTCTATGTTATGTCTTAGGGCTTTTTCATCGAGTTATGTGGCGCTTGCGTTTTAAAAATTATTGACAAATATAACACATCCACAAATTGTTCGGTATAAATCGTTGTGAACAGTTTGCAGACAGTAAATAAATTTAGCTTGTTGGCTAGCTGTCTAATATGCTTTAGTTAGTTAGCTAATGACTGTTCTTAAATCTCTATATAACTAAATGTTAAGGTGCGTTGTTTCTTTCTAACATCCATACAGTCAGTCAGTCAGTTGTTGTTTGCAAGATCCGTTCATTTGGTATATTGCCATTAGGCATGGCTCACTAGTCAGTGCGCTTAATACCGACCATTCAGAACATCGATTTGGGTTGAAATTGCAGTCTATTGGAATTAGGAGTGAAACACCTTTAGGATGTACTGTTCTAGGAAAATAATCAACGACGCACTGATGGTGGGAGACCATATGACATTGTGATCACAATGACAATATACTTTTCCTACTATGTATCAAGGTGTGGGTGGGTGGGTTTGCTAACCAACTGTAAGCAAAACAGTTTTTTTTTAAATTGTCTAGAATGTGTACAAATATTAAATATTACTTTAAACTGAAAAAGGCAAAAATATTTCTAATAGTTGTTAAATTCTTTCAGAAAAACTTCCAGTGCAGAACATTATGATTTTTCAAATCTGCTGCTTCTAATCAGTGTTTAATTGCTATTTTTTAATGTTAGAAAAATCTCAGTCTCCCTGTGATATCCCAGTGACACGATTTCTCACGATGTTGATATTATATCATCATATCGGCCAGCCATATGATGGGATGCAGAAACCACCCTGAAGTTAATTATTTTTCATTAGAGGGAAGTGGGGCATTAGGTCCCACCCTTTTTGTTTTTTAAAAAAGTTATATGGTGTAAAGAATATAACTTTAAGTGTAATAGAACAAACACACAGTTACAAATTAACTGGCATCAAATCCAATGATAAAAGTGCAGTAGTTTTCCAACGTCAACCCTTTTTTTTTTTTCTTCTCTCCAGTAGAGCCAGTTCTCTACAGGTTTGGGGCAATAAGCCCCCAGCAGAAGAGTCCAACATTCTATTTCTATTTCATTTTACTGAGTACAGTTATCACGCATTCCGATTGGCTCCTGAGTAATCTGCAATAGTGTCTGACATGATGATGATAAATTCCATGCATTTTCAATGTAGTGGCCTAATGCCCCCCCTTTGCCCTAAGTGCACATCTTAATGTTTTATTCCTTTTCAGAAATTTGTCAACAATTAGTGTTTTTAAAAAATAATTAATTAAAGAATGACACGTTATACTTTTCGTCTGTTTATAGTTAACACATGGTGTCCATGAAACAAGTTCCTGTTATTGCTTACGTTACAGTGGATATAAACCGTCATTCCCTCACCAGCCTCACTTTATTTCTCTCTAATGAAGTTAACAAGACAAACAACACTCCTTGTCATGTTACTGAGAATCTGGAAAGCGTGGCGGAAGTCTTAACGTTACAACTATACCTCTGATTGGTACAAAGCTCTGACACTGGAGACTCCTTCTGTCAGTAATCCTTTTATGTGGAGCATCTGCTGTACAAGTCCTTGTGTAAGCTGCTGGTCTAAGCAGAGACAGTATATTAAAAACAAACACATTAACTGCTGTTGCAGTAAATTAATCAGCACCTTTGAGCATTCAGATTGTGAATAAATGTACATAAGTAATGAACGGTTATGACCTTTCAAATAAACGAGTCAGTAGTAGTACATGGTTACATGACCGACCGAACACTATAAACAACAACGGTAAACATAAGTGTAGTGCAGCTACACTGTGTTAAAATGTATTTGTCGAGTCGCTTTAGCATCTGTTTTAAAAGTGAAATGGCTAAGCACTGTTGAGTTCTGGATTCTGATTGGTTGGAAGGTGTCGCTTAATTTTTTATAACGATAGCTCTGACAGTAGTTCTGAGTGCAAGGCAGATCACAGGTTTATTTTAATGTGCTTGTTCTAATACCGTAGTAACAGCTCATCCACAGGGTTTTGTATGACTGAAGCTGATAACCGGAGGGGGAGGCTATTTTTAACAATGTGTGTAATTGATGATAGGGGGAAGATTTCTGTAAGGAAATGATTATTTAACATTTATGGAAGGAGTCTGCAGTGTCAGTGCTGTGGATGTCAGGAAGCTTTCTACCTTTTTTTTTTTTTTTTTTTTTTTTTTTTTTTTTTTTTTTTTTTTTTTTTTTTTTTAAATTAACTTCAGCCTCTCTTTTTCTGTCTCTTGGTGAGGGAGTAACTGCTTATAGCTGCTATAATGAACTTCATGGTGGTGATAGAAACACTGCTTAGCGTTGGCCTGCATCACATCACTCCACTGTTGATTATTTCCCTCTAACAGCACAACACCTGAGTGTTTCATTCCTCGCTTCGTCAACCTGGTTTTTAGCCAACTCTGGCTTAATCTTGAGTGCAATTATATCTTAAATAGAAGTCGAGCTTTGAGTCCACACATCTAGTTATCGTGATATAAATATTTTCAAAGCCGCAACCACACGGCACATTATATCCAGAAAAGCACATCTAGGGGGTCGTTTACAATGATACGATGGTCATTTCTGTTTTATTTCCTGTAGCCTCTCAGGCTGGACATCAAGCGCAAGCTCACAGCTCGGTCAGACCGTGTCAAAAGCGTAGATCTCCATCCCACTGAGCCGTGGATGCTGGCCAGTCTCTACAACGGCAGTGTGTGCGTCTGGAACCACGAAACACAAGTGAGTGGAGTGGACCGGGGGGGGCAAGGCAAGGCTGTGTAATGAATTCAGCTGTTCAACATTGTTGCATTTCCATTGTGGTTTTTTTTTTTTTTTTTTTTTTTTTTTTTTTTTGTTGTTGTTGTTACTCAAATCCAGAATAGAGTAGATCAGCCAACTAGACACTGTCATTCATTGAATATTATTCATTTCTATGATCGTAGACCTTGGTGAAGACATTTGAAGTGTGTGACCTGCCAGTGAGAGCTGCAAAGTTTGTCGCAAGGAAGAACTGGGTCATAACTGGAGCAGTAAGTATATTATTTATAATGCAATTCATTTCAGATGTTTAGAGTTCTTTGAGCAGGCTAAGTGCTTATCTGTCTGATTTGGTTCCACCTTGAGTTGTGCAAATCCTTTGCATCCGCCCTCTTCTAGGACGACATGCAGATTCGTGTTTTCAACTACAACACGTTAGAGCGAGTGCACATGTTCGAGGCCCATTCGGATTACATCCGCTGCATCGCTGTGCATCCTACTCAGCCCTACATCCTTACTAGCAGTGGTATGTATTTATGTATGTAGCAACAGCCTTTCTGTAAATCCTACAGTGTATGGACATGATGTAACCGTTCACTGTGTGTGTGTTCAGATGATATGCTCATTAAGCTGTGGGACTGGGAGAAGAAGTGGTCGTGCAGTCAGGTGTTTGAAGGCCACACTCACTACGTCATGCAGATTGTCATCAACCCCAAAGACAACAACCAGTTTGCGAGTGCGTCACTGGACAGAACCATCAAGGTGATTTTGTACCTAAGAACTGCTGCTATAATCATTAAGACCCCAAATGGATATTTTTATTATGATGTTATTTTTTGCGACCCCAAGCTTTGACCTCCGTACGTTTTTTTTTGTTTTTTTTTTTTAATTCCAGATTTATAATATCGGACCAGTGTAAAAAACCACATCAGTAACATACATATGCATAACATAAAAACGAAAGGAATATTCCTTGCACTGACATACCAGTCTAATGGGAAGTTGTATGATATAACCATGTCAGGGTGGTGTGATACGGCAGCCTGGTTTACATTTGACACGTGATTTTGTGTGCACAGGCAGAACCAGTAGTAATGCAAGAGGCATTATTTACACCCTCAACTCTGAGTCTTGTACTAACTATTAAGGTATAAAAGTGACATCCACTAGACAGCCAGTCAGAGCCAGAAGATCGCATTACACCAGGTTTTCAAGTTGTACTGTAAAATGTTCATGTGCAGTCACGTTAAACGCACTGCTGAGCTCTGTGTCTCTTAAAATGTTCCGCTGTCATCATGATTGTCGTCATGGGTTCATTGTCTCAAATCAAAATTTCTGACCTTACATTCAAAAGTATTTTACTGATCTAGAAATTCCAGAAGTCTGGTACGTGAAACAGGGTTTTCGTTTTTTTTTTTGCTTAGCAGAGTTCAATGAACAGGGAAATTGTTTAAATTTTTTTTCCCCCAATTTTTCCTTTTTGTTTTTTGCTGAGCTACACTAGTGCAGCGTGTCAGGATGGTGAAAAAAGACAGAAATAGTATTATTAATTTAAATGTTCCTTGTCTGGATTTCAAAATATTAGCACACAGAACCTATCTTTGATATTTCTAATATTAAATCATAATATAAATGAATGAAACAAAACAGATTGTGAACTTCTCTCATGAACCCCTTTAGTAAATCAAGTGACACAACCACTAGTTTGGGAACCCCTGGTGTATCAAGACCTTAAGAAGGTCTAAAGCTTGTTCATTTGTGATGTTTCAGGTGTGGCAACTGGGTTCCTCATCCCCCAACTTCACTCTGGAGGGCCACGAGAAAGGAGTGAACTGCATCGATTATTACAGCGGCGGAGATAAGCCATATCTCATTTCAGGAGCTGATGACAGGCTGGTGAAGATCTGGGACTACCAGGTGAGAACGTCTCTTGTTTCTCAGAAAGACTTCGTTCACATGGGCTTCCTTGTCTCTGTAGCTAATCTTACGCCTCTCCCGGTTATGGAATTATTCCCCTCAGAATAAGACATGCGTGCAGACGCTAGAGGGTCACGCCCAGAATGTGTCATGTGTTAGCTTCCACCCTGAGCTGCCAATCATCGTTACAGGATCCGAGGACGGTAAGGTCCCAGAGGAGCCACAGAACATAAGCAAATAGTCACACTAAACCAGTCATCAATAAGACCCAACAAGAAGTACTTTTATTTATTTATTTATGTTGCTTCTGTTTACTCATGTTTAGGTACAGTGCGCATCTGGCACTCCAGCACCTACCGACTGGAAAGCACACTGAACTACGGCATGGAGCGGGTGTGGTGTGTGTGTGGCCTGCGTGGTTCCAACAACGTCGCGCTTGGTTATGATGAGGGCAGCATTATTATTAAGGTAATATACACAATATATGCATGTACTTGTAATAATATCTTGCGTTCTTATATACGTAAGGAATAAAAAAAGAGTATGCTGTTATAGATAAATAATCACCTACACAGCGGTGAGATGCAGCCTGACATCTTATACGAAAACGTATTAAAACGTGCATTAATATAAATCTATAATTTGAATTATAGCCAGAACTGCATGCTGTTATCATTGTGTTGATTTTGTTTGTTGTTGTTTTTTGTTTGTTTGTTTGTTTGTCTGGGGGGGGGTTTCTTTCCTTTTTTCATTAGCTTGGTCGTGAGGAGCCTGCCATGTCCATGGACACAAATGGTAAGATTATCTGGGCTAAGCATTCAGAGGTACAGCAGGCTAACCTGAAGGCCATGGGAGACACAGAGATTAAAGATGGAGAGAGGCTGCCACTGGCTGTCAAAGACATGGGCAGCTGTGAGATCTACCCCCAGACTATCCAGCACAACCCTAACGGAAGGTCAGTTTGCACAAAATCATGCTGTAAATATTATTAAGTCACATTGATCCTCTCAGCAGTATCATACTTTTTTTTTTTTTTTTTTTAAGACCAATTTGACGATGATAATGCTAAGTAAATAATCAACATATACCTACATGAAATATACACTTCTGATATCTGTTTGACCAATTGGCTTTCATTCTTGCACGGTGTTACCAGGTTCGTGGTGGTTTGCGGAGATGGAGAGTACATCATCTATACAGCCATGGCTCTGAGGAACAAGAGCTTTGGCTCTGCTCAGGAGTTTGTTTGGGCCCATGATTCTTCTGAGTAAGTGTTCTTACTTCCATTATGCACACATTAGCACTGATACAATAATCAGGAAGTATAACTGCGTACATACAGATTATAACAGCTACCCCATAGAGTTAACGTCTGAGTAGTGGTGTTTCTGATCGGCCGCCTGTGTGTTAAATGACATAACGTTCATCAGGTTTACATTTTAATAACCATCTCTGGTCTCATTAGTGAGAGGAAAAATATAGTCAGGCTCACCTCAACGCACCTTACGGGCTCCAGCTTCAAGTTGGGGCACATGTGCTCAGCCTTAGAGATAGGGTAAGAAGCTCGGACATTCGGGAGGGGCTCAAAGTACAGCCGCTGCTCCATCACATCGAAAGGAGCCAGCTGAGGTGGTTCAGGCATCTATCTAGGATGCCTCCCAAGGGTAGTATTTCGGGCATGTCCAACCAGGAGGAGGCCCCAGGGCAGACCCAGGACACACTGGAGGGATTATATTTCTCGGCTGTCCTGGGAACGCTTTGGCATCCCCCCCCCCGGAGGAGCTGGAAGAGGTGGTTGGGGAAAGGGGAGTGTTGGGCATCACTTCTGAGACTGCTGCCCCTGTGACCTGGATATGTGGTAGAAAATGGATGGATGAATGGATGGTGACAAATTTTGTTCTTGTACACAGGTATGCAATCAGAGAAAGCAACAGCGTGGTGAAAATCTTCAAGAACTTTAAGGAGAAGAAGTCCTTCAAGCCTGACTTTGGAGCAGAGAGTAATTTAATTTTTACATTTACAAAATAACTTGTACTTGAGCTAAGCAGTTGTGGGTTAAGGGCCTAGCTCAGGAACATGGCAGTGGTTCTTTGGAGGCTCTGTGATTTAATCTCACAGCTTTATATCTCCAAAAAAAAAAAAGTTACTACTGGACTCGAGTGAAGTGTAACTGTAAGGGCATGTTAATTAAGTTTTTGTTTGTTTGTTTGTTTGTTTGTTTTATTGTTCAGGTATCTATGGTGGCTTTCTGCTGGGCGTCAGGTCCGTAAATGGCTTGGCTTTCTATGATTGGGAGAACACAGAGCTGATTCGGCGCATTGAAATTCAACCCAAACATGTAATTCTTGCTGCTTATTGCTTTAGTTTACCAAATATTTTCTAGTTAGTGATGTATTGCTATGTGCAGCTCATTATTCCAATGTCTATGTCCAAACCTGACACGAGTTTCCTTTTCTCTTGCGTATGTTCAGATCTTCTGGTCAGACTCTGGAGAGCTGGTGTGCATCGCCACGGAGGAGTCTTTCTTCATCTTGCGCTACCTGGCAGACAAAGTGGCCGCGTCACAAGAGTCCAACGAAGGGGTTACCGAGGATGGCATTGAGGATGCTTTTGAGGTTAGTGTTCAGTCAATCGTATAGTGGCATCTTGTTTTCTTAATTATTAATCATTTACTTACACACTAATTAATCCACCTGTTACCAATCTTTCTACACTCAGACCCAAGCATGCTAGGTTTAAAACATGTACATCTAATGAAAACATTTGTCTTGCGACAATCTACTTGTCAGCTGCAATAAAAAAAGGAAAAGCTCAGACACGAAATCTGCTTGGGCCGTGCACCTGAGCGCAAAGATCCATCAAGTGTATCTTCAATGATCATATGTCAGGGTCCACCATTATATCAGAACTGCTAACAGTGACTAATCATGTTAGCACACTGACTTTATTGACTACTGCGTGTGTGTGTGCGCGTGCGTGCAGGTCCAGGGTGAGATACAGGAGATTGTGAAGACGGGTCTGTGGGTGGGTGACTGCTTCATCTACACCAGCTCTGTCAACCGACTAAACTACTTTGTTGGAGGAGAGATCGTCACTATTGCTCACCTGGATAGGTGCATTTCACTAGACGTTTTCATTTTGTCCATCTCATAAATGTTGGGCTTGTAGCTGAATACAAGTAGCACTTCATCAGCAAAAGGTTGCACAGTCCTTTTCTGTTTACCTTTTATAAACGAAGCCTCTGATCTCCTCAGGACCATGTACCTGCTGGGCTACATCCCTAAAGATGACCGCCTGTACCTGGGAGACAAGGAGCTGAACATCGTCAGTTACTCGCTGCTGGTGTCAGTGTTGGAGTACCAGACAGCTGTCATGCGGCGTGACTTCTCCATGGCTGACAAAGTGCTCCCCACCATTCCAAAAGAGCAGAGGACCAGGGTGGCCCACTTCCTGGAGAAACAGGTGCTGACACATCACATCTGTGATGTGACACTGCTGTGTTGAACTGACTCTTTACTTTACATATAAAATGTTGTTTCTCATATGAAAAGGGCTTGTGTTTAATCAAATATTATATTTATAGGGTTTCAAGCAGCAAGCACTGGCCGTGTCCACTGATCCAGAGCACAGGTTTGAGCTTGCGCTACAACTAGGGGAACTGAAGATTGGCTACCAGCTAGCAGTAGAAGCAGAGGTAAGATTTGTGTAGCTTGAGAAATGGTTCTTCCTTAATTCTGTTCTGCCCTTCAGCAAGGCATCTTAACCCCCAACTTAGTTCGGGGTAGACTAATAAAAAACATGTTTTTGGCCATAGTCAAAAGATTTTTTTTTAAAAATCTAGTCTGAGCAAAAGTGGAAACAGCTGGCAGAGCTGGCCATCAGTAAGTGCCAGTTTGGCTTGGCACAGGAGTGCCTTCATCATGCCCAGGACTATGGAGGCCTGCTGCTGTTGGCCACAGCCTCTGGCAACGCTGCTATGGTGAGCAAACTAGCTGAGGGTGCTGAACGGGATGGCAAGAACAATGTTGCCTTCATGACCTACTTCTTGCAGGGGAAGTAAGTACATTTTTCATTTCTTGAATAGGTACATTTAAAGGAAAATCCACTCTGCATGTTAATCTTTCTAAACAATATTACAAATACAGCATCAACCAATCACTAGAATTGCTAAATACAACTCTGGAAAAAATTAAGAGACCACTGCAAAATGATCAGTTTCTCTGGTTTTACTA
>JAOTRR010000047.1:21608248-21623667 GCA_028570945.1 Gogo arcuatus
AAAATGTATATTGTTCTAAACCATTAGGTGACACTGGGCATACCCAACAACCTGTTTCTCTCCCTCCCCACTTTCTCTCTCTAGTTACATGTCAATCCTGAGACACCAATGATGCAGACCTCTTCTGCTCTTTGGACCTGCCTGACCCATCCTGACATTCTACATCTGGCTGGAGTTCTCATCACATCACTCCTGTGGAGGATGGCCCCATATGGACAGTTGAAAGACACTTCGAAGATAGCTCTGGACACCTAGTTTTGCTGTGATGGCTGCAGACTACAATTGCCATGATAACTTTAGGACTGTTCATGGCAACTGCAGTCTTGCACTCAAGTCTCCATCGAACAGTTGATAATTTCAACAATAGACTTCATGCTAAAACTGATTTCCTCTAGTTACACAACTGTACTTCATGAATATAGGAGACAGTATAGAAGCAAGTTATTTATAATCATATCACCCAAATGAGGATGGGTTCTTTTGAATCGGGTTCCTCAAGGTTTCTTCATGTCACCTGAGAGTTTTTCCTTGCCACAGGTTCAATCAAGGATCAATAAGTTTATTGGGGATAAAATTAGTTATGTTTAGTGTTTAATTTGTTGCAAAGCAGCTTTACATAAGAAAGTGTTAAAAGCACTATACAAATACTTTACTATTTGACCTATAAAGGACTGAAGGGTCCTGTGCTACAGTACCAGAGTAAACTTGTGGTCTCTTATGACCCACCCCATCTACTGGGACCAAAATGTGCAGGCTATTTGTTAGCTCAACTAGTGAAGGCTAGAGGTCAGAACCTTCTCTTACAAAAGCCCCAGTTATGGAACAGCCTTCCAAGTAGTGTTCAAGACTCAGACACAGCCTCAGCATTTAAGTCTAGGCTGAAAAACATTAGTTGAGCCTTCAATAGCTTATTAGGTAAATGAGCAGCACTGGAGGGTTCTCCAATATAGCATTTTGGTAAACTGGGACATATGAATGCTGTCTCTCCACACATTTACTCAGGTTTGTTGGCATAGCAGCACCCTCATGTCTGTTACCTTCTGGCTTTCCCTTTTAGTTATGCTGTCAGTCTTTGCAGAGTCCCTGCTTGCACTTGACACACAATGTATACTGTTAATCATTACATCTCTCCCTCTCAGAGACTAGTGACCCCTTCTGCTCTCCAGACCTGCCTAATCCATCGTGATACCCTACTTCTGGTTGGAGCACTCATCACCTCACTCCTGCTGAGAATGACCTAATATGGACAGCCTAAAGATGCATTTAGAAAACAAAGATGCTTTGGACTGCAGTTGCCACAAAAGTTTTACATTCATGTGAACAGTCAATAGCATACATTAAGACTATAAAACTAATGAATTTCCTGGTTACATGATTGCACTTTGACTATACACTAGGAGAAAGTTTAGACACTATTCAGTGTCACAGATGGGTTCCCTTTGGATTCTGGTCCCTCTCAAGGTTCCTTCCTCATGTCAGTTTTTCTCCCCTGGCCACCATCACCTTCTGGCTCTCATTAAGGATAAATTTTATAAATTAATGTTTAAAAACACATCGAGTTTATATTCTGTAAAGATGCTTTGAATGTCAAAAAAAGAAAAACCCCACTACAAATAACTGGATTTGAACTATAGAACCCAAAGTGTACAAGCACAACACAGAAATTGCAGCTGGCACTCAAGCTTGTACTGTAAAGTGTGATCACCTTCTGACCAATCAGATTCAAGAACTCAAACAGCACTCTGGTCTACACTATTACTAATTAAATAGGTGCCTGTGGAGCTGTTCAATAGTTAAAATGGTGTATTGGTCTTTACCCTCTGTGCTGATCTCACGGGAGCGCACCAGGTCACTCTTGTTGCCCACAAGGATGATGGGAGTGTGGGGATGGCTCTCCCTCAGTGACAAGCGCAGCCGAGACACACGGTAGAAACTATGGCGGTCCGTCAATGAGAACACCAGTATACACCCCTCACACTGTAGCATGGAGATATCCTGTCACACACAGGCTAGGATTAGTCAAGAATACAATGCTGACTCAAGTGTCAAGTTTCCACTATATTTAGTTCTCAAAACTATGGATTGAAGTAAAATATTCTTTCCCTGAACCCAAACATGTTGCTCTTCTGCATACAAGTTCTAGCCTTTTCAAGTCTGGTTACTAGGGATCAGTTAATTAGCAAGTCACATTGTGCTTTCTTTCCAGCCTAGATCACAACCCAATTTCATCATGTTTTTCACATTAAGACTAGTATGGATAAGCCAAGGAACTGCCTACTCTTGGCCAAATTAGTTTGTGGGTCTGTCAGTAAGCTGGACAGGGCAAGTAGAGGAGAATCAGGTTACTGAAATGACTTGCCATGTCTTAGCATTTAGAGTGCAACTTTGTTCATCATGAGGCAGGTAATCTCTAAAAATGGACTAAAGACATTTAATTTTCAGCAGGAACAGATCTTTAGGCAAACTGACTTTACAACAACCTTTTCAGGAAAAGAGTCTAGGCAAGAATAAAAGCAAGAACATCTTAAACATGGAAGTATTTATAATTTAACATTGATGTGTTAAATGAAGTATCCTAAATTTCCCTTGGGATCAACTAACCTCATTTCACTCAAAGTATAGTATAGGCAGAAAAATCCTTTGTTTGCAAGAACTTGAGTTTTCCCCAGACCAATTTGTACATTAAATGTAAAATGCAGGTGTTCTTTCATGCAAAAGCCATTAGAGGATGCAATTTAATACACAATACTCCAGCTGAGCAAAGTGACTATGGATAGTGATAATGTCAATGAAGCTGGATATTTGACAATTTCCCCCAATTTGCTTTTTTTTTTTACTATTACAACCTGACCATAAGCAGCTGGACTGAGCATTTTGTACCCCTTTTAAAAAGGTTCATTAACATTTTTATAGAATCTCCTTTTCAGTTCTCATTCATTTCTATAGACATTAAAGGATCATTAAACTCAGCTAGTGTTGCATTTTATTAATCTACTGTTTATGGTGATGCACATCATGCATCAGAAATGTCTGTGTTGTAATTTGTACATATTGCCCACCCTTAGGCCTACAGATTCTGAACATTGGCATCATACATCATTCACATGGTGTCAGATTGTGGTAGTCAAAGGTCAACTCTGCATTATGAATTAAAGTCATTGTGTAGAAGTCTGACCCTTTCTCCTAGTTTCAGCCACACAATTCTGTTTTTAATCCAAACACCAGTCATGCCATTGCATTACCCTCCCCCTCAATACACTTCACTTGCACAGAAAATGAAGCCAGTGTGCAGCAAATTTCACTGGACTAGATTTGTTTAATGCTCTGCAAAAGGGGTTTAAACTTTGAAAACAATGCGCTGCAACAAGTGTGAGCAGATGGATGCTTAACACTCAGATCCCTCAATCTTTACTCTGCCAGTTACAGCTTAAACATGCCAGAGTAAAATAGAGTGCACCTGCCCCCTCCCTTCAGTCATCACAGCCTCACTAGTGTCCCTTTTAGGGTGTGAGAAATACCAACTTCTCAGACAGTCTGTTGGCCCCATTTCTCAGGTGAAGTTCAAATCCTCAGGTGGTGTCAAATTCAGATCCCCTCATATCACACCCTTAAGATTTACAGTCCCAGATCCATTCTAGTGGGGGGGGGTGAACTTAAAGGAAAGGGGAGAAACCAACCCCCCCCCAAAAAACACCATAGCCAAGCCACTATGCCCAAGCAAGGATTAAGATTCAGAGATGGAAAGTTAGGTTTAGTGCATAAGGGCAAACTAGTTGCTAGCACAAGGAAAGCTTGGGTGCTCTGGGGAAGGCCTGACAAGAGTAAAAGGGTCTTATGATGGATTTACACACTTGCACAACCACTAAGGGCTCTGCACTGCTCACAGCTGCTCTTGCCATCAGTCAGTGTTCACCTGCTCATGTACACAAATACTCCTTTAACAGTCAAAGGCACTCATAGCTTTGACCATTTTGCTCTCACACCAATTAAAGTAATGTACTGCATCTTGTAATCTTCATGCATAAGCTGAAAGCATTTGACACTTGTACATCACAGCTATCTTGCAAACATTTCACTTTCCTGGCATGTCAATAGGAACACCAATTCAGTTTTATTTGTATAGTACTTTTGTAATGGACACTGAAAGCAGTTTTACAGAAATCTGGATGTAGATTTAGATGTAGAATGAGCAAGCTAGAGTTGACCATGGCAAGGAAAAATCTTGAGGGGAATCCCTCACAATCATGCTTAAACTCACTTAATACAGGGTTTCCCCCCCCACCACCACCAGGAAGCTTTTGACCAAGTGGATGTCATACTGGAAGTATGATCAGTTAATAGCCCCCCTCAAAAAACCCAACACTCAGAAAAGGGAGTTGCATTTCTCCCTCCACTGTGGTGAACATGCATTCCTGATTTGATGCAACCCTGCTGGGGTGACTCAGGTGAAGGACATTTCTGCCATTACTGAATTGTCCTGTGGAAGTCATGCAGCTCACCAAAGCCTAAAATGCATTTTGAAAGCTTGTGTTCTACTTTGCAAACATGAACTTCCAATCACCATCACTTAGTGTAGATTCCCCCAGACACGGATGTAAGTGTCATGGGGGATCTAGGGCCTGTCCCTGGAACCCTGAGCAAGCGGTGGGAATAAAACCTAGGCTTATAATGACAGTTCAAATCTACTTGCCTTTAAGGCACTCCATGGCAGTGTGTGTGGGGGGGGGTTGTGGTTGAATGCTGACCGAGATGAGCCAGGAGTCTTGGAGAACAAGTAGGTAACAAGTGGCTACACCTGTGTGGGATTGACTGGCCAATATATTGTACATCTTATGCAGCCTGTAGAAAGACAGCTGTGTTTAAAGGTTAATGACAGCATGCTTGAGCCTTTAAGTCAACTTTGATTCTTTTGGATTCCTTTCCTGTGAATTCAGGAGTGGGGAAGAAACAAAGCATAACTACTGCCTGCTTCCATTGTCCTTAACTGTTCTATACCCCAGGGTATCATACTGTTCTTTAAAAGTTGCTGATTCATTACATGGGTGGCAGAATTGAGCTTTCCCCCTTCACTGGGAAAACTTTCCAATGCATTCACCTCACCCCCAAAAGTGCTACAACCCACTCATTTCACAATTGAAAAGCAGTAAACAGGTGTACACTTCTAGTGTACTGTCCTCCTACTGTGTAGTTGGCATCATGTTCAATTCCTATTTGTAAACCAAGTGTACAGTTGTGGCTAATCCTCAGACTTCAACTGAAATGTAAACAAGAAATAATTTTCCTAGTAACAGTTTGTTGCATGAGGTTCTAACAATATACCAGTTTTATTCCTCATACCACAGCAACTTGGTTTAGTATTGAGAATTAAGCTATTTAGCTGATAACACTGGCACCTTTCCTAAAGAACTTGGCTGTTAATTTCCTATTTATATGCAACCAACCAACTCAAGCACAAAACTGCAAGTGCATATTTAAAAAAAAATAAAGCAAGCTTAAATGCTATGCATCAAAGTACAGGACCAATCATGGAATAAAAAGCCAATGAACCACTGATCAGATCTAATGTACGAACACATTGTTTTGAGCAGCCAATACAGAAACCCAAGGAAGGCAAGATATCCTTTTACAAGCTGAAGGATAAATTCTTTAGGATGGAGGTGTGGATTCATTTTACAGCAGCTCCAACTACTGATTAGTGTGCTGTTCTAATACAAGAGGTATGGTGGGTTAGGATGTCAGGTGAGGGAACTTCTGCTTTAACATAATTGGTAGCAGGACCGAGTAGTTTTGTTTTGAAAAGTGTTGGTGGCACAAGAGGAATAAACATACTTCAGGCTGTGCAGTCATTAGACAATCAAACTCTGGGTTGGCAACAGTCACATCCTGTTGACCCCCCCCATAACAGCACACCCTGTCATATTTATGTAATGTGTAAATCAATGGCTTCTACAAGAATGGAATTAAATGCCAAGCCATCTGCAGGGGCTTGCTGTTTACCACAGTTGTATGACATTAACTAGAATTAAATTTGAACTCTGCAAGTTGTCATGCTAATTGGCCTCGTCACTAAATAACCAGTCCAACATTTTAGTAGACCTACTGTCATTCTGCTCTGTTGCAGTTCCAAGTCTCATTTCTATTAATAAACTAGTTCCATAATCTAAAGCAATGGCATTTCCTCACACTGATAAGATGCTAAAAAACACTCTACAATATGAGCACCCTGGTGTGACTTCAGTTTTACCCCCACACACTTATCTGAACCAAGTTGAGTAGCAAACAAAACATTTCTGCTGAAACCCAAATATTCCCAGAAGTGTTACTGAAACATCTACCTCAAGTGCTAAAACAACCTGCACACTACCCTATACAACGAGTAGTTTTGGTGCAGGTAGGAGCTAATCAAATTTAGGTTTTTGGAAAACTTGTCAAGGCTAAGCAATAGTTTATATGTAAAAATATGGCAAACTAGTTAGCTACTTAAAAGCTTTACAGATGCAAACAATTACATTTGCAGATAAAGGAGTTACTTTGTCTAGTCAGTTAGTTTCAAGTGTGCCACACTAAAAATGACAAGCCAACAAGTAACTGGCTATGGGCTGACATTTTCTCTTCAGAAAAGTTGTTTCATCTTTGCCAGCATGTGGTGTGCTAGCTGGAGTTATAGTGGAGACCAATTACTTGTGCCTAGGCTGAAGATCAGCTTGACAAACACTACACATTTCATGTTGGCAAGCCAATTAGGTCATCTTTTCACACTGGTTTAAAGAACCTCCAGTGACCAGTTCACCATCAGTATTCCAGTGGGTCAAAAATATTTCTATACTGCAGGCTGACCATCTCTAAATGGTCTGAAAGACTCCAGAAGTTGATGGAAGAACTTTTAGAAGCTTCTGATTGGCCAACTGGGTGCACAACTGTGGCTGTATTTAAGGGCCTACCTTTAGAGTCAATGCCTTTTTACCCTTTGCACCATGAGAGCAAGTGCACCACCAGCATCTGTACAAACTGTATGCAAACAAAATCCTGATACCACACTGCATTTGACATCATTCAGGGATGTCAAATCAACACCCAGGGATGAATGAGCTTTGGTCTGAGGTTCAACTGAACCACAAGACAAAGGAACTGGTGAAGGAGTTGGAGGCATCAAGTACCAAACATGTACATCCACCAGTAAGGGAGTCCTACAAAAGGGGAAAGAAAAAAAAAAAAAAAAAAAACCCACTCTACTCCAAGACTGGCATAAAAAAGCTGGATGGAAGTTTGCTGTTATCACCAGGAACAAAACCCAACTTTGTGGAGGACAAAAATTGAATACTTTGGCCATAATGATCAGCACTATGTATGGAGGGAAAAAGGTGAGAATATAATTCAAAGAGCACCATACCAATTGAAGCATGGGGTGACAGCATCATGTGATGTCTTCCAGCTGAACAATGATCCTACACATACCTCCAAAAGGTGTAACAAACACTGCTTAAAGGCAAAGTGCAAGTACTGGAGGAGATTAAAACCTGGCCTGAATCAAACCCTGAATCCAATGGGGGGGGGGGGGGGGGGGAGAGAAGAAATTCACCAACTGAACTGGAAACATGTCCAAGCAAGGAGACCCACAAACCTGAGTTATGCCAGTTTGGTCAGGAGCATTGGGTAAAATTAAGAAGCTTGTGGAATCAAATGCTGAGGAGGCTTCAAGTTAAGCAATGAAAGCCTACAAGTGCATGTAAATTTGGCCCACTAAAAATCCGATGAAGTTAGTCTTATTTTGAAATAACCTCATGGAGAGAGTAGATACTCTAGGGTTTTTTGCATTTAATACACCAACATGAAACTTTAGATTGGGTTGTCACACTGAAAATAACATCTAGTAAAGTATTGCAATTTTCAGGATAATTCTTGGGTAAATGTGCCATATTTATCCCCTCACTCAGTGCTATGTTGAAGTTTCAGGACCCAGGCTGCCACTATTCAGTGGCATCATTAGCACACCAAACTAAAGCATAAAAACAAGCCAACTGTCTAAACTGTATCCTGGACATACCAGTGATGCTGACCTCTCCTGCTCTTCAGACCTGCCTGATCTATCCCAATGCCCTACTTCTGGCTGGAGTTCTCATTACATCACTCCTGTGGAGGATGGCACCATATGGGCAGTCTAAAGATACACCGAGATGGCTCTGGACACCTAGGTTTTGCCATGGTGCCTTAGGACTGCAGGTGTCATGAACAGTCTTTCATTCAAGTCTCCATCAATGAACAGGTGATAAAGTTCAACAAAAATAGACTTCATGTTAAATCTTCTTGGTTACACAATTGCACTTAATCATAGGACACACTTACAGAAAAGTTAGTGATCACCCAGATGGTTCCTTTTGAGTCTGGTTCCTCATGTCACCTCAGGCTTGCTCATTAGGGATAATTGTTAGTTCACATGTTTAATACCCATTTCTCTGTAAAGCTGCTTTGCAACAATGTCTATTGTTAAAAGCACTATACAAAAGTTGACTTAACCTAAAAGCAAACACATGGCTGACAGCAGGGCCAAGACACTCCAACACACGTAAGGAGAGGCAGTTTATTTTAAGAAACTGCATCTTAAAGCCATTTTTTTTTTACCTGTCGTCAAGTGCATTTCAAGCCTCCAGGAGACCTAAAGCAGTCTACTCTAGGCAGTGTGCAAGCGTAGAGGCACAAGTATGCATAAGAACAGAGTGGAGTATAAATCTGCACATGTATGAAGCATGTGACTGGGCTGATTTGTGCATGCTTTCCTGCACATGCTCAGGTAGTTATAGTGGATTGGGTCACTGTTTATCCTCCAAACATTTCAGTACAGGTAATGAACAAGGTGCTAATGCCTAATAGGCTCATTAGCAGTGGAAAGCTGTTTAAGCCCTGATGCATGTTATTAACTTAATGGGGAGATGAAGTCTAATTGGAAAGACACTCTGCCCCAGTCAACCCAATACCAAAGTTAGAATTGTCAGTACATGTGGCACCAAATCCAAGTCTCAAATCCATAATTAGAATAAGTGTGGGCCCTTCATTTAGTCCAATAACTACCATTGCTCATGTAGATCTGAAAACCAGGTTTCCTTAACTGAAACATCTCCCTTCTCCAAGATCCACTGCATCTACCTCTACAATAATCTAATCTACTTATGGAAAGCATTGCAACATTTTAAATTGGGAAAGGAATTCTGACTGATCAGCCCTATTGGTCTCCATCTCACTCATCCAAAGTCACCTGCAATATTTAAGCAGGAGTCTGTTATCTTCACTCAATGGATCTGACAGGTTTCCCCCCAGACAGTCACAAAATCAGCAAAACACAAACTAAAAATCTAATGCCTGGTATAGTAACAACTGATCTTGTTTTCAAACCACAATAGTGGACAACCAAAGAACTCATTTTCTGTAGATATACTAGATGCATCAAAGACCACAATAAAACCAATCCAATCACATGACCAGAGAAGAAAAGATGTAATTCACTGACTGAGGTGTGTACAACAGCCAGTGTAACTCCTTTAATGTTAACTGACCAAATGCATCATCTTGTCAGGAAAGAATGATGCAAGAGAGACAGGAAAAAGCATAGCTAAATCATTGAATCTCATTAAAATTCATTTTCCTTACTGAAGGCACAGGCAGCATTACAGACCTGCTGAAGCAGCAACAATATACAGACTAATGAGGTTCACACTTCAGAACATGATCAACTTCTAAATTTAAAGGAATGTAAATATTTCCTCTTGGATCCATTAAATAGTGACATACAGAAAAGCTATGATTCATAAATGTTTCCTGCTAGTGAAAGCTATTTGTATTTCTCTTTAATTTACATTACCAAACATTCCCCTCAAGTGGGTGGAAAGGCATTGGCATGCTGTTAGATGGATGGGAAGAGCATGAGTAGATTTGGTTACTGCTCACTCAGCCCTGAAGTACATCCAAAAGGAACACACTGGGTCTTCAGGGGGAGTCCACTACATAGGATTTAGGAGGACCTATTAACAAGTATTCATAAGTACATTTTCTTTAGTGTACAACTACCTGCAACTATGAATGCATCTGTAAGCTTAGAATAAGCCCTTTATCTACATAGGTTGTAGGTCCACTTCCACAAAGCCACCATGCTACACCACTACAGTAGCCCAGAATGGACAAACCTCTAGAACGCACCCTCCACATGCATGCTAGCAGGAAGATGAAGTGGAATCAGTGTTTGGTGCTGGCTAACAAGTTTGTGACCCCAAATTTTGGGAAAAATACCCATTTAGCACAAAAAAAAAAAAAAGCAAATGAGCATGAATGTACCCAACTGCCACCATAAGTTTTAATACACAGTTGGAAAGAGGGGTAAGGGAGAGAGACATTCAGTTGGTGGAATCCTACATAGGACCTTCAAGTCAAGTTGTGTGTAACCTAAACTGAAGTTTCCTGTCAATTGTTTTGGTAATAGCTTTTCATACTCATGTGATCAACCATAAATTACTGCATTTGGTGGTCAGAAATAGGAACTATATAGGCCCACTGGGGTAGGAACCATGCTGCCCCATGCTCAGGGGAGGAGCAGCAGACAGAGCTACTGCCAAGATGCTTTTATAGCACAATAGGAATGAAATCTAATACATTTCACAAACTATTAATGCAAGTGCATAGACTTATGAAATCTATCCAATTTAGTGGCCAATGTAGTGCTTTCAACAGGAACAGGTAATGGGGTTATTCCTTAATGCTCTGCCAAGACAATTATTTATAGCCTCATCCATCAGCTCCAGGGTAATCTGTTTGCAACATGGCCACACTTTTGACCCCTGGGTAATGTTTTCATCCTGCCCTGAGGAAATCTAGGAAGATCCACCACACAGTAACTGAAGCATTTACACCACAGCATCATTGAATTCTTGGTCAGAAAGTGTTTTCCTATAACAGCAGCTCCAAATGCAAAGCAAGTCACCATTTAGTATTTATGCACTGTTCCAATACTGCATGTTATAGTATATTCACTCACTGTTTGGAGAAATGCTATGTAATCTAGTAATTCTATCCAAGTAAACTATTTTAAAAAATAAAAGGGTTCAGTAGGTATGACTAAAAGTTAGCATTAGCAAGGACCATCACTCAAGCAAATCAGACTTTCAACTACTCAAAAGTCAAGCTACATCCCAATAAACCTGCAATCAAAAACACATTTTCCTACAACAGCATGCCCTATTGAATTTTATTCCTTACTCAATAAGGAGTGATCAAGGTCCTCATGCAAGTAGTCTCTACTCAACTGAGGGGGGAGAGAGGAAAAAAAAAAAAAAGTTCATGACTGAAATTCTACTTGCATTTACACCAGAGTATCAGATGCATAAGCAAGTCCCTGTGCTTGGCAAAACAAGCATCAGAGTATTGTGACTACACAGGTGTTGAAGCTATTGGAATTTTGATTAACATGCAACATTTGCATTGCTCCCAAACCAAGTTCAGAAGGCAGAAAACTTGCTTCAGTCTGCCAGGACTTAATTAGTTGCACTTGCCTTGAGTCCAAATCTTCCTGATTTCACAGATAAGTGAAGTAATGGCTCTTGGCTTTCTATTTAACATAAGTGGAACAAATTACAAGAAAGAAAAACAATTACTTCTAAAAGAAACAAGCTCACTGCAGCCTCAGTGCTGCACAGAACATGGTAAATAGTTTCTCCCTCAGTTTTGTAAAGACAACTCAATGAGCAGTAAAAACAGTTTGTCCATTGTTTTGACAAACTGCATACAGGTTTTAAAACTTCAGTATGTTGCTCAAAGCAGCATTTAACAGGATCTGCTTGAGATACGAGTCTGACATCTACAAGTGTTCCCTCATCCCTATTCCACTACATATGCCAAGAGCATTTATCAGCTTCTGTCTGGTCCACATGAATACTGGAGTGACCATGTTAAACATGTCAATGAGTGTCACTGTAGGTAGTGTCAGTGAAATTCACAAAGCAGTATAATCATTGTTTACATGCGAGACTCACCTGTTTCCAGTTGTCATACACCAAGATTGTGCTATCCTCATCATCCACCGTCACCCTTCGCTGGTATGCTTCATCTACAAAAACAGACTGATCAGACTGCCATTCATTTTACAGAGATTAAATAAAGAAATTGAGGGGCTGGACTACTTATAGGAAAATGGTCCCATGACCACAGCTAACTATACCAAAGTTGGTTTTCCAAGAACAGCACATCCTGAGGTGTTTGTCCCTTCACCAGCTACCAGCCTTTTTGATGTTAAGAACAAAGACTGCAGTAACACCAACTGTTATACAATTTGAAGCCAATCAAGGTTCATGATTTTTACATAAAGTCAGGGGCTCTTGTAAAAACAAAGCACATGTTCAAGTGAACACATTTGTCTAAATGTCCTCATTTAGAATTGAGCTACTACTTACCTCTTGAGTGACCAAGAATTTAGATTTAAAAAAAAAAAAAAAATTACTTTGACAGAAACTGATCACTGTTCTAGATATACAAGTCACAGGGAATTGTGCTCAGCAACACAACTTCAGATTTGTTACTACACTTGGTGCATAATGTCCACATTTAATGCTCCTTTTAGATTTTAGGAAAAAGCTCTTAAAAAAAAAAAAAAAAAAAAAACAGTCACTTGAGAGCATTACTTTAAATTAATCTTCTATAGCTCATTTGTTACTCTAACTTTCAGCATAAAAAAAGCAAAAAGGTTAAGTGAAAACTGTGCCAGACTCCACTGAAAGCCTTTGATTTACATTTATTAAAGAAAAAGTCTCACCCAGTTAAACACCTGAGACAGGTGAAAGACACTGACTTCAAGCTCAGAGAACCTCTGTTCATTTTACTTTTCTGATTACATGTGCATCAGATGAGGGCCAGCATGGGACTGCTATGGGTTAGAGTTTGACTTAAACAACCTTTTAAAGAGTTGACATTTTTGAAGCAAATGAACAGAACAAAAAAAAAAAAAAAAAAGGTGTTTGTCACTTACAGATTATTTTCCATATTATACAGTTCTTATAACAGCTATGTTTTAGCTTTGTACTAAAGCTATGAGGATAATGCCTAAAATGAAGGCTCAAATGTGGATCTTAAGCATAAAAATTTTAAAAGCCAAAGAAAAGGAAGTTGGATGCATACAATGCTGGGTTAAAAATGGGACCATGTGGAATGCACACAGTTAAGGAAATAAGGATCATTTCCACCCACACTAGCACATGTGGTAGATTTGCTACTCATCATACAGGGGCTGAGCATGAAGGCTGGGAATGTTGTATTAACCAACATGAGCAAGCATGACTTAATTTTAATATGGGCAGGTTTGTCTGTTACAGCAAAATCAGGCTGAAAGTTGTAGAGGAAACCTGGCTTAAGACATGCTGTTACATATGTACAGCAATACCAGATAGTGCAACATACTGCAGCTAAAAGTGAAAGCCAAGGCATGTTAAAGGACGTTGTATTCCAAGAAGCCTTTTCTCTCAGCAATTCTTCTGAACTCATTTAAAGTACTGGTGCATCCTAAAAGATAACAATCTACCAGGTCACTGAAAGTCAACAAGGCCTTGATGACAACACATGGAAGCACCCTCTTTCTTACTACAAAAGTTCAGCATCACTACAGGTAGGTGTGACTGGTTGATTTTATACAAGTTATGTCTTATTAGGACTTTTAAATAAGGAATAAAAACAGCATGAAATGCTGTTACAGGAAACTAAGTTTTCCCCAGAAATCTTATTCTTATGCCACAATTTGCCAACTTTATTTTTATTTATTAAAAAATACCACACTATCTGGTTGTTTCGCTTCAATAAGTTTAGTTCCTGCTATCACATTTTATAGCAGCTATAAACAGTTGTTCCCTCATTAAGGTGAGTGCATTATGACACTTCATCTGAAGATCTTATCAATTGAGTGATGTAGGGCAATGGACCTGGAAGACAAACCAGAGGGGTAACAAAACAGGCTGGGTAAGAACAAAAGGGGAGAAGAAAAACAAAAACCAACTTTACCACTTAGTGTTTCAGAGTCCACTGAAAGCGATTCATCAGACAGACCAGCAAGAGAGAGGGCCAGTGATGATTTGCCCACTCCATTCTGCCCCAACAGGACAAGCCGCAGTGGCCCACGGTACTTTTCCTCTGGAGCCTTAAGGAGCGGTGTATCTTGAGCATCGCCACTGCTGGCAGAACCAGAAGCATCATCAGGTCCTGGGGTCAAGTCATAATCCTCAGAGACCGCTTCCTCTCGTGTTAAGCGCTTGCTTGATACCTGTGTGCTTCCTCTGCCATGGGCCTGTAATATTTAAAAAAACCACACCAAAAGATTGTAAAGTGTTACTGTCATTCTAGACTATGATTAACAGATTTATGATCAGAACAGGAATTGTTTCTACAATCTATAAACTGAGGGGAGAGAGGGAAAAAAAAAAAAAAAAAAAAGGCACTCAAATGACTAATTCCATTTAGCACTGGAGTGGAAGGACAGCTGGAAATTAAGGAGAGATGTTTTTCTTGCATACGGTTGCCAGAAAGAGCTGGCAACTACTTCCTATTTTTGTAGTTTTACTGGCAAGTTGCAAGCACAATAATCTAAAAAATCTAAGCAGCCAGCCACTCTTGGGATTTGGTGAGCCGTATACATTACATGGAAATAGGTCAAAAAACAGCATGTCCACCTTAAGGCACACACAGACACCCTACAAGTACAAACTAGGCTATCACTTGGTAGCTGACCCCTTTTTTAAACAAACAAAGATCAGGTCCCAAGAAGTGCTGTGTGTGCACCATATCACACCTGCCATTAGTATTAATGCAGCAATTATCCCAGCCACAGTGCTGTGCCAGGAACCAAGTTAGGATCTACAATCTACCAACACACTAATTCATTTGTCCATTACAATTAGAGTATTTGTAATGAGGATGCTGAGAAGAAGTCATGTACTACACTGCAAGGCAAGTGAAGCAAACAGTATGTTAGGAAACAGTGCAAATTAAAGTTACATGCATACATAAGGATAGTGTACATGTGAAATTTACAACAGGCTAAAGGAGCATTAGGAAAGATTAATTAGGTTTGACATTTGAGTGTCTTTCACTCCTTAAACCAATGTTCATGAAGCTCCACCCCCAGGATCTTAGATGGGCCTTGGAGTACGTGGTTTCTAAGAACTGACAAGAGGTGCATCCAAACAAACAAGCAAGAGTAAAAAGTATTCTCAGCAACTTAATACACTCCACATGTCTTGCAACTTATTTACACAAGTAAGGAATAACCAACTACTGCACCTTTAACGCTCACATTAAACATTAGAATGACAAGATGTCATTTCAGTGACACGGACTGTGGTATGGACTGTGGTATGGACTGTGGTATGGACTGTGGTATGGACTGTGGTATGGACTGT
>JAOTRR010000047.1:21847105-21864471 GCA_028570945.1 Gogo arcuatus
CTGGACTGAAATAAATGTTGTGACATTGCATAAGTTTATCGAAACAATGCCACAGCAAATGCATGCTGTAATTAAAGCTAAAGGCGGTTCAACCGAATATTAGAGTGCACAACGTTTTTTTGGCAGGAAGTGAAAGTTTATTCAGTATGGCCTATAAGGACTTTGGTATGACCACCAGGCTATTCAGTGTGCACGAAACTTGTGTGCACTTATCACTTGGCTTTGAAGATCCCGACGCCAGGCATTAGCTCTGGACTCACACTCAGAGTCAGTCAAAGCTGCCAACACATAACAGTTCCAGACCTGGGGTTCTTAACGAAAGACATTAATGACCGGCCTTAATGATAGGACTTAACGAGGCTGTTAATGAAGCTGCTGCAATCATTAAAGCCAGCATCGGCAGGATGATGAACGAAGAGGAAAAACTGCTCAGTGGGGAGGAAGAGTGTAAAAGGAGCTGGAAACTGAGTTTCCCTTTCTCTCTCACCCACACATTCATGAAAGAGCCACAGACAAAACCGTGCCTCAGACACAAAGCCAAGCAGATGTTTGAACTCATTACAGTAACAATAATCATCTATACAATTACATCTGTTACATCTAATGTCGTCTAAATGAGCTGATGCTCAAATATAATATTTTTTAATGTGCTACAGTGTCAAGAAAATGATTCCATTAGAATTACACCATGTGAAAAAAGCCTGCATCAAAACAGCCTTCAGTTTATTCAGCATCACTTCATAGACCATAAAATCCATCCAAATTAGACCTCCTTAGTGGCGAGGACAGTTGCTAGGGAGATTGTAGTGCATTTGTAAGGCCTTGTTCATTACCATAAGGTAATATACTTGATTTCCCATTTTTCAATAACCATATATCACAAACTTCAGTGTCAACATCTAAATCACTTAAATAACTTACATATGTATACTCAATTCCCCATTCGTGCTGCATAATAGATCACAAAAACAGAAAATCAAGAGCCAAAAATTGCATTTTGTATTTGTGCATTAGCTTAACAAATGTGGTTTCTTCTACGGATACATTTTTCAACAGCAGGCTATCACAGATGGAGAGAATGACACTTGTGCCCTTGTGTGAAATGGGCTTTGACTGCGCTAAACAGCGGTTCAGTGACCTGGATACTCACACACAGACATGCACAAAAACACACATGCAACATGGACGTATTCTAGCATGTTATAAGGGTGATTCTTCGATTGCCATGCCATTCATTTAGCCCTTGTAAATCTTATATAAATAATCAGTTTAACTAAAATTATTTTTAATAATGGGTTGTATTTCCAAGGTGACATTGTCAGTTAATATGAAAATATCATTGAAAATAAAAAAAAAGAATGAAAGAATTTTCTTCTTCCATGATTTTAAGGAAATTCAGACCCATGTGACTTGTGGAATATTCCAAATATTTCATAGAGGTGAATGTGTTCAGGTAACAGGGTTGAGTGCACTAATTGATGATTCGAAGAAAAGGATGTTTCCAGGGCTGAGTCATCACTGGGTGATAAGGGCATGCTTCCCCCTTATGGATAAAAATTAACCTCAGAATGTCTCTTTGTCATTGCTTTTTACAGTGAAGAGCATGAGGCCCTACAGTAGACCTCGCTGTAATTTCTACAGAGAACGGATCTACTGATATAAATGCTATCCATCAGCTTACAACAATCACAGAACAAAGGTTTTATAACCAAGAATATCTCTTTTCTTATGCAAGTTACTGGTCCTAAAAATGTTATTCTTTTACAGTCAACAGATTTGTTCAATCTCAGTTGGTTCAATCACAAAGAGCATAACTATAAGATGCAACAAATCTGACATTTTCAATATAACACTTGTCAGCACAAGTCTGCAAGATCCTTTAAATTGGTCATAAAATACGCATTAAATGACAAAGTCTCAATTGAAATGTAGAAACCTTACATTTACTTTTTTTTGTTTGTTTTACCACTAATCTCCATCAGACCTACTCCTTTCGGCCTGCTGTTAGTATATCTTTCCTCTCTCCCTCTAATCACTCACTGATATTAAAACAATTCAACTCAGATAATCCAAAACTCCAGGCATGAGTAATAAATCATGAAATTTGATATATTCAGTTGAACCGGCAACATTTTCTCACCAGACCGTCCTTTCACAGAGCAGCTGGTGCCGAAGAATTTTAATATATCCATCTAATAATCAAGGATTAAGGATTTGCGGCTTCAAAAGAGAGGTTACTTGTGAACGCAATCGTTAAAACATGACTCGTTTATGTTAAAAACGTATCTCGTTATCCAGCAAGCTAACTTTTCTTTAGCAGTAGGCTAATAATCAACTGCAAATGAGAGTTAATTTTCAATATTTACTGTATTAGGCTATATCCTTGCCACAAAATATGTTAGGTAGGCATTTTAACTTAAGTACTTACTTTGCAGCTTATCTATATTCCACATGAACTGTGATAAAAGGGAAGCGTCACTACTTTATAGAGTGCGTGGCACAGAAATGAAAAAGGTAGCCTTCCGGTGCTCTGAATGCCAAGTCTATGTGTTAACACTTCTGGTTGCAACAGACGCTCATTTGTGAAGGTGTATCTGTGGTAATTCTGTATTGTTTTTACTATTAAAGAAATCAATCTATAAACATTAAGACAGAAAATCAACCTTTCGTGGGCTCACTGGAACAATTGCGATAAGGGTTTTTTTTTTAATTATACCAAATATTTGAAAGTTTAAACTAGCATGCTAGAGCATGTTTTGAGGGGGCCATGGATGTTTCAACAATGTTAAAAAGTTTCACACATTAATTTTTTAAAAAGATTTAAAATAAGGTATTTACATATTTTAGAAATATTTTAAGGTAAAGTGTAGTCATCTGGGACAGGCAAAAATGTTTTTTTAAAAGAGCTGTAGATTTTATTTTAAGTAAATGTAGATTTTAAGTTATTTATCTGAAACATGCACACGTTGTGAAGGAAAATATCTTTTTTACCATTACCTTACATAGATAGTTATAAGTGTTGGACAAAAATGGCACCCCAAATCACAGCAACACGCCATAAGGGAAACCTATCAAAGGATTTATGTGTGATGGAAGAAAATCCTCTGCTCCTTCACACGCTGAAAAAAAAGAATGAGACTCATGCTTGATACAGCCTTGACCTCAAATCAGCTGAGACACTCATGCAGTTATGACCTCTGGTCTCCTAAACAGCCTGGCTGACTCTGCTCACCAGGGAATGTAGAATAATTTAACACCAGGTCCAAACTATTCCAGACCATTTGGAAAAAAAGCAAGGACTTCTCAGCACTGTACATGTTGATGTACTGCCTTGTTTGTATTACACTGCAGAACAGCTTATTAGATAACTTCTGTGATGTCTAGAAATGCAATCATTTTCAATGACATGAAAGATAATTCAAGCTTCATATAGCATAAGGCAGTTGTATCTCTTAGTGCCAGGTTTTATGAAACTGGGACAGCCATGTTGGACAAATGAGGTTCTTTGTCATTGCCAAAATGAAATGACATAGCTTGGCTCCATCCCATTCCCTGTCAGACGCCTGAGACCTAAACCCTCACCCTATCCCACCCCGCTCTCCCCCGAATAATCTCCCATCTGTCCATCCATCGACTGGCAATACCTGAAACTTCGTCTCTGGCACAGTACTCTGGAGGGTCCATTATCTCCCCTAGTGACAAGTAATTAACATGTTCCTGGCCAGCCCAACTGCATTATTACATGCTGTTTATTCCAGCTGAGGTAGGCACCAGACATACTGCTCCCTACTGATGATTCTGCAGTGTAGCAGATGACTATAACGCAGACTCATGCTGGGCTGTGGGAAATGTAGCCTTGAGTTACAGGCAACATATACACATAGAACCACCACTGTGGAATCAGCCCAGCTATTTTAAGAACGCCTTTTATTTCACCATTTACATTTTCTCGTTTGGCTGATACTCATATCTACAATCAAGACCGGACCCAAATGGACAGTTGAAGGTGAAGGGTCTTCCTCAAGAACCCAAAAATGACCGTAGTGGAATTTGAACTCATAACCTTCCATTCAGTAGCTCAATGCATTGAGTCACCACTTCCACTTTAATGGAATCACAGTAGTGTAATGGTAAGTATTACTACCTCGCATATCCAGGGTCTTTGTTTTGGGCAGTGGTAACTCAGTATTTAAGACATTGGACTACTGATCGGAAGGTTGTGAGTTCAAATCCTAGCACAGCCCAGCTGCCACTGCTGGTCCCTTGAGCAAGATCCTTAACTCTCAACTGCTCAGGTGTACAAATGAGATAAATGTAAGTTGCTCTGGATAAAGGCATCTGCCAAATAAGAAGGAATTAATAAAAATACACAGGGATTCAGGGACTGATGTATCAAACAAATCAAGTTTGAAAACCTATTGATTGGAAACCTTAAACATGCAAACTTTCTGAAATTCTTTCATTTATTTATTTATCTTCAATAATTGCTTTATCCTGGTCAGGGTCAACACTGGGTGCAAGATGGGAATACACCCTGGAAGCAACACCAGTCCATCACAGGGTGCCATGCATATCATTCACACACAAACAATTTCACATCTAGAGGCAATTTAGAGATATAGACAATCCACCTACCAGCATAGGCACAGACAGTAACCCAAGCTCAGGATCAAATCTGGGGACCATGGAACTGCGAGGTGTTAACTCTACCTGAGTTTTGTATCTGGGGCTATATGCTGTTATGGGCAACATTAGCGTATTTGACAGATGCCCTCTCTAGCCAGTTTTAAGCACCACGTTTTGCTGATGCACAAGCAACCCTACCCTAGCCCTACCACCATAATACCAATACACTCAATTTCAAAATAAATTTTTCAGGGAAATAGGCAGCCTTGTGGAACACAAGGCATCTGGTACAGAGACTACGGGATATGCAATGATATTAGAGGTGTTTGGGTCTGATCAGTCAGTGTGTTAAGTGATGTGCAATGGGAACAGGCAACACCTGTTTCTCTGCCGACTAACTGACTTCCACAGACTAACTCCTGGTCCCTTATTCTCATTTGAATCAGAGAGTGATAGAAGCCTGAAGTTTTTCTTGGATCAGCTCACTTTAGTGAAATAATCCTAGGTGAACACACATTTACTTTGTGCGCTTTGATTTGACTGACCCCAGTTTCTGAATTGTTGTAAAGAAAAGCTGCATTTTTTGCACTGCTACAGGAATAAGTGGCCATTCAACAGTTAGACAGTGCTCCTGGGTATGGGCCTTAAAAGCCCTTTCTCTGTAGGGCAAAGGAACAGAGAAAGGCTCTGATCTGACCTATTTCCTTCTGACTCGGCCTAGTCCTTGCACCAAGCTCTCTCACACCAGGCCTGTGTGTATTATTCATGGACGTTATTGCTCTACATTATTACTTCAAGCATTCTCCTACTTACTGCTAGCATACTTGACACGCTACCATGAATTATTTATGATCAAAAGACAATTTGGACCCAAGAATATGCAAATGTCAGCAATCATAATCAGCTGATGTATGACAGGACACTGGGTGATCGTGTGAATTGCAGGCTTTTTTTCTGTCTCTGATGACTGGTGATATATGTGTTACATAATGTCTTTAATAGTTAGCAAAGGGCTAACTCTTCTGTTCTCTTTTGTATGTGTAGAGCTAGGCCTCCTACATGCAGGGCACAGCTCAAACACACACCGACGCAAAGCAGTTAAACCAAAGAATGAAAAGCCAAAGAGTAAATAAAACACACAAATATATGTTTGTTTGTTTGTTTGTTTTGAAGTGGCTGACCTTTTTTTATTGGCACTGCTTTTTTTTTTTTACAATGCAGCAATTCTTGTATAATTCATTAGACATTAGGGATGTGTTTGAGCTGTTTATTCATTTTTAACTAAGTTTCACATATGTACACGCTGATATTTAGGTGCTGCATGTTCCTCTTTCTTTGTGCCTCTCTCTCAGACAGGAAGTGGACAATCAGTCTCACCTCTGAGGGCACTATATAAATACTAATCTAAAGGAACAGGATTTCTAATCCTAACGTTTTTCATTAAAATCAATTAGCCATCTCTGACCTTTATTTAATGGCCATGTCACAGTTATTCTAATGTCATGTGCTTTTACGATCATACAGAATTTGCCTGATATAGTACAGTAATATGTTCCATTTTGCAAGACAGAATAGTCTAGACTAAATTTTGGAATTCACCCTCCCAACCACCAGGGGAAGCTATAACACCTGAACGCCACCTTGTGCACATGAGAAACCATTATGAAATTATCCAACAAGATCAGCTAGTGATGTATGATGCAATATTTGCCACAAATAGTGCCAACATACAGCAAATGATTCTATTTTTCCTTCTCTCGTGTTCATATCAGACTATGTGAACACAATATGGAGCTTCGCAGCTTGTGACTACAGTGGAAGCTACAGTTGTCCTGTCCTCCTCTTGTTTCTTTCTACTTTTCTTTTTTGTGAGGCTTTTCTAAATCGTGAGGCTTCATATCATGTCGAGTTTTCCCTTGTGAGCAGTATTGCTCTGCATTTGGCTAGTCACTTTCAATTGTTCTATGCAGACATTAATCTTCAAGCTCCAGAGAGCTGAACGTTTTTTCTTTGCAATGTTGGTGGTACATACAGCTATTTTTTCCATGCACTGTGTCAGTTCCCTCCTATGTATTTGCTCCTTTAAACATATTTCACGTTCGGGAATAACTAGCTGGCTAGTGAAACTTGTGGTTTGAATTTCTAGTACCATACAGTGGTAAATTCTAGGCATAGAATGCAGCATTATTTGCTAAACCGGCTAATCAGGTTGGATTCTTGCTAATTTGCTAGCTGTTTTGGAGTGAATATTTCCTCCACAGTTAGGTTGAATCCAGAGTTAGGAGCAACTAATAACCATGCTGTAGGGCTTGGGAGGTGAAGTTGGCAACTGGCTGTGCACTTAATGCCTTGATATGGACCATCTCAAGGAAGTGTGTTATCCCCTGTGTTGGTGTGGTGACCACCAACAAGCACATTAAGACCTGCAGAGAGACATCTAGACCCCCTTCCCTGCACAGACTGAAGCCTTCCGTATTGTGGGAACAATTAATCAAACTCATTAACAGCATAATAATTCGCTGATCAGTTGGATCAGGAGGAAATCTTCAAACTGTGCAGAGCAGGGGCTCCCCAGGACTGGAGTTAATAACGCCTGTGCTAGACATATCAACAACTTGGCAGCCATCAAGCCTCAGCTGAAATCAATGATCCAGTGGAACTCAGAAGTCTGCACTTCTCAACACCCACCCTTTTATGTCTCAGAAGAGAGCAAGGGTGCTATGTAAACACCTTCATCTGGGAGTGTCTAGTTCTGACCCTGCCAGCTCACATGCGCAGGGTTTTCTATACTACATTGCAAGGACTTTATTGTCATCTTTAATAGGGAAATACAGGCAAGCCACAGCTCACCTGGGTTATGGCACATGCTATGGCTAATAAGATGAAACTGTGAGAGGTTTGGCAAGATGATGGAGTCCCTTAAAGATCCTTCAGCTCAGAGTGTGGAGAAGTTGCTTTCTCTGGTGATAAGCTTGCCTTGGCATGCACTGGTGGCCAAATAACTCTGGTATGACCTTTTACCTGAATCCAGGTTTTCTGCCCAAGATCTTATCACTTGGTGAATCTATTTATCTTACAGCCTTCAGTGAGCATGAGTCTGTAGAATGCTCCATGCTGTGCCAGGTACACTAAAGTATGACCAAAAGTATGTGGACACCTGACCATCACCCGTATGTGCTTGCTGAACATCCCATTCCAAATCCATGGTCATTAATATCGATTTGGCTCCACGTTTACTTCTCTTCTGAGAAGATTTTCCACTAGATTTTGGAGCATGGTTGTGGGGATTTGTACCTATTCAGCCATAAGAGCATCAGTGAAGTCAGGTACTGATGTCAGGTCTGAAGGTCTGGCACGATGATCCAATTCATCCCAAAGGTGTTCAGTAGGGTTGAGGTCAGGTCTCTGTGAAGTTCTTCGACACCATCTTTGGCAAACCATGTCTTCATGGACCTCACTTTGTGCACAGAGGTATTGTCATGCTGGACTGTCTGGGGTAGTTTCTATGAAATGAAATATTAATGCTACTACATACAAAGACTTTCTAGACAATTTTGTGCACATAACGTGTAAATATGGGAATGATGGTCAGGTGTCCACATACCTTTGGCCATATAGTGTAAATAAAATAGAAAAATCTCTCCCATTTCTGGGCTGATATATCTAGCCTTGTAGCTAGTCTCTGGTCCAATCAGCTGCCTTAAGCTAAGTAATCAGCTTTGCTACAGTTGGGTTTTTTTGTGTATATCAATCGGTCTGCCAAAATAAATTACTGGATTGACATCCGGATCAAGGTCTGTCTGTTGACGACCCGTGCTCTAGGCAATAAATACTGATTTATTACAGCAGCATTTAGTTAATATTGCATTATACATCATTAGGCAACCTTGCTGGAAAATCTCAGCATGTATCCCAGCACGTATGGGATTCATGGTATACACCACATCTGGCAGTGATATACATAATTAGAATTGTCACATATTAATGTGTTTATGAAATCACACTGAATGGCTTTGAATAAGATTACAGTTGTTATGAGTGGTGTGTGATGATCAAACCACACACACACACACACACACACACGGAGAGGGAGCCCCAAATGTTCCCTTTGAATAACAGGCCCCCCACTCCCTGTTTTTCTTTTAACTTCTACATGCAGAAGAGAAAGCCTCTGAATTTTGTCTCCACAGGGGTTTGTAATAAAATGGTATTTAACACAACTGCACTCTTTCATTGCCCTTTCCTGTCTCACTCATACAGTCCTGCTCTATCTCCATTATTTTTCATGTTATCTCTTTTCAGGTATACACCCTTATTATAACACACACACACACACACACACACACACACACACACACACACACACACACCTCATAATGTTTGAGGCCTGCAGGAACTTGTGTGTTTTTCATTTATCTCACATTTTTCATTGCTCCATTTTTCTTTGTCATTCATATTTGCAGTGCTTTCTCTTTTCATTGCTTTCTATTGTGGCTGTAATTTTCTGCTACTTGCCTGAGACTTTTCTCTTCCACTTCATTCAGATATTTTGCTAATCCAACTTACAATATTATTTTAATACACGTACTACCATCTTGCCTCTCAGTGTCCCTCAATGTGTCCTTGTCAGATTCTCTTCAAACCTAATTGCTCCTTCGCCCCTGCTGAGTTCAAGCCTTGAGGCTAAATATTTTTCACAGTGAGAGAAAGTGAAGAAAAACACAAACTAGTTTGCTGAGAGTCATCCTTGAATTATCTCTCATGATCTCTCTCACAGCAGGTGTCTATTGTAGCTGTGGCCTCAACACAGTCTGTCTTGCTCTCCACTTCTAACTCTTTCTGCATGTGATTATCAGTGTGTGCAGCAAACTAAAACCATGTGTTGGGCATGTGGGTTTAAAAACAAAAGGGTAATGGCCATATGTGTCACAGTGACTGCACAAAGCACTTGGGTGGACACACACACACACACACACACACACACACACACACACACACACACTCAAAGATGCTCATACGCTCTGCTAACATCAAAACCTGGCGGGACATGCTAAATCCTATGCACCACAAACATTTAGTCTTAACAGTTAATATGAGTGGAGACAGAACAGAATAATGTTTGAGACACACATTCACATCACATCAGAAGAAGCTTCAGTCCTTAGATCAACAAAAATACTAAAACCATTGAGAATGTAGTGATGGCTGGGACACCAGAATAAAGACCTTAGTCAGGCTCGCTTAAACTCAAGATTAATCCCTTGATAGCCCTCTAACAGGCACATGTATATACATAGTAACCATCATGTCCATGACTGAGCTACATCAAATTATTCAGTTGTGGCAATTATGCAGCAGTTCTATAAATATCAGTGTGGGAAAAAAAATGCCACAGAATTCATATTAGAGGATTCCGAGAGTGTACCAGTACTAATTAGGCTAAAAATACTACAGATTACTACTTGAGCTAATGTGGAATGATTCATGGAATGCTTTCTATAATCTCAACCCTTAAAAAACAATAAACAGAAAAAGAAAAGGTTTTTTTTTTCTAGGGGCGAGAAAACCACTGTTGTAGTTTGTGTACTTTTACAGAAAGTTAATTTAAAGCCCTGTGACTTAGAACCTATAAACTGCCAATAGCACAGAATGTCATTGGGTGTAATTTTCACTAATGAAGTCCAGCGGGAACAATGTGGGGAAAATACTCAGGTCATTTTTGACATACCTTTTATCTCAAGGTTTAAGTTTAGGTCACTGCAGGGGAAAAACCTACAGTCCATAATGGATGGAATAGTACAAGAAGCACAGTGGTGTGTCATTGGCATAGGTGTATGTTACTTTTCAGATACTTGGGACATTTCCCTACCACTTTTTCATAATCCCATGTTTGTCTCCACCACTTGACTTTTTTTTTTTTTATTAATTGGAGTTAGTAGTCTGGGGCTGAACATGATCCAAACACTTTACAAATGCACGGCTGGCTTTAAATTAACAAGGCACAAACAAGATCACCTTTTCTTGGGAATGGTTTTTGTGTTGTACACAGTAATTATTGTATAATGAATTTATTTAAGTATTTATAGAAGATTACAAATATAAAAATGTCATGAATGTGAATTTAAAGTACAAGTCTTTACACCAGTTATACACTTTTAAAAAATTGGAAGAAGTCACAAAGGTTTTGTGCGTAATCCTACAACCAAGTGTTTCCATATCAGAGAGAGTTTGATGTTTTCTCAAAGCTAAGAACCCTTAGTTACCCAGTGAACCAGAAAAAAAAAAAAAACCTTTAAGAACCCAAAGGGTTTAGCTTTCACGCTTGGGTGACACTTTCTTCTTCAAAACATCCATCAGTCACTCTTTAAAAGCTAGTGTGAATTCTAGTGAATGCTACTAAGAATGGAAGCGTATCTCTATCAATGACAAAAACAGTGAAAATTGGCCTGGTTTCTAATTGATCACACTTTTTTTTTTTTTGCCCCGTCATCATTCCAGTCCCAGGAACTTTTCAAAGCAAAGTTACATCCATGGTTTTTGGATCCGTATTCTGAAGGAAAGCATGATGTGCTTGTGTAGCCTGACATTTCCATGTCTTGACTGCACAAGTGGTGAGTTGCAAGAAAAATGACCATCCAAAAATCTGCTTTACCCCTCACAACTTTTGGAACTTGCCAGCCCCCTACAGAGTTCCTGTATCTTTAAGTTTTTCTAGCATGGAAATTAAATGTAGGAGTTATGGAGTAGATGGGCAGGAACACAATGTATTGCATGTGAGCAGGAGTGGATGGTTAAAGCCTGAATCTTGAAAAAAAAAAATAGAAATCAAACCCGAATGCTACAATTTATTTTTTGCTATTTGGCTTTTATAATTTTAAAAGGATTAGTTTAAATTAATAAACCATGTTTCCTTGCAAAAGACAATTCATGATGCAATAAAGAGGAAAATTTGAACCCCTCCCCCCTCCCTCAGCTTCAAGAAACAATCAGGAAGCACACACTCCATTAGCATACTGTGTTATTTATGCTATGTGTGTTTTGAACAATGGCAGATAAAATTCATGATACACCAACATAACACTCAAGGATGTTGAAAGCAGGCAAATCGGTCAATTTTGTGTCGAGGAAACAACTTCTGCCAAGTCAGATGTATGAACATGTAAAAACCATGTTGTTAATGAAGATGGAAGAAGAAGAAAAAATACAATGCAGATTGCTGATGAGAGTGGACTTTAAACAAAAGCAGGAGTGGGTGGATGTAGACTCAAGCTTGTTTCTGGTTCTTCAGTGTTGGTGGCTGAAGCATGAGACTGGCAACTAACTAAACATAGTCAATAGCGTCAATATGCCACACTCCATATTGACCACTCAGCATGCATCCTCTCTCTCATTTCCACTGTCCACTAATTCCTAATGGTGCTCTGGGTTTGCTTTTCTCAAAAACGGTCCTCTTATTGTCAACTTGGACAGCATGTCCAAATGCCATTGAGCTCAGGTGAATATTTCGAGATATTAGCACTGCAGGGATTCCATTAAGCAACTGGAGAAGAAACAGACACAAAAAAGGAAGACAAGTGCACAGTTTTGTTTTCCAGTCATGAAATGCTGCATGGCTGCCTCAGGCAAACACACAATATCATGCTCATTCATTTACTCAGCTCATAAACTCTCTTGCCTTTACATTTCCCACATGGACAAAAAACAAAGAGAGTAGAAGAGGAGACTTTGGAATTTCTCAAGGCTAAGCAAATTCTCTAATCAGCTAGCCAATTCAACTGATTCACTATTTTTCTTTTCTTCTCCTCATAGCCTCAGTTCCCTGCACTCCTCAAGCTCCAGTCTGTCTCTGGGGAATTAGTGCCTCAGTACATTTAAGCATGAGTCATAGAAGATAGTACCCAGAGAAATTATGGGTTCCTGGCCTGTGTTTTCATACCCTACCCCTGTGCCCTTGATTGTCTGCTGGAGGTCCAATGTCAATAGTTCATCACCATGTACACTGTAGTTTTAAACAGCACTAAATCAGGGTCTAAATTAATGAACTGATTATAATATTATTTTCTAAACTGCTGGGGTTGGCCTCTGCTGAGAATCAAATTGACAGAGATTGACAGAAAAAATGGCTGCATTTATCGGTCTAATGGCATTAACATTGCTCCAAAAGAGATTAATCAGAGATCTCTATGGGAGACCTTTTTTCAGTTACAAAGAAATGAAAGTTAAATATAAATTTGTTATCCTCCATAAGCATCACAGAATGCGGTAACCTTTTAGTGCTTTGCTGTCTAATTATTTAATTTGAAGTTGTTAAGTAGTAATTCAGTTATCCAGATGTGTAGGAAATCACTGGTAGTTAAAAGTCACCAGGTAAATATAGTTACTATGCAATCATGAATGGAATGGGTAAAAGACATGCTTAGAATAATAGAATAATATATACATATGAGACATAAAGGATTTTTTACTTACCCTTCCAATGAGAACAGGTTCAGGACCAGCGTACTCCTCGATAACAAAAAACTGGTTCCAGATCCAACTCCGTCTGCTTCGTGATCGAGACCCATCACTTTCCTTTGGACGCCACCCTTTACGTTCATCCTCCTCCATCTCCTGGAACACGAGGCCATGACCACCATGCAGAGGCCAGGTGACCGATGGCTCCCAAACATCCTCCTTGTCCATGTCTTCACCATCTGGATTTGGGCGTAGTTTCAGAACGTGACTGTCTTCAACAAAATCTGAAGCTTTACTTATCGGTTCCTGAGTGACGTTAAATTCCATTCCAGGAGCATACATGTTTTGACCTGGTTCCTCTTTGACATTAACAGTTCTCTCAGTTTGTGAGTCGAGAAAGTAGCTTTTATCTGAGATTTCCTGAGAAGGTGTATGTGATGTTCCTTCATGCACAGTCATAGAGATATTGGTATGACTAGTAAAAGGAATGACCTCTATGTCAGCCATGAGTTCACTGCGGGGTGTCGATGCCACATGGGTTAAGTGGTGTTTGCTCTTTGCAGTAGCTACAGACTCAACCTCTGTCTTCTTCTCGTCATATTTTGAATTTGGATTGAGATCACTAACTGGCCTCCTAAAAATATGAACTGGACTGACATTAGGATTCATGATGGTGCTTGACTGTGGCTCAACAGATAGTCTTGAAGTCTTGTTAAGATTATCAGATTCATATACATCTGCAGTTACAGAACTATCTTGCCTCTTTATTTTGGGTTCCTCCAGTTGCCCATGATCCATGTTGATTAAATCTCTCTTCCTACTGTGACTAATCTTATTCTGGAAGGTCAGACTATTCTGGAGTTGGGAATTTACAATCCGCACAAGGTTGTCCTTAGAAATAAGCTTCAATACACCAAAGTTTCCTGTCAGGTTTAATTTATGGGGCGAATCCAAGATCACTTCCTTTGGACCGATGGCATTATTAAGAAGCCCAGGGCTTGGCCTCGGTCTAAATCTTGGTGATGATTTGTATCTGGTTCTGTTGAAATGCAAACTAGAGTCTATTTTGCGATGAATTGGAATTCCCTTATCAACTCTTCCACGTTTCAGGATTTCAGTGTTTTTAGTGTTATTCTTAATCCTTCGGATCTCATGCAGATCTCTGGAACTGTCAAGTGCTTTAATTGCCCTTGAGTCCATTTTAGTTGAGTCCTCATTCTCCTGCTGAAGATATTTAGCATTAAAGTCATGCAGTTCTTCCTGGTTTGAGACTGAAAGAGTTTCATTGATCTGCTTGACTTTTGAGTGACCTACAAATGTATCATCCACTTTGTCAGCACTAATCAGTTCTTTTAGCCTAACCAGTGGCACTCCATTCTTCTCCAAACTTGGTTGGTCCCACTGATTGGTCACCACGTATAACTGTGAGTGAACTGGACTCAGTCCTCTCCTTCTCACAACCTTTGTTACTGGCTCTGCCCTTACAAGTCCTTCCCATAGGCAGAGGGACACCAGTAGCAGAAGTCTTCGGTCAGGCATGTTGAGTGATCGCAAATTGTGCTTTATTAATTTAAGTGACAGTTAATAAAAGAGTATGCTTGTTTTCTGGTTGTCTTCATTCTTTCATTAGTGCCTCTCCCCTTGTACACCCTGTCTTTACTCCTCCATTACCCATCCTTCACCAGTGCTGGACGGCAGGTATCACAGACACTATTTTTTTTCTTCCACAGTATTTCCTTCTTCTGACAAAACAAAATCTTCACTCAGTTTCCCATGGAGGTTTGATCGCCCTGAGTGGAAAGATAAAGATAATTACGTTAAAACTTTAATCATGTTGCTATGTTAATTAAACGTGGATTGACACAGCGAGGGGAGCCGAACACACAGGCTGACAGGCCAATTCATTAACTTTGGAACAATCACAGCGCACTGAAATCAAACTCAGTGTCTTATCTTAATCATCACTGGCACACTGTTACTATGGCACACATGTGACCCTGCCTATGCTTCATCTTGCTTACTAATTTCACAGTAACCCTGTGGTAATAAGGTTTGGGGCGTATTGTAATCTTTAAAAGCATTATCATTTTGTGCTGCCCTTTTTTGGTAGAAGCTACAGTGTTAATGTAGCAGATATAATGAATTGTGCATTAATTAGGTATTCTCTGTGGTAAGGTGAGAGGGCTGTAGGCTGTTTTGCATGGTTTTGTGCATTAGATTTGAAGGTGAAATGTGGCATGGACAAAAATGTTGCTGCAAAAGCTTTAAAACTAGATAGCAGACAATGGGGCCTCATTTATCGATCTTTTAGTAAAGTTGTGTGTAAGTGTTTGAGTAAGCCAAGCCCAAAAAATATTTTCGTTTTGGAAAATTTCACAAGTGCTGAATTTGTTCATACTTCATAATTTTCCTGAATACCAAATTGCTTGTGTAAATGCTTGTACAAAGAATTTCTGAATAAATCTAGTTTGTATTCAGCTTGATAAAGAAGCCTATTGTCCAATCAAAGTACAAACTACTCAAAAGAGCAAATGACAGAGTTTAGTGTTCGTTTGTTGGCTTGTTTTAAAGAAAGGGTTACCATTGTTCTGTTTGGTATTTGGGGGAAACACAGCATGAACGCATTAGAGCATTACAGGCTTGGAAAAAATTAGAAACCATGAATGCAGAAAAGTCTGTCTGACTTTAAATGTGTGGGTTTTGTAATAGTTTGCCCCACATCATATTATGCCAAGTATTAGGTCGATTAGACCTAATACTTTCATTTTCAAGCTATTGATACATATTTTATTTAGCACTACCATATGATATCACCACCAGCTGTCACTGATTATAATGTACGTATTTGTTTTGCGACCTGGACAGTATAATGGAAAAGAGAAAAACCAATTTGCGGCAAGTCAAAGAACATTTCTTTTTTTACCATTGTGTCTTTTTTTGTGTGCTATTTACATTGGTGAGTCAGATATTCATAGAAGCTGAGTAGTGATACAGTATTTATCAGTAATGCTCCTGTTTGAAGGCCAAGACAAAATATCAGGTAAAATATTTAAAACATATTATCATGCTGTTGCTGAAAGAAATGACATTGTGCCATCATGGATTATTTGAGAGCAAAACAACCTTATAACGTAAGAGAGAAAGTTATGTGTTTGGGACTATGATGTGCTAGGCTGAGTGTGTTATGCTCTGGGTTATGTTTGTAGCATGTTCCACTGGGTGCCGCGTTGTCTGTTGTGCTGCATGACACTCTAGGACTTGCGCTGAGACCCTGTCATGGCATCCACCAAGGCATGACTGCGATCTGAGCTTTCCCTCAAGATCTACCTCTACCCCTCCTCCTCCATTTTTCTTGCTCCCTTGCATGTTCACACACACATTCCCACTTTCATTCTCAATCAAATTCTCTCCTCACATTTGTAAAAAGCTTTTCACATTCCTTCCTCTTAAATTCGCTCTCACCACCTCACCCACTCACCACCTGTCCCTCTGTCTCGCCATCTTACATTCTGTTCCTCTCTCTCTCTGTATTGTTTAAATATGCAGCCCTATATCTCCTCTCCATCTCCTATCTGTTGCTACCTCTGTGTCAATCATGCGTCTGCCTTAACCTCGCTCGCTCTCTGTATTCCATCTCGCTTCAATCAATCAGCATCTTCTCAGCCGCTCTGGTGACATTGACGGCTTGCCTAGCACCGGCATCAAGGCCAGAGCTAAACTCAAGGCGATGTATTTTTACATCATGTCAAAGATTTATGCATGCATTTCAAAAGACAAACAGAACATGTTATTGTATTCTACAAAAAGCTCCCTCTGGACCAAATTGTTGCAGGCTTTCTACTTGGTTATTCAAATAATGCTCAAAATGCAACCGGGTAAAATAGAGCACTAACAGTGGTGCGTCAAGCACTTATTAGAGCACAATCACAATTCGTAGTTCAATCCATGTGCATTTTATTGGCAGAACTTGCTGGTAGGTGTCTGTTCAGCTTACAAGGACACCTGGTTAACTGGCTGGAGGCGAACACTGAGCCAGCATATTGATGCTGTCAAGTCGTGTGTGTGTGTGTGTGTGTGTGTGTGTGTGTGTGTGTGTGTGTGAGAGACACTCCTTTCAGTGTAAGATTCTCCTGAGGCAGTCAAATAGAAGTGCAGGTCTGTAGGGTACGGCTGTATGACAGCATGCTATTAGCAGAGTGCTGTTATTACAGATAGGCTTCGGTTTCAACTGATATATGTGTGTGTGTGTGTGTGTGTGTGTGTGTGTGTGTGTGTGTGTGTGTGTG
>JAOTRR010000047.1:22078299-22089488 GCA_028570945.1 Gogo arcuatus
GGCTTTCAGTGATTTCTTTGAACTGTTCTTTTTCTGTGGCAGAATGATTGTACAATGTACATCTTTAATAGAAAAAAACCCCAAGAATTTGGTGCACAAGTTTGAATTTATTTTGAGTTTTCTGAAATCAACGCAGGGTCAAAATTATATATAAAGGGTTAAGAATATACATCAAGCACACCTAATATTTAGTTAAATGTCCCTTAGCAAGTTTCACCTTGAACAGACACTTTTGATAGCCATCAACAAGATCCTGGCAGAATACTGGTTGGATATTTAACAACTCTTCTTGGCAAAATTGGGAGAGTTCAAGTAAATTTGTGTTTTCCCCAGCAGGACCCCAACTTTTAAGCACAGTCCACATATTTCCGATAGGGTTGAGGTCGGAACTTGTTTTAAGCTTAATGTTAGCCTGCTTTATCCATTAATCAGCCAGCTTTGATGTGTGTTTGGGGTCATTGTCCTGTTAGAACACCCAATTGTGTCCAAGTTTCTGATGGTTTGCGGTTATGCTGAACCTTCTTCATTATTCCATCCACTTTGTACAATGCGCCAGTTCCACTAGCAGCGAAACAGCCCCAGAGTATGATGCTACCACCACCATGCTTAACCATGGTACAGTGTTCCTCTGTAACTCTGGGCATTGTGGCCAAACAACTCAATCTTTGTCTCATCTAACCATAAACTTTCCTCCTGAAGGCTTTTCTTTGTCCATGTGGTCAGCTGCAAACTTTACATGAAGGTGTCGATTTGGAGCAGGGGCTTCTTTCTTGAATGGCAGCCTCTCTGTCCATGCCAATGAAAAACGCACTTGACTGTAGACAGTGTTACAGCAGATTCCAGTTAATGGCAGACATGTGCCTTGGTGGTTCCTGGGTTGTTCCTGACCATCTGAACCTATTTCCTCTAGCTGAGGGTGACAGTTTAGGTCTTCTTCCAGCAAACTGGCTTGGCAAAGTGGCTACACAACCCAATAACTTGTACTTACATACAATTGTTTGAACTGATGATCTTCGAATCTGCAGTTGTTTAGAAATGGCTCCAAGAGACATTCCGTAGTTGTGTAAATTTATGATCTTTTTTCTCAGATCTGCGCTGACTTTCCCATTGTACTGTGTGTTGGTCAATCCAATGAGTGCTGTCAAACAAACCCTTTTTATATTGGAGAATATAAAAAGCACCATCCATCAATCCATCCATTATCTATACCATTTATCCATCAGGGTCACAGGGGAAACTGGAGCCAATACCAGCTGATTTCGGGTGAGAGGCAGGGTTCACCCTGGGCAGGTCGCTAATCTATCACAGGGCCAACACAGAGACAAACAACCATTCACAGTCACATTCACACCTATGGTCAATTTAGAGTAGCCAGTTGGTCTAATCTGCATGTCTTTGGACTGTGGAAGGAAACTGGAGCAACCCGGAGGAAACCTATGCAGGCACGCAGAGAACATGCAAACTTTCAGCACCACTGAATTAATAATCTAAGTGGGCGTATGTAAATCTTTGATACTGTATGTATAATTTTGACCCTGTAGTGATTTCAGAAAACCCAAAATAAATTAAAATTTGTGCACCAAATTCTTGGGTTTCTTTCTATTAAAGATGTATGTTGTACAATAATTCTGCCACAGAAAAAGAACACAAAGAAATCACTGAAAGCCTAATATTGCCATGATATTCATGTCTCTATTTGTAAACGTCTGACTTCTGACCATAGTTTTGGACCCAACAATGGGCCCTGGAAATGTAAGAAGCTAAGAAGAGCTTCAGACGTCCAACATTTTTAGCAAGTTTTCAAAAGTAATCACCCAACATGTGTTACATTAGGTTCAGACTGAATAATAATTAAAAAAAAGATATTTATATGTTATATGAAAATAGATACATTACAGATTACAGATTACTGCTATATTCATATCTGTGTGGGCAGGGACCAGATTTTTTAGCTACACAAAAATACTAGAAAACACTGAAAAAGCAATTTGAGAAATTCGGATAACATAAGAAATTACTAACTTAGTAAAAAAAAAATACTGTGGGTGTTTGTGTGTGTGTCTTTGGGTTTGATTTTCCACAAGGGTTTTGTTGTGCACACATAAATAGAGTAATGAAAACACTCATACACATACCCATAGCATCATGAATTCAGAATGTTTTGTGATAAATAAATGTTAAATTTATTAATGCGACTACCTGAGAACCTGAGGGCTTTCTACTGTTATTCTTCAACTCGTACGGGTGTCTGGGGAAATATTGTTTTGTTTTTTGTTTGAAACAATCAAACAGGCATAGGTGTGTGTGTGTGTGTGTGTGTGTGTGTGCAGATGTTGCTCTTTGCATCTCTACAGAGCATCTCATTTCATTCCAGACATCAATCAGTAAGACCAGTCAGTAAGGTAAACTCATAAGAACACCTTTGCCCTTCTGTGCTAGTCAATAGTCAAAGATCCTGCCTTGACGTCACTAACGCATTAGCCATAAAAAAAAAAAGTGAAATATTTGGAGCCTGGTACTAAACTCCCCCTCACCAAGCTTCTTCTAGAAATGTTTACTCAGTTGATATGGTTATGTCTTCTTGGTTGGGGAGTAAAGGTGGAATTTGCATTTAATTCCGAAAGGCAGGAAGATAATTGCACATACTCAAAAACACAAATTGATCAGAAAACAAATACTGCATCAAACACTGACCAAATAAAATCAATATGGGTTATTCATAGCAAAATGTTAGGTACCAGAGAAAAAACAGATCTTTATTGACTGTTTAACAGTATGTAAGCTCAGTAGGAGCTGTAATATGGACCAATGACTCAAAGGTGTCTTATCAAATTATGTAATTATTGAATTATGTGGCTTGCATGCTGCTGTCATTGAGTGTTGCATATTAGAAGCCACACTTATTGTCACAAATTTTGGTTTATGTGTTACCACTGTGAGCATTTTTAAAAAGTATCCATAATATGTTATGATACAGTCTTTATCATTTAGTTTAGATTTAATATGACCACAGATGAATAGCTATTAATCTTCTTCTGCTTGATGTTAACTGCCTGCCATGTCTCCTGTTAATGAGCTTGTGGAGTTCACCTGGAACAACACTGTAAACAGAATTTTAATTAGAATTCCTTTTAATAGGCAAATCCAGTTGCTCTGGTTCATCTTTATTGACTATCTTTGGTTACCTCATAGAAATCAGGTTCATTCACAAACACTGAGAATGTATGCACAAGCCCAGATCAGAAAGCCAAAGTCAGGAGAACATTTATATGAATAGAAGAAATATTAAATAATTTAACTTTATTGTCATTATAGTATTCAGCACAATGAAATTACTGATTTTTTTACATATCACACATTGGTAATCATTGGAATCAGACTACAGGTTCAGATACTGGGAAGACCCCACTGCAGTTAACGAATAGTCTGGAGAAGCCCTTGTATTTTAACTGCCAACCCTCTGCTCATTAGCACAACATATTCACACATTTTAAATTGAATATGCATATTAATAACAGACTATTTAGCACATAGGAAGGCACAGTGGTGCAGTGGTTAGTACTGTTGCTTCACAGCAAGAAGGTTCTGGGTTTGAACCTCGTAGCCTGCTGAGGCCTTTCTGGCAGAGTTTGCATGGTCTTCAGAGTTTGCTCCAGTTTCCTCCCACAGTCCAAAGACATGTGGATTAGGTCAACTGGCTACTCTAGATTGCCCATAGGTGTGAGTGTGAATGGTTGTTCAACATGTTAGCCCTGCGATAGACTGGCAACCTGCCCAAGGTGTACCCTGCATCTCACCTGAAGTCAGCTGAGATTGGCTCCAGCTTCCCCACAACCTTGACGGATAAGCAGTATAGATTATGGATGGACGGATGGACTATTTAGCACACTAGTTCAGTACCTGCACAGTACAGCTGTGCTCTGTGTATAGATTGGATTTTCTGCAGTTCTATAGCCTTGATTATTGTCACATTCGCATAATGAACAGACTGTGAGCCACTAGAAAAACATTACATACATACTGTTAATGACATAATGAAAATCTGTCCTTCATGAAGTGACTATGATGCATGCACAAGCTCCTTTAAAGATTTATTCCAAATGTAATTCTTTGATCTCTATTCACTTATAATCATATTGCCATTTTAGACAATGTTATTTATACAAAGATATTCAGTGACTCACTGGAAGTTGTGAGATCTGTGTAATCTTGGATGACAACATCCACAACATGTCTCAACGGGTTTGTTCCCCTTGATTCTTAATATTTTGTTATTTCAGACTCTTGTGTCTTGAAATACATCTAAACCTCAAGAAAAAAAAAACCATACTAACAATGGCACTATAGCAGTTGTGTACCTTTAATTGAATTCAAGGCTTGGTTATTTTTGTTTGAGCATTTTTTTCTTCTCAGCCTGCAGTATGGTCACTTTCTGTGAACTTGTCTATTGTTTCATAATTTCTAAGCTTGACAAACAGGAGGGCGGGCAGACGAGCGATATAAGGAAAGAAGGGAGACAAGAAAGATAGTAACCAGGGGAAAGGGGGTAATGTTAATGAAGAAGGAAATGAAAAAGGACAACTGTAAATGGACAAGCATATTTGAGGAGAACCAAATGAGGAGAGGAGGAAAATGTGTGGTGTATCCTAACCTAAAGGATGGAACAGTTAAAAGTGTGCTTTGTATTTTGTGTAAATATGTAGTCTGAGCTGCAAAGTTAAGACTAAGTAGCTGGTACTCCTCAACGTCTTCACATCTCCAAAGCTTTTAAAGGTGATGTGGTATTTTTCACAATTTCCTGGTCACACACCATAATTTTTTATTTTATTTTTTTAAGCCTTCATTTGTCACATGTACCTATAGAGCACAGTGAAATTCTTTCTCTGCATTTAACCCATCTGGAGATGTGAGCACACCCATACCCAGAGCAGTGGGCAGCTGTGCTGTAGTGCCCAGGGAGCAGTTGGGAGCCTTGCTCAAAGGCACTTCAGTTATTCCTGCTGGTCCAGGGAATTGAACGAGCAACCTTTTGATCCCAAAGCTGCTTCTCTAACCATTAGGCCATGGCTTCCCCATAATAGTCACCATAATAATAAGTTCAACATGATTTCACAATCGCTAATGATGGCAAATGGTAACAATTCACGTTATGTTCCTTTCTTAATTTCTATGAAATTAAATAAAATCTATCACCACACCTTGTTTCCTAAATTCTATAAGAATTTCCCATGAGATCAGCTTGAATAATATACAATACAATAATCTAATAATATGTTCGAACTATAAATTTTATCTAAACTTTTAAGCATAATGGAAATAGTCAAAATACTGTACATTTAGGTAACACCTTATAATACTGTTCAACAACTCACAGGTAACTATGCAGGACCTAAGCAGGAACAAATTAGTAGTTCTTAATTAACACATCTTATTTGTAACTACTAAGAACTACTAGTTAATTACTCAGTAAGTATGTTAGTAGGAGTTCAGTATTAACTATGCAGTAATTAATTTAGTCTTCAGCAATAATTACTGAGTCCCACATTTCTTCTGCAGAACTACTAGGTACCCATGGCTCTTTTATAATAACTACTGAATAATTACTGTTCACACCAACATTAATTCTCAATAGCTAAGCCTTACCTTCCTCCTGCAGATCTATTACCTAATATACCTCAATCTATTCCAGTATCTCACTGTCTAAAATGTAAATGTCTGTATGGGTTATTATAAATATCCTCATAGGTTATTGTCAGTGTGTTGTTTTTATTTAGCCAGTCAAGGCAAAAGAAAGAAATGGACAACAATAACCTACAAAAGTACAAGGCTGTAATGTAGCAATGAGTAACAAATATTTTCCATTTACATACTTTCTAATTTTTGTGAACAATTTTCTTTTAATAAAATGATAAATAATTATTTTAGTAACACTAGTCATTAGTAATGAGTTTCCATGTTTCACTTTACAGTACTGTTCCAGATAATCATTAACTACTGAAGACCAAAACAGTAACACTTTAGTCATTAGTAATATGTTTCACTTTATTGTTTAAACTCATATCCATGTAGTTAAAATACATGCAAACAACATTCTTAAGTGATTGATACAACTTAGATCTGTTATAATGGTACAAAACAGGGATGTGAATTCAATTTAAAAGTTACATTCTAATTACTTAAATCAATCAAATAAAATAAAAATAGTACAAAAATGCACATTGGACATTTAACATACATCTGCACACAGTCCCCTTAAACTGTGCACTAGCACTTTATTCTTACATTTTTACCTCTCACACTCATCACACCTTAGCTCTTGTTTACTGTTTGTCGTGATACTTGTTGTTTGTCACTGTCTATGCACCTTGGTCCATTAGGAACGACATTTCGTTCTTATGTATACCGTGTATGTGGAAGAATGACAATAAAGTTGAGTTGAGTTGAAATAGAGTGTGTGTTAATTCCATTGTAGAACTATGTTGTCACTAGAATTTTTAAAAGTCAATCACAGAAAAAGATGGACTCTGCCTGATCAAAAAGTATAACAAGATACGTAATAGGAGATGTGTATGTATTAATATATAAATTTTATAATCAAATATAAAATACTAACAAATGATATTGTCCTAAAATTTATATTACATAAACAATGCTAAGAATTGTAATAAGGCCCTTAGTAGAGTCGATCTTTTTCTGTAGTTAAATCTCAAGTGGCATTCTAGTGGGCACCTTCTGTGTTTTATGTAGTACAAGCAAACAGTATGCTAATGTTAATGTTTGTTTGGTTTATTATTATTATTATTATTATTATTATTATTATTATTATTATTATTATTTAAATTGTTTTAATTAATTGTTTAAGTAAGTTTTGAACCATTTTGTATTGTTTTGTACCATTAGAACAGTTACAGGTTGTATGAATCACTTAAGAATGGTGTTTGTATGTTTGTATTTTAACTATATGGATACAAGTTTCAACAATAAAGTGAAACTCATTACTAATGACAGACGCGTTACTGTGTTGTTCCTCAGTAGTTAATAATGATGTGAGATAGTATTACACATTACAGATGTTTTTCTTTATTTTTGTTTGAATATTTGTTACTCATTGCTACATTACAGCCTTGTAGTTTTGTTGGTTACTGTTGTACTTTTTTTTTTATACCTTGACTGGCTAAATAAAAGCAACAAACTAATGCGATCATGTGCTCTGCTGAGGATACCTATAATAATGCATATAGACATTTACATTTTAGACAGAGAGATATTGGAATAGGTTGAGGTATATTAGGTAATTGATCTTCAGGAGGAAGGTAAGGCTTAGCTATTGGGAATTAATGTTGGTGTGAACAGTAATTAATCAGTAGTTATTATTATTTTTAAAAAAGCCATAGGTAACTAGTAGTTTTGCAGAAGAAATGAGGTACTCAGTAATTACTGCTTAAGATTCAACTAATTACTGCTTAGTTAATACTAAACTCCTGCTAACATACTTACTGAGTAATTAACTAGTAGTTCTTAGTAGTTAATAGGAAGAAGATAAGTGTTAATCAAGAACTACTAAATTGTTCCTGCCTATTTCCTGCATAATTACCTATGAGTTACTAAAGAGTATTGCAAAGTGTTACTTACATTTATATCAGAAGTAAACACTTTATTGTTTCATCCTGGCAAACATCTGAGAAGATAAACTGGCTCAAACGAAGACTAAACAGTTAGGAGGTAAGTCAAATTAAACACATTATGATCTCCATTCAAATCTTCAACTTCTGCATTGCTCCCAGAATGGCAGCTTCAGATTGCAGCTTCATTTTGTGTGTATAACTGAGGCTAATTGCGGTGATTGGATGAAACTAACTGCAATATGACTGAGCTACGAAGAGACATCATTAGATCAGGGCACAATATGAATGTTAGTTATTACAAGGATCCAAACTTAGAAAATTCCCTTCATGTATGAACAAATGCTATCAGTTAACAGATAATACAGAGGACACTATAAAGTTAATATATACCAGTGTTGTATAAGCAAGGGTTTTCCTTCATCACTTTATCCATCTAGCCCTGCTGTTCTATTGAGTTGATTATACTATCACTCACACACACACACACACACACACACACACACACACACACACACACAAAACAATGTAATTGCAACATTTTCATTGAAGTGCATGATCTGTCCTTAATTATGGGCAATAATGATTTAATCAGTCATATCATACAGCGCAATAATATGCACCCAAACTAACAAGGCCGTGTTTGGGCTGCAAGCAAATGAAGACGTGCACCGAAGAGGTGATGCACCATTTAGTCTTCATCCAAATAGAGATCATCTGTCTTTATCATGCTTTATTTTTCTCTCATTAATGTGATGAGCAAAGCCATTATGAGGTTCTCGTTTTCCTCCCACCAGTCACTGATCCAGAACAGGGTGGCATGTGATGAATGGAAGATAATGACATACACAACCAGTGCAAAAAAAAAACAAAACCTTCTTGTTTACTTTGAAGGACTACTATTCGTTGTATATGATTAATCTTTAACTTTGGATTAGCCAGATTGAGATTTATCCAACAGTTTTGTTATTTATTCAATAATCAGACTATCTTTTTTTCTATTTTTTCCACTCCTCAATTTTACATATCTCACTTTTTAAACTGTTCTAGAAGCTTAAAAATACAAGTGATTTCAACTTAACTGCAGCAATCCAGTTATTCCATATGAAATCCATGTGAATGTTTTCAAGCTTGAGATGGGAATTTATTAGGCCAACCTAAAAGTGTGTGTTGAAGAGCAATGAGGTTTCAGTCATTCTGCTTGGATATGCCATCTTGTATGTTCAGTATCTTTACCCATCATGCTATACAACAATATCTTCAAGTTCTGACTCGTATAGCTTCGTTAAATATCTAATTTAATAGCTAACAATTAATATGTAATTAGCCTATGCCATGTATGTCCATGCAGTCATTTGGTGTCACTAATTATCTTGGTTATTAATACAATAAGCAGGTATTTCCTTATTGCCTTCATTTTGATTACAAAATTTGGCTTTTAATGAGGCTGTATGGTAATAAGGGTAGTTGTGTCATTTCTGCTTCTTTAAAAAACATAAGACTAAGTTAGCAAAGTTAACTTTTTGAAGTTCTTGTGTGTTCAAACTAAAGTCACGAAAATGGGGTATGTTTTTAAAACTACCATAAACAGGCAGCACGGAAGCCAGTGATTTACATAAATACTGAAGTTGCTGCACATAGTCCAGTGTCTGTATCTTGGCAAAAAATAGCTACAAAGAAGTGTCTATAAAAATATGGTAAAAAAAAAAACTGATGAAAAGAAGGACACAATGCAACTGTAGAATACTGGCACTTCAGTAGACATCTATGAAAGCTGTCTCAGACAATTAAAACACATTTTTTAGAAATTAGTTTGAAGTGAGATTTTTAAAGAGATTATGTCTAGCTTAGCAAAATGCCATTTCATGTGTTGTATTATATTTAATATCCACATTGCCATGAATCAACATGTAGAGGGGGATTTTTCAGATATTCAGAGAGTAGCGGGCATATTCCTTATGTTAAGAACAAATACTGTAAGGAAAACTTATCAGGCCTCTGACAATCTGTAAAAATAATTCACAGTCAGTGTTAAATATGATCATGCTCCAACTTTAAGCATGAAAGATACCTACACAGAGACAGGTAGGCACCAGCAGTGAATCAGAAGACTGATTGAGACTGTTGTAGAACACCTCAGAAAGTTTGTTGTAGTTATGTAATTAACATAAAATTAGATCATACCAAATACATAACACATACATGTCACATCTGAAGGTAGAACTGCTCTATATTAGACCCCTTACATCTAAAGTGCTTGTGGTAAACGAAACTACAACTGACCTGGGAATTAATATACTTTATTCAAGTACTCAGCTTTAAAATGTGTCCAATCATCCCAGATAGAGCTATATAATACATCACCTTCATCTAATTGGCCAAGGAGGAGGCACTGTTCTATTTATAACAATACTCTAGATCAGACATATTCAAACTTTTTCACCATGGGCTCCACTTTCCAGCTTTCTGAGAATTCAAGGGCCAAATCATTCATTTTGCCCAGAGCTTTTACTATCTGTTATTAGCTGACAGAAATAATGAAATGAAATGAAATGAAATAAAATAAAATAGCATAGCATGAAAATAAATGTTTCTCCACAATTTTAAGTGATGAACATGTACTCAGATGTAGACCATGCCATCCATTCATCAACCAAAATGCAATTTTCTATATAATTTTGTAACTTTCTATATAAAATGTAATTTTCTATATAAAATGTAAAAAATGTAATTCAACTTGCTCATTTTATTCTGAAGGGTGTACCTGATTTTGTGAACAGGAGGTGGATAATAACTTAAAACTGACTATTTGCAAGATACAACATACAGGCTATAAGTTGCATCTTGCAAACAGTCAGTCTTAAGTTGTTCTCCACATCCAATTTTGACCTGTACTTTGGCTTCATGATAGCCAGTGGAGAGAATCCAGGTCTCCCATTACTTGTTTTGTCACAATTGGATAGTCTTGTTGTATTTTAAACCAGAACTTAATCCCTGGCTGGCTGTTGAACTGCATCTCCACAGATCAATCACTGTGCAGTTCAGTGAGATGTTCTTGAATCTTATCTATGGTAACAGTTTCTGGCTTCACCAGAAAGAGTTGCATAATCCAGTCATTCTGTTTTGTAATACATTCTGGAAAGTATTTGTCCATACTGGCTTTGAGAGCGCACAAATGATTTCTCAAGACAACTAAAACATGAAACTTCCAGTTCAGTCTCATCAATACTGTTCCTCATCAGTGGAAACAGAAATTTACCACAAATTTAGTTTGTTTCCCACAGCAGAATTCTTTTCCTTGAATGCGGTCAAAAATTGTTTGCCCTGTTACTTGCATTGACATATTTAACATATTTTACTTATCAAAAATGTCAGCAAGATATGCCAAAGGCAAATCCAATAGGAAAAAGAGAAAAAACATCTCACCTCATTCTGGAATTTAAAAGACACTGCAGCACTTCCCACCTAACATCGGTGTGCATTTGCAGGGCCTGATGCTCTGCACCTACAGTACTAGTCAAAAGTTTGGACACACCTACTCATTCATAGGTTTTTCTGTATTTTGAC
>JAOTRR010000047.1:22144805-22159720 GCA_028570945.1 Gogo arcuatus
GCTCTCTGGTCTTCATGTTGGTTTATCCTTTTTAAGAACAAATGCAGTCTTCACAAGCAAAACCCAGAGCTCAAACCAAGAAAAGACATTCAGAGCTATTATTGATTAAACAATCAATCTAACAGGCACACCTGGGCAACAGAAAACACCTGCCAGTCACATGTTCCAATATTTTTAATCACTTGAAAAATGGGTAGGTTCAAACAAAAGGTGCCATATTTTAAATTGTATAATGCATCTAGATGTAAATATCAGGAAATGAAAGCTGAAATTATAATCTATTGCCTTATATTCATCTTTTGATCTCAAACCTAAGATGAGCAGGAGTGGGGCTCTTTTATAGGCTACTCACATTGGGTCACAGTCATGAAAAAACAACTTTATTGGTACTTGGAAAGGAATTGAGCAAACGGGAATACTCCACTAGTTCTGAAGGACACCACTCTGTTGGTCTTCCATTTAGTAGTAGAACAACAATTACATATGCTATTTAGTAGTAGAACAACAATTACACATATAACCTTCTGGACAACGAGTTCAATACTTCTTCTATGGTTCTTTTAGGCCCTCCTGGTCCAAGGGGTCCCCGTGGTGACAAAGGCCCACCTGGTGCAGCTGGTCCTCCTGGTCAGAAGGGGGAGAGAGGTGATAAAGGAGTGGCAGGTGTTCCAGGCGCTCAGGGAGAAAAAGGAAGTTCTGGTCCTCCTGGTTTTTCAGGTGTCCCAGGCATGCAGGGGCCTCGTGGAAACCCAGGACCAAAGGGCCCACGAGGGTCAGGAGGCCGTGCAGGACCCCAAGGCACAAAAGGAGATCCTGGCACAGCTGGACTGCCAGGCAGAGATGGGATGCCAGGGCCCCTGGGTTCTCAAGGACCACTGGGTATTCGTGGACCTGTTGGTCCTGTAGGGGACCCAGGACCCATGGGACCACCAGGGCCTATGGGACCTCCAGGACCACCAGGGTTGCCAGGCAGAGCAGCACCAGTGCCAGTGATACCTGTCCCACGTGAAGGTGCTTCACCACTAGTTGCTATGAGATCTCTGCCAGGTGAGACACATCACACGTGCACAGTGTGGTTCCATGACAAATCACTTGAAGAAAAGAGATTTTGACATTCATCACACAAGACAGAAATTGGTGCACCAGCTATACTCACTACACATGCCAATCATTGAATACAGTCACATAATCACATATTGTCCAGATGTAACTCTTGAATCAGATGCCAGAAGTCCTCATATTTCTTGAGGGCTAGTAGAATGGAATAAACCCACCAAAAACCTAATGACACTGTACATAGGATACTACGTTATATTGCTCTTGTATGGTGTATTTTGAGTGATTTTATTCTTAGTATTTCTATACAACTTCTACAGTTTAGACATTTGATTGGGAACATGCCATTATTCGAAGTAGACAAATTACAAATAATTTAGCTTTCTCAAAGAAAGCAGTAAATACCATCATATGGGAAAGGTGGGAGTAAAAGTGGCCCCTTAGTTCCAGTGAAGAAAAACTGCAATGCTACAGCATGCAAAGACATTCTGTACAATTGTATGCTACCAACATTGTGGATAAACAGTTTGGGAAAGGCCTATATGTTCAGGTGTCCACATACTTTTGGCTAAATAGTGTACAGCCGAATGCAATTGAGAAAGGCCTGTGGACAGCTGGCATTATTTTAACTCTTTCTGGCATTAAGCAACAATTACACTATCAGCCCTCCTTCTACTATTGACTGAAAGCATGGTGAAGGCATTGTCCCTGTGACAAAGTTTGTATATGTCACTGTCTCCCCCTCAATTTCTTCTTCTCCTGGATTTTCTCTCCAGTGTATCCTTAGTGGGGAGCCTGGCATAAAGCAAAGTCCACCTAGCACTACAGCCTAAGTACTGTCCCTTCAGCTGTCAGTCTTCATATGTCTATTGATCGACACCATGGTTTGCATTTGCACTCTCTATGGTTGTACAAACCATATTTGCAAAGTTGAAAATAGTCTATGATGTAATTAGTGTTTGATAAAATATTAAGATACATCTTTAGATGCACCCATTTCAAAAATGCCTTTGAATTCTTTATGGAGTTAAGTAAGTTATGGGGTATGTAATTAATATTTGACTCAGTCAGGGGCTCGCACAAATATTAATCTCAACCATAAATGTACATTGGTGCAACAAAGTGATTAAAAATGATGCTGTTTTTTTTTGTTTTTTGAGGATTGATAAAAGTTTATATTTAAGAGGACTACTGTTATGTTCTTTTGGCTAGCTGAATTGAGAATTTCCTGTTATAAAAATGTTTTGTCCTATTGAGCAATTGCTTAATTTTCGGTTATAGTTAGGTCACTGTAAACTCTTTCTTTTTGTTCTAATAACAAAATATTCTAAATATATTTTTAGAATGATGTTTAGATATCCAGCTATCCAATCAAAATATGTTGAAAAAGACAGAATTAGTACTTACGTTTTCATGTGATTAGATAGGCAGACATAATTACACACTAAGCATTGCAATCATAGATACACATAAACACACCCACACAATCTGATGCTTCCTTTCAAATGAAACCTCTTGGAATCAGTTTAGTTGGTACTGTCAAGATGGGTGATGTAACTAGACACTGATGTAAATACACTCTACCCACATCAGAGCTATGTGTATGTTATATAGGTGGAGTTGGGTGCTCTGCTGACTGGGTATGGTTCACAAACAGCTGTTACTTCTTCTCTACTGAAAAGCTCACTTTTGACAGTGCTCTTCAAAAGTGCAACAACATGTCTTCATCCATGGTCGTCATCAATGATAATGAAGAACAGGTAAGAGGAGAACTCAAAGTTGGTAAAATCTCCTGGGGTGGGAAAAAAAATAACCCAACTCTGAGAAAACAAGAAAATGTTTTAAAATTCTGGCTTCAGCTCCTACAGTTTTAGAATCATTTTGCTTGAATAGGCAAATAAAACAGCATAGACACTGTATGCAGGAGCTATTATATGGTTATGGGTACGGTATGTTACAGTATAAGTATATAATGTGTTATATCCTCAGAGTTGGTTACATCTCCACACAGTTGGTAGAGGCTATTTCTGGTTGGGATTGACAGATCGACAAAAAGAGAATGTTTGGCGTTGGGTAGATGGCTCAGAGCCTACTTTCAAGTAAGTATATCTGTGCATGTCTGTGTAAGCATTGTTTTTTGCTGGGATGTAGCATTAGGAGGTGGGCTATATTGTATTTGTGTGTTTAGGAAATGGAGGCCTGGTCAGCCTGATAACTGGAGCCATGGACATGATGAAGGAGAGGACTGTGCAGGCCTTGTTCATGGAGGCAAGTGGAACGACTTCTACTGTGACGAGCAGCTAGGTTTCATCTGCGAGAGAGCAGTAAACAGTTGAAATCGGTGAAAATGGAACAGTGTGGCAACAGTGTATCCCAGTGAACAGATAAATATGGTTGGATGACCTAGCAACTTGTGTCAGAGATAAATGACTCTCTTTGACAAGTAGACCTGATGCAGGTATGACGAACGAGGAAAGACCATATAGTAAAAGTAGTAAGCTGCAGTGTCTGGTACATGGTGAATTGTTTCATGTCTGCCGTCCACTGACATTACATAATAGCCTCATTCCTGGACAGTCAGTTCATAACCTTTAGGGAGCCAATAACATTCAGCTGTGAGCTAAACAGGTGTAAAGAAGCAAATTATTGTGCATTTCAGTACTCCATGGAATTTTCTACTATTATATGTATATAATTTTGAATAGTTTTAATACACATTTTTTCATATATTTTTCAGTGAATCCTAATCTGCCATTTCTTTATATATGCCTCATTTTGTCCCACACATACACTTAATTTTTGTGTGTAAATAAATAAATAATAGAACAAAGGATATCATAAATATGGATTTCATTTCTATCATATTTGTTCATTCTTAAAATATTTGATTAACTGCATTTTTTCAACAGTTATTATTGATGTGATAAATAATAAAGTAATTAAAAAATTCTACACCGTAAGTGCATTGTCATAGTCATTTTTATTGTTTCTTCCTTATTCCAGTCGATTATCATGATGGTTATTCAATACACTTAAAAACTTCCAGTGCACTTATTTAAATGAACATATTCATTTTTTTTAAGTATTCACATTTTAAAAATGTCATTCCATGTTGTTTCATGTCCTTTGCCTTGAACTCCTGTCCCTTTTCTCCTCAGCTGCACAGAAGAATGAAATTGTAACAGTAGCACCTTTGAGAGAGACCCTATTCAACAAATTTTTTTCTTAAAGAAAAAAAACAAAAAAACAAAAACAAAATGAAAAGGCCATTCCATGCAATCTTTTTCATGCTATTTTAGGAGGTTTCAACTCCAGACCTAATCATCACAGTTCCTTTAGCCATTTCAGTCAGAATCAGAGTGAAATTGGCTTACAGTATACTGTAAGTTATGCACTGATCAAAACCAAAACCTAATATTGCACTCACAGTAATTTCATAAAATAAATTTAAGACCATGTACTATGTTAGCCATGAACCTGGGTGGTCTCGTATATCAAATTATACAACAGTGAAGTCCGGTAATTTTGGTTGTTGGTGTTATTGTTGGTTGTGGGGTATTAGATGAACTCTATGGCATGAGTAAGGTTATATGGAGAAATAACAATGGCATATCTTAAATTTGTCTTCCAAGCCTAATGTAATGACATGTTTGTGAAAATTGGGTTTGTTGATTGAGTGCTTTTATTTCAGTAATCATGTTACATGTTATTTAGATACTCTGCGGTTCAGAGCTTGTGGTGAGATTCAGATTTTGTCTTACCGAGTTGTCATAACTAAAACAACATTATACAAAAACGAATCGTTTATAACATTCCAATTTAAAGAAAACATCTGAAAAACAATTTTCATTCCATTCAATAAACATAACCACGGAAAAGTGTATATCTGTCACTTTGTATCTTCTGATTTAGTGGTTACAAGATCTGTGATGGATGTCAATGCAAGGTACCTTGACATGGAATGAACCAAAACATAACACCATAACACCATGCTATGAAGACTGACAGAGCTAGCCAGGGTTCAGAACAGATTTATTGCCTCACTCTTCATACAGTATTATTTGATTTCTTAAGAATCTGAAATTGTGAGTATATAAATTTGCAAAGTGAGATCATGCTGACCTGTCAGTTAGCTGTTCCTTTTCTAGTTATCCCTGAACAATTCTCACCACTTTTGAAACACCAGTTATTGATGTAAACATTTAAGAAACAGAGTCATAGTGCAGTTGAAGTATTAAAAAATTTGCAACATATTCCTGACACCATGCTCATGTATATACATTTGAAACAAAAGAAACTGGACACAATTTTGCTGACATAGAAGATTCTGATAATAAAATACATTGAAATTTTATACCATAGCCTGGTTGAATTCTCAATTCTGATTGGTCAGAAAGTGTTGATTTACTTTCTCTAATAGTACAACTCAGTAGTGGTGGCTGCAAGGCAAAGCACAGGGTTATTAATCCGCTCATCGTAATATGTTTGTGTTTTATAGTAACAGCTCATTCACAGGGACTTGTATGGCAGATGGTAAACATAACCTAAGACTAATAAATGGATAAAGGGCTAAAACAACATGCTATTTAACAAAGAAAAATGGATACTCATTGATATGGCAAACCTTTCTGTATGGAGATGCTTATTTAACATTTCTGAAAGAAATCTCTGGCGTCAGCACTTTATAACAGTGAACTTTCTGGTTCTCAATAATGGCAAGCTGAATTTTTTTGACATTCAGTTAAAGAATATAAAAATAGAAAGTCTGGTGAGGGTATGGCTGTTTATGGCTGCTGTAACGTAAGTGATAACAGGAAATAGCTTGGTTTGTGAACTTTCTACAACATTAAATGTAAAGATATTCTGAATGTGTTTTAATTAATAATAAATGTAATCACTGGCAAATTGCTGTGGTATGAGAGGAATAAAACACTTTGGGATGTGCTTTTATAGGAAAATAATCAACTTCAGGGTGTTAATGGTGTTACCCCACCTCGTCATTAATTATTTTCCTATAACTCCATGCTCCATCATGTTTTATTCCTTATGTAACACACCAGGTTTGACTCTTTTAGAATACAGACTCAAACCCTGTTTTTTTGTTTGCTTAATGTACAATGTTTCTCACAAGTGAAATGCTGTAAAATCAATCTCTAAAATGGTTAGACTCTCTTCTTTTCCACATTATCCTATCTTTATTTTATCATAAAATAAGAAACTTTCCTGCACTAATGTTACTAGTGTTTCTTGAGTAAACAACCCAGTTCAAAACTTTTAAATGGCATTCATAGTAATCAGCAAATTACCATTTCACCCTTCTTTGCCATTTCTTCACTCTTGGCTACATTCCAAATACAGATAAGGTTGATTCCAGTGAAAGGTGAGATTTAATCCAGAATGAGATTCAATCCACTACTGGTGAGCAGAACACTAGAAACTACAGAAGACGATGTGAGGGAACAAAAGATGTAATCCAAAATAGATGAAGTTTATTCCAGTGGCAGTCCTTTATGTGATGAATCACATAAAATGTAACCAAACGTTTCACTGCTTTAACTGACCATAATTTGGGTGTTCAGGAATACTGGGAGCATTTGCATCCAAGTGAACAGCACCCAGTTCTGAATAACAGAAGAGTGGTTGTAATAGAGATTGGGTACTGGAGCATTTCCAATGTGTTGCAGTTTGAATGTTGGGTTGCTGATCATCCTGTCTGATATTATCTATTCTTCTCCATTGTATAGAGGTCTGAGCATTAATTGTTTGCTGTGGTGGTCGGTATGGTGCGGTATTTTCTATTCGTCCTTCTCTATTATAACCTCCCCGTGAAGCACCTTCCTCCTCTGACGCAGCATGTGGAAATACAACTGGGGAAACACTAAGACAAAAAGAATGATTTGATAAACATAAGGATAACTTGAATTTCCTTGTACAGTGCAAAGAAAATTATCACTGTGCATGTGAAAACAGTATGAGTAAAATCATAAACCTGAATTTGAAATAGGAGGGACATAGACGCCTAAAACTAGGCATTAAATCAATATTTTTTCAGGGTGTCCCTTTGTGTAATTTAGTGCTCAAACTAAGTAGTCTAGAAAAATGCAGCTGTCTGGCTCCAAAATAGAAACCCAAAAACTTCACACACCACAATACCCCATTTAAAAGTGTGGTTAAATTCCATGAGTAGGACTTGAGAAACAAATCCAGATGATTTCCTGGTTTCTAAACCACATTGGTTTGACTTTTGCACTCCGAAAAAACAAAGCAGTGCTGCAGTCTATATGTCAAGCATAAACATACTAACATACCAAAATCTACCACACAAACATCTTTTCAGAGTCAAACATAGGGAGACAATTTTGTGACTTTAAGATCGTGATGGTAGAATTATGATTCTTGATAAAGTCAAATCAGATACAACTTTAACTGGTAAATTAAGTGGCATATAAATAACATAAAAATGCAAACAAATCAAGTAGAACCTTATAATTCCAAGGTATTGATATATGCTTCAACAAATACAACAGACTTCCACTGTTAGCTTTTATAATTTCAACTGAATTACTAGACATAGTGGTATGAATGAGCATGGCTGAATGGTTCTTACGTGGGATGTAGGAGAGCATTACAATGATGAGGAAGTAGTAATAGTCGAAGGAGACATTGTATTTGTTTGGGAGTCTTAAAGAGTACATGCCCGCTTTCCGAACATATGGCAGAGCAGCATATATGGTCATCAGTTCACCAATCACGCCCAAAGGATACATGACAATGAACATATTATATCTGAAAGTCAGAGACAACATGAGAGATTTTAGTCAGATTATATTCAGAACAATATTTCCACAAAAGGAACTGACTGCGTAGACTGGCTACGTTTTAAAGCTGAACGATACACAAACTGTGTTGCTCTGTGTTTACTGTGGTGTGATTCACACTGTAATCGGTGGGGTTTAACATTATATGATTTAACTTTATACTTACGTTAACTGTAAGACAAGTATTAACAAACCTACAGGTAGTAGACAAGCTACTAGATTTAGTATAACATACATATTTTATAGTTCTGTTTTATGACGTAGGTAAGTGATAATGTAATGAGTCAACTAACATAATGAGTTCAACACAAAATAAACCCTGATAAAGAATCTGATCTTGAATCATCCTGAAGGAGTTTATAATACTTACCAGAGAATGAATACTGGACAAAGATTTTGTGTAGTTACATGTAGTTAAATCTAAAATCAGTTACCTAGTTAAACAATAGTAAACTACAATAGTATAATAATCAGCACTAATAACTGCAACATACAGGTTACAGGCTAATATTTTTAAATAGTCTGATATGATAAAACTTTTTAAACTGCGTTTTCACATCTAATGTATTTCAGGATTGTCAAAATGTTGACAGAACCATTTCTTAGATATTAATGTAAGGCTGGTTTCAACTCTTAACTGTTACAGTAGTTAAGGTTTGCATCTCAGCTGTATTTACTAAATGCTGGGTCATTGTAGGTAACTGACCTCTACAGAGTATAACTGTTATACAACATGGGAGAATATCAGTAATTCATAACTGACTCCAATTTCATTAGCAAATAAAGAGGAAAAAAGACAATTTATAACATTGTCTAATTAATATAATTTTCTTTTGTCTATGGATTCTTTGGTAGTGATACGGCATGTTAATTATACTTCTCTTTATTTAGGCTGTATATGTTTAAAGAATCAGGACTTTGTGGCACAAGGTGAGTAAGTAAAGTACTGGGGAGAAGGAGAAAACCTTGTATGCATGTAGTGAGTAAATGCTAATAGTGGACAGGCATTCCAGTGCCCAAAACAGTCACTCTTAAAAACAGGGGCAGCTGAACATGAGTTGTCTACAAGAGGCCTGACCAAGACACAACACAAACATATCCTCAGCATTTGAGCAAAACCAAGAAGGACATGTTTTACAATGACAGATAAGTTATATATTCTTGATTCAAGACCAGCATATGTAATGCTCATATGTTGCCTCCAACATGCCTCCCTGTATGTGCTAATAAAACTCAAAATGAGTTTCAACTGTTTTAGTTGTAAAACTGTCATGCATATTTTATAGTTTTGAAAAACTGTTAAAATCTGGAACAGAACAGGCCAATGACCCATGTTACGTAAAACATTGAAAAAAAAAGATTTAAAAACAAGTTTTTAAACAAACTAAAGAGAACTTAAATGGGGATAAAGATGTTTTAACACCATCTTTTTAGTAACTAAACACTGCATTAGCAACATAACCGTATACCATATACAAGTGCCAAATTAAATATGCTTAGCTTTGCATGTTGTACTCTGTTAAACATCCTGAATGAACAAAAATATATATTTGACATGTATAGTGTTTGTACCTGGCCCATTTGATGAAGTAAGGCAGATGGTTAAGCAAACTGAAAGTGTAGAAGGAGTAACGTGTGATCTCAGTGACTGTCCACACCACCAAAAACAAGATCACACTCTCTTGATTCTGGACCTAAAGAAGCAAAACATAGCAGTAGTAATTAGCTAATTACTTAATTGGTAATTGGTAATTAATTAGCCTTTATGAAATTTGAATGGGGGGGGGGGTCAATTAAAGGAGCCTGATGGCAAAGAACTCTACAACAGTGTGTAATGCATTGATAATAAAGATGTTGTTTTTGGTATCCTCAAAAATGGCATAAAAGGTGAGCACAAAATGAAAACTTTCAATAATATAAAATCAACTGATAGCAGAAGGTCAGGAGTGGAAAGCATGGTCCAAAGGGTTTGGTCTTTTGCAGTCATCTGTTTTACTAAATTCATGGTACCATGTAGGTGAATCGAGAACATTATAATGTGCTGTCTTTCTTTAAAGCTGTAATTCTAAGTATAAGATAGTATTAGCAACAAATGATTACATACTCATTTGTGAATAATTGGGCTGTATCCCAAACTGCATGCTAACAGACTAAATAGCATGTCAGTACTAACTAGACATACTATTTAGTGTCATGTGCAGTCTAAATAGTCTTTTACTCTGTATTGAAATATTTGTTTTTTTTTCACCAAAACAAAACCAGTGGGTCAAACTTGACTACCATTACACAATTCATCTAATAGCTAATCAAAAGTAGAGAGTCCCTGGTGAAACCCAAACAGCAACAAAAGTCTAAGAAAAATGGGTGGGTCACTCAAATGGTTAAAAATGTTTTTAACAATAGAAGAAAGCAAGTAATTTTGTAGGTTTACTGAGCCCAACAAATCTGAGCATCCTCAGTGAATCTTGAAAACTTGGTTTGGTAACTGCGGTAAATTTCATTTTCATACACAGATCATTACATGTACTTTAGTTGTACATTTCCGCAATTGCCCTCACTTGTCTGATACTATGCGTGATGAACCAAACCATGAAAACTCGAGAGCATACTTGGACCCCAGTCACAATCACAGATGTCCGGACAATTCCTGAAAAACACACACATATTTTCATCTACTCCTTGACAACCATATAACAAATATTAAAATGTTTGTGTTTTTTGGAAAGTACATACCAATTGCACAATGCCCAACCTGACATACAGGATGGAAACAAGACAGAAAGGGAAACAATAGGGTGAAATAAAAACTTAAAGGAGAGAAAAACAAAAATGGCTAGATGAATTATCAGAAAATACTTCTAATGGACATTTCTGTCCCTAAGAACACACAAAGGGACTGAGAGGGCTGGAATGATCGACTAGCAGATTTTGAAAGAAAGAAAGAAAGAAAGAAAGAAAGAAAGAAAGAAAGAAAGAAAGAAAGCAAGAAAGAAAGAAAGAAAGAAAGAAAGACAGGGGGGGGGGGGGACACGTACCTCCAGAACAGCAAAGGTCTGGAAAAACTTAAGTATCCGTGCTATACTTTTGTATAAGCCCTTATGCGTGCCTTTCTGGAGATAGTAGCGAGTCATTGCAACAGCCAGCACCAGCCACCTAGATCACATATATTACATTTAATATACTTAATAAAGCAATACACATTCTCTGCACAATGTAAGGATATTCATGACGTCCCTATATTACACATTATAGCAGTGTTATTACAGTGTTACCATGGAAATATTCTTAAAGAAACTGTGTATGCTCTAAAAGATATTTCAGGATGTCCTAAAACTAGGATTCAGGTTCAGGTTATATTAAACCCAATGTTGTTCACAGGAATACATTTGGCTGCACTAAATGTGGTGAAAAGTCGATAATGTTACAGCATTTCGTCAAGAACAGCTCTCTGAGCATTTTAAACCAGTGCAGTTCTAAAATACTGTAGTCTTTTGTCACAGACATGATTATAGGACAAAATAATAATAATTGTTTATGGGATTTGGAAACTGCTTTGGAATTACTAAGAGTCTTCTGTAGCTACATATTCTATATTATGGAGGCATGTGAGAAATTTTGTGCAGGAAGAATTAAATCATCTAGTTTTCAGATTATTTACAACCCCAGTTCATATAAACAAATATGATTTTGCATCATATTTCAAGCTAATCATAAATTCATTATATGATTAACTCCAGCATATCTTGCTGATCTCCTGAAGCAGTGTATCACATCTGAGCATTTTGCTCAGCTCAGGCTGGCCTGCTGTTAATCCTGTGGATCACTCAAAGTTGAACTAGTGGAAGATGTTCTTCTTAAGTCCCCCTAAACTTTGGAATATTGTTCCAAAGAATGTTAGGAATGCTCTAAAGCTCCAGATTTAGATATATCATCCTATTCATAGTCCCTCGCATCTTTTATGTTGCTACACTATATGGCCAAAAGTCTGTGTTCACACAAACCCCATCACACCCATGTGTGCTTTTTGAACATCCCAAACCTGATTTATTTCCCTTTGCTGTTATAATAACCTCCACTCTTCTGGGAAGGCTTTCCATTCAATTTTAGAGCATGGCTGTGGACATTTGTGCTCAATCAGCCATAAGAGCATTAGTGAGGTCAGGCACTGATGTCAGGTAAGGAGGCTTGGGGCTCAGTCAGCGTTCCATTCATCCCAAAGGGGTTCAGTGGGGTTGAGGTCAGGGCTCTCGAGTTCTTCCACTCCAACCTTAGCTAGCCATGTCTTCATGGACTTTGCTTTGTACGCAGGAGCATTGTCATGCTGGAACTTAGTTCCAGTGAAGGGAAATTGTAATGCTACAGCATACAAAGACATTCTAGACAACTGTGTGTTTCCAACATTGTGGCAACAGTTTGGAGAAGGCCCACATATGGCTGTGATTGTGTCCACATACTTTTGGCCATATAGTGTGTATTGTTTATGAGTAAACCCTCAAATCAATCCAGTAATGAATATAAACATATTTACCTTTAATGTGCAACTTGACCTTCTAATCTTTTATAAGTAAAGCACTTTGAGATTTTGGACTCAACATGAAAAGTGCTACCAAACAGTTATTATAGCTTTTAATAATTTTATACTACCCAGTCCTAGTCACAATGTATTTTACTTTATTGCACTGCAAGCCAGCATTGAAGCAAACTGGCGGCCTACACTGGTAGTTTTGCCTCTTTGAGAGAGAGAGAGAGAAATCTGCCACATAAGAATTCGCATGCCTTAATTCATATGTAAAGTTTAAGGTTAAGGTTATGCACTTTGTTATCAGTCATACATTTTTATGATTTCTTTAGTCCTAATCCCTCAACTTTGTTTTTACTGGTTCACATTCTTTTAAAATTTCACGAGATCGGATCTGTCAATGCATGGCATGACTCTCTGAGAGACAGAGAGAGAAAGAGAGAGAGCACTCAGTTCAGCCTTCGCCTTCAGCTCCAGACATTTTAAACACTCCACAGAGTATTTAATGCATATACGCGTTATTAACACGTGCGTTATGAAACTTTTTGCTCTGTCAGAGTGAAGCTCCGGTGTCAGCGTGCGGCTAAACTTATCGCGCGTGCTGCACTGATGCAGAATGACGCTCGCGCAGCACCGGACACCGTATTTGGCAAGACAGAGGCGCGCCGACAGCCCCAATGAAAACCCCATTTTATTCCCTCACACTGCTTATTCGACAAAGTCAAACGCCTCTGAATGATAGACTTCAATGCGCCGCGTTCTCTCTCAGTTCACTTCGCTCTGAGGTTTATTGAGGTTGACCATAAACGGTTACAACGGAACACACTTCTGAAACTATAAACAGCAACGCAAGCTTGCACTGTAAAGTGGAGAGGACTGCAGTTAAAAAACTATTTTGACGATAAAGTAAACAGTTTAATCGTCACATACCCGGCCGTCATGGTGATATTGTAGAACATGAGCCATGCTGTGGCAATAATGCTCTTCGTCCGCTTTTTGTTGTTCGTTTCCTTTTCCTCAAGCGCTCCGTCCTCCTCTCCGGACGCCATGGCACCGGGGCGCGAGACCGACAACGAGTCACAAACTGGAACAGTGCACGAGCGCAGCTGTCAGTCAACGACGAAGGGGCGGGTCCATGCCTTCAGGACAAGTTTCTCATTACCACAATAAAACAAACTTAACATGCTAAAATGGGTAATTTATTTGAAACATTTAAAGTCGGAGATATCAGAAAATAAAACATTTTATAATGTGTACTATGTAAAAAAAAAAAAAAAGTAATTATTCATATTGTACATGGAAATACCTTTTAAAACACCAGAAAACAAGGCCACTACTGTAAACTGAAGGACTGATTTCTTAAAACTACTTTTCCCAGCATGCACAGTGGGGTCAGAGGTCATGCTACTAGCACTTTATTTTTTAGTCTTGAGTCCCCCTACTCATGAGCTCATGAAAAGGCATTACTGTGAGATATTGCAGTTCTCTATTGTAGATTTAATTTAATTTTAATTTTAATTTCTCTACTGGAGAATTAATAGTACAATGTTATTATTTCACCCTGTGTATTATGTAAAATTCTGCATCATATAGCTAAGGTATGTGTGTTGCATGAACTGTGTGGGTCAGGCTTTGTTATAATTATCTGTGTTCATAGACAAATTAAGTCACAAGGAGCATTTTCTATGCACTAGCTGGCAAATGGGATTGGCTGTGTAAGCTGATAAGTATTTGCAGGCCAGAGGCGGCGTCTGAGAAAGTAGTTCACAGTAGCTTCTAAAATTAGCCCCCACCAGACACCCAGTAGAAATCAGAGTTAAGCAAAGACACCACCAAATATAGTGCAGCCCAAATAATCTTGATCCTGCTACATATACTGTACACACAGCCTACAATATTATTTATTACCACCACGTTGAGAGGTTTTATTGCCTATATAACTCAGGCATTTCCTGATAATAAAAAAAATAGCCCTAATTTTAATCCCTACAAGCTACAAGCTTTAAGAACTCAATGAAAAAATACAGACCCTTTTAAAGCAACCCCCCCCCCCCCCCCCCCCCATACACCCAACAAAGCTATAATTACATATCTCTTAAAAGACACGCAAGAAAGAGCTTTATTCAAAACTAATAATCATGGTAGTTCCATATCATGCAATCAATGACCACATGATGGAGCTACACAATAAGAGCACAATGAGAGGATGGCTACCCAAAAGACACCCTCATGTCTGCAATGCCATAGGCCATGTGAAAATCTATCATTCAATTTATAGTCATGAAGTGAGAAGTGGAACAGCAGAATCGGATGTTAAGATGATATTTAGACTGAAAGAATAGCTCACGTAAAATTTTCAACACTGGACACATGCTTAAGATTCTGGCCACCTTTCTGATAGAGAATTTACAAAAACAAATCTTGATGTGGATATAATTTAATGTACTGTAAATGTATGTTGTGGTAGTTCTAGTGTGTGTGTGTGTGTGTGTGTGTGTGTGTGTGTGTGTGTGTGTGTGTGT
>JAOTRR010000047.1:22271730-22290704 GCA_028570945.1 Gogo arcuatus
GCCGAGTCGCTCAAGGTGATTATCGAGAAATATTCCAAATTTCTCGACCAATCAGGACGCGCGATTTTCTATAAGCACCTGCATATTTATACTAAATGTTTATGTTTTGCTTTCTATAATGATGTTAATAAAGAGTCAACAGCTTCATTGCAATTTCATATTTAACCACCCCAAATGTAAAATGAACGTCCCTTTTTTTTGTCATATTTTATTGGCTACCAGCTGGTAGCCTACCAGACTACCAGTGGTGGTCTACTGCAGGAGGAGAAAAAGAAGGGTAGATCTGGTTTTATGAAATGTCATATTCCCTATTACTAGCATGGTATTTTGGTCATTTTCAATGGAACTCTCATAAAGGTATTTAATGGCAATGGTACTGTATTAATATGGCAAGATTGGTTGACATCTCACAGCAAGAAGGTTCTGAGTTCAAACCTTGTGGCAAACTGAGGCCTTTCTGCGTGGAGTTTGCATGTTCTTCACATGCCTGTGTGGGTTTCCTCCGGGTGCTCCACAGTCAAAAAGACATGCAGATCAGGTCAACTGGCTACTCTACATTGGCCATAGGTGTGAATGTGAGTGTGAATGGTTGCTCATCTCTGTGTTAGTCCTGCAATAGACTGGTGACCTGCTCAGGATGTACCCCGACTCTCGGCCAATGTCAGCTGGGATTGGTTCCAGCTTCCCCTGTGACCTTGACGGATAAGCGGTATAGATAATGGATGGATGGATGGATGGATGACATTAGATTGTGCTTTAAATGCTTAAACAAGAAATTTTTGCCATCACCACTCCCACTACTATCTGGCTTCCACCCAAAATGCATGACAATATATGTACAATTTAATTGTACAGACCACACAGTAATTTTCTTTAGTATACTGTATTTCCTCAATCCCCCCTGGCTATGCCACTGAAGTGTGTCAGTAGCCTTTGGCTTTTGAAATTCTTACCAATTACCCTATCTTGACTTGTTCCCTGACTTTTAACATTGTGTTGTGTTAGTTAGTGCTCATGAGCACTGATAACATAAATGTTAGCATTCACTCATGACTCATGAGTGAGTCAGACTCCCCCGGTTCTTCTGACTGAGTTCTATTTTTAGAGCAGGCGCAATGGTGTCTAGCCACACACTGACTAAAAAAGCTCATTCCTACACAGAGATGACACTGTTGCTCTACTTGAGGTAGTTTTGCGATGCAGTTCGTTTAAATTGGTCTACACAATATAGCATATAACAAATAATAGAAACTTGTATCCACGTGTAATTTTAACCCTTAATTCCTGCTAACATGTTGTCATGTTAGTCATTTTCAGTGAAACTGTCATAAAGGTATTTTATGGCAATGTTATTAATATCGTGGGACTGGCCAAATCTCAGTTCTTTTGGTTGTATGTTTTGACATCTGTGGCTACTGTTACATAAAATGATGAGATTATGAATTATATAATACTGAAATCCCACTTGTATCATCATGTGACATGCTTCTTAGCAGGTAAATAAGTGTTAACATTGTGTAGTAACAGTAAGCAATTATATAGTACACTAATCAGGACATGTAAAACGTTTACAACAGATATGTTGTCTTTGGACGCCAAGTCAGTTTCTGGGCCAAACATATAGAGTTGTATTTCCCCCGTTTCTCTTTATCATTTTGTGGTATATTTTGTAGGTCAAGGGTATTGAATTGTACCTGTAAAGGCTTGTTTTGGCAGATTTCTGTATAATTCAATAGGAATTACACCAGATTCCGCTTAAATCAATGAACTATCAAATCACTATTAGGTGTAGTTAGGTGAGTTTGGCTGGAATGAAAACCTACAGCCACCCCAGCTCTTCGTGGCTAAGATTATCCCTGCCATAGGTAATAGTAATGGTGTAACCAGGTTAGTATTGTCAAGTAGTGGGGTTGAGATAGCAGAAGGACACATAGATATTTTTTAATTTGCATATTTATGCAATGAAAGTGGGCCTAAATTGATGAAGTTAGTTCTTATGACTCTTCTTTCTCTCCATTCTTTTTATTTCCATTTTGTCCTGAGCAGACAAAACCAGTAGCGTTTGCTGTTCGTACAAATGTTAGCTACAGTGCTTCCCTTGATGATGATGTCCCTGTGCCTGGCATGGCCATTTCATTTGAAGCTAAAGATTTCCTACATGTAAAAGAGGTCAGTAATAAACACACACACACACACACACACACACACACACGCCTATAGTAATTCACTGTGTGACTGAATCAGTCATAATGGTTTTTCAAGTGTATGTTTATTGAGCTGATGGATGAAATGATGATATAATGATGCTGATTTATTGCCTCTATATGTGCTTTTGGCAGAAGTTCAATAATGACTGGTGGATTGGCCGCTTAGTAAAGGAAGGATGTGAGATCGGTTTCATTCCCAGTCCAGTGAAGTTAGAAAACCTTCGCATCCGCCAGGAGCAACGAGCCAAACAGAGCAAATTCCATTCCAGGCATATGCTCACACACAAACACACACACACACAGCAAGTAGACTGACATACAGTAAATGACAGCATACTAAATTAAACCTGCTATTTGTTTATGTAGACTTATTGTGCTGAAGAAATGTCACCTGCTATCTTTGTCACATCTTTTTCTCTCTCTCTCTCTTTCTGTAGTAAATTGGGGGCTAACTCCTTATCCAGTTTAGGGGACATTGTCCCAAGCTCTCGAAAGTCTACTCCTCCCTCCTCAGGTTAGTGGCTTATGTAGTTATCACATTTGTTTAATTTATTTTAGAATTCAGAAAGCAAAAACTAAAGATTTAGTATGGCTCTATAGTTACATGGCCTTTATATCATATATATTTTCCAGTTAAACGATGGTAAAAATTTTTACATGTAACCAGGCACTATGAACGTTGCTGTATAAATTCTGTTACGCAAATGAACAACAGCATACTAGACTTGTTTTTTTCACATTTTTGTGTGGTATAACCTTGACAGCTTTTACTTGGATTAGGGGTCACATAGACTGGTTGACTTTGATATCACGTTGTATATAGAATGAAGTATTGTGTGTGAGAAAGCTAAATAAATGTTAAATAAAACCCTTTCACTATGGTATATTGAATTCCACTGTGGCCAGTGCAGTGTGAAAGAGCACTTTCAGAGCCACGGGTTGCACATCACTGTCCAACCCCTCTCAGCCAGTTTAGTCAGATCAGCACCGCACACCAGCTCAAAGAGGCCGATTTTTTTGGCTACTATGGCTAGAGTTGAACATGGCAGAAAAAGATCCTCCATCCATCTTTAGGATATAACTTTCCATGCCACACTATGCATTCTGAGTTTCAGAATCAAAGACTTCAGCTGCCAGGTCATCCACACGAGTGCATTTTAAGAATTGGAATATGATACACAGATTTATTATTTTGCACATTTAGTGTGCCAATTTATTTACTTTAACAGTGTAGCATTAAAAGAAGTTGAAGCTGGAGCTAAATTTTGTAGACTGTCTTTGTCTTATAATTGTACTGCAGCTTACCACATTCTTTGCTATGCAAATAAAACAGTTTAAAAATATCAATGTCTTAAAACACCTTTTACTTTACCTATTGAAAAGATGACTAACTGACATTTTTTTAAATTACTGGTTGACTGGTAAAATTTAGTAGCCATACAACCCCTGTCTAGGACTGCACATCAGTGCCTATTAAGTTTAACTCAGATTACCTGTTGGAAATGTTAACTACTGGGAAAATTCCTACCCCTTATGGGTTCTTCAGTTGTCCTTTTGGAGAACGCTACAATAGTTTTTCCCTACAAAAAAGGGTTCTAAGGCTATGTCCACATTAATATGTTTTGGTTTTAAAACACATCACTTTTTCTACGTTTACGCCTTGTGTCCACACTACTCCGGAGTTTTCAAGCCCCAAAAACTGAGACTTTTGGAAACGCTACTGGCTCTGTTTTAGTTAGAAAACTCTGGGGTAGCATTTTAGTGTAAACAGGTGAAAACGGAGACGTTTGGAAACGATGACACAGACACCCACATTCGCTTCCTGATTGGGTCTTATCAGTCACAACGTATCCTTCCCTGATTCGTCATGCTCCTATCACGTGACCCTTTTTCAGAAGAAAACAAACTGGCATGTGTTATGTCGGCACGAGCATGCCTAGTGTATATGAATGGTCATGTGATACACGTTTTCAGATGTGTTAGTATGGATGGAGATTATTTCTGATACAGAGCTAAAATGCTTGTCTAGACGGAGATCGTTTTTGTTTAAAAACGTCGTTTTAAAACTAAAGCTTATTAAAGTTGACATAGCCTACAAAGAACCCAATTTGGAAACAAACCCTTAAGTATCCAATAAACCCTTAAAGAACCATTGAAGAACTCTCTTTTCTAAAAGAGTACACATACTTCCACATTACTTTTTGGACACTTAATTAATTAGAATTTTGAAACAAATAGTGTGATGGATTGGTGTCCCATCCAGCATGTATTCTCCACTCCAGAGAGGCTCATGATCTTGGATAGGGAACTGAAGATCAACAAATGAATATAAAAGAAATGGCATGCATTTTTGCATTATTGATTATGATAGGCAACTTTGGAATCTTTGGAATAACATTGAAATATGGATCTTTTAGATTTGTATACATAAAAATAAAAGAAAATTAACTATTTGAACTGTAACATTTGTTCTGACAGCCTTAGTGTCTATGTTGATACTGTAAACCCAATTCTATGGTTTTAAAAACATTATAAGAGTTTTTAGTGTTTTATTTTGGTAAACTGAGTTTGAGCACACATGATTAGCACTACTCCAATGGCAACAGTTAGAAATGTTTGCTTTTTCAGCCATAGTGTTTCAATAAGTTGTAATATTTTCAGTGTGAAATTAACATGCATGCAGACATTATTTTTAGAGATCCATCTAGTCTAATTCCTTGTATTTAGTTTGCCAAGTCCCATATGTAACTGTATGTATATGTCTATATCTGTGTGTAGCCGTTGACATAGACGCTGTGGGTTTAGAGTCGGAGGAGCCTGAACCTCCTCCTCCTCCCCAGCAGCGTTCTCCTAAAGCCAGCCCAAACCAAGTCATATCCACTTTAACCCGTGAGAAACGAATGCCCTTCTTTAAGAAGGTAACCCAAGAGGCGGGTCCTCCCATTTTTCGCACTCCTCCGTACGGTTGTATGTCTCTCCAGCATCACGCGGTGTGCGTCCACCTGTCTCTTCCATGCAACACGTCTATCTGTATGACTGCACGAGAGCAATAAGCATGCTCGCCTAGCTAACCGATTTACTTTTTCCCCCTCTGTCTGCTCCTCCTTCTCTCTCCATTTCTGGCCTCAAATTCCCACTCCACTATCCTCCTCTGCTCTCTTCTGCTTTCCTTCTTTCCTTTTCTCCTCTTTCACTTAACCCTTTCACTTCCTTTCTGTCCTTCTCCCTCGCTCCCTCTCTCAGCTAAGCAGAAGCTGAAGTCGGTAAGTTAAGCTGCTATAAGGACATGTAGGAGTCTCCTGAAGCCTGTAAGGCCCACTGGAGTCTCTGCATTGCTGTGTGTTTTCTTCCGTCCTCATTAATCTTTCTCTGTAATTGAGTGTGTGCGTGTGCGTGTAATACAATGAATGGGACCTCAGTTCATTGGCATTTCATTTTCTCAAGTGGTTCACATGTAATGTAAAAATGGAATGTTTGTTTTGTCTATCCTGACGTAAAAGCTTTTATATAAAACAACACACTGAACATCAGCTATACTGAGGCAATAGCCTCAGGACCTTTCTAAGCAAATTAGGATATGAGATATATGAGCGTGCAGTCTGTTCAGTTGTGGTTTATTTGTTATTGTTTTGCATTACAAGAGACCTCGAGTTCCCATTCACATTTGTGTTACAAAATTGTGTTCTATTCTTGCTTGCTTGACTAACACGTGTTTGTTGTGCACTGTTTAATGCCCTGATCGAGTCATTGATACCAAACTGATATTGTACTACATGCCTTTGATCAAAAATGTGATAATTGTGATTGTCTTTACTGTTGAATATATCTAAAACAATAAAGCATGATCACACTCAGAAAGAAGACCTGTTCTTGTGTTAGTGATGTTAGGTCTTTTTAGCATTCGTGTTGTATTATTATTATTATTGGGCCTTATTTATCAATCTTTTTTTTGTAAAGTTGTGGGTAAATGATTTGGTAGGTCAAACTAAACTAAAAAAATTGGTGCCAGTTTTTTACAAAACCTTCAGTAATGCTGAATTTCTTTGTACTCAGGTGCTGATAAATGCCGACCACCTATATATTACCAAGCATATTCACGGCACTGCTGTTTTGCATTGTAGCGACAGCCACAAAAGTCCATAAAAGGCAAAGCACACAGACAAATTATGGCTGTGAAAGAACACCTCTTAATGGCAGAGTGCGCAAAATCTTCCAGTAATGCAGCTCAGCCAATGCAGCAGTTCAGCTACCGTAGACATCTGTAGATTAACTCCATATTTACTGTATAGGGTGCCATTTCTTATTTGAAAGGCTAGTTTTATTTGTCTAAATTGATGGATTTGTTTTGGATTGCTTTCTTTCAAGTCATTAAACCTTTTTTAGCAAATTTGTAATAAATAAGCTATTCAGACTTGATGTAATTTTTATTCTCAAGCCAATTATATGATTTGAAATCTGTCAGTTGAGGTTCACATTAGTGAGACTCCTTATACAGAAATTTATAGAAAATCAGGTTGCTCTTATTTCCCAAGTTAACCACATTTTGCTGAATTTCTTGTGTGAATGCTCCTATGGACTATTTACGAATAAATTCATTCGTATCCAGCTTGATAAATGAGGCCCATTGTTTCTTAACTATTCTATCATATTGTGTCCTAGATGACTGTCATTCACTAGTGAAGTGAGAACTTTATAGATACAGACATCAGTCTCAGCCTACTTACTCTGTTCCACTTTCAGGCTGAAAAGCTTAATTAAGAGGATTAATTTGCAACTGTAAATGAAGACAAAGTTCAATCTTACATTACAGAACGTTAATTAGATGTTACAATTTAAGCACATGTTGAAGTGGATTCTTTGCTTCACTGAATACTGAAGACTGAACATTGAGAGCAAAAACAAATCTCAAGAATTAGTCTACTTTGACATGGTAGACTTTCTGTTCTTTGAAACAGTAATGCCTTGTGTGAGATTTTTAGACAAATATCATGCACACTGCAGACTGTAACCAGAAAATCTTTTTCTGGCTACTTTGAAAGAAATGTATATTTTGCATTGCATAGCATTTCTTTTTGTCATTTGGTGTGGCTATAAAACAGTGGTTCTCAATCCCAGTACCAGAGACCTCAATGTTCTACACATTTGTTGTTTTCTGTAATATAACATACCTGATTGAACAGCTCATCATGAAGCACTACATGAGCTGGATCAGGTGTGGAACAACCACTCAAACGTGCAGGTCACGGGGTCCAGTGAATTGGGATTGGTAAACCCTGGTATATGGTGTGTTTTAATAGTTATACTGAATGTGATGTAAGTTTATGTCAGTGTGTCGTGTATTGGAGTGGGTGAGCATGAAGGGTTGAGTGTGGGACAAGGAGAATGACGTTTTCCTGCACTCTCCAGACTGAGCACATCCCCCCATATGACGTGGTGCCCTCCATGAGGCCTGTGGTTCTGGTGGGACCCTCACTCAAGGGTTATGAGGTCAGATTCTTCAACAATGACTAGAAATCAAGCATCATAAAGCTTGCCGGAATTAGTTGTGTTGCAATAGGATTTCCAGTCATTATATGAAATTATGGACATTTTCCTGGTTTAAATTGCCTGGTTTCATTCCCACTCTTGAACTCCTTATAGGTCTAATATCTTTTTATCATACATTAAAAGAGATAAAGCTATTACAAATATACATATGAAGCTATGTTATGTATACTGTATGGACCAATTTTCATTTTCAATAATAATGCTAGTAGCATTATGTGTATATTGTATATACTGTATATCTATTCTGTGTCTTTTATTTACACACACATCTCTCTCTCTTTTTTTTTTTAACAGGTGACAGACATGATGCAGAAAGCGTTATTTGACTTTCTGAAGCACAGATTTGAGGGAAGGTGAGAGCTTGCCCAAAGTCCTTCTGTCTCTTTCTCTGAAAGCTCCTGTCCTGACTGGTCCTTCTTTGGGGTAGTTTATGTATTAGCGTGTGTATGTGTGTGGAGCTACTTTAAATAGTCTTGTCTCATTGCCTTAATTGGCCATGCTGGACCATAAGCACAAGGCTGGCTTGCATGCCTGCGCCTTCTCCTGGCCTGAGTGTTTTCCCGGAACAGGACCGTTGCCTCTTCCCAGTGCAGCACAGAATAACAGAAAACACAGCTGTGTGTGTGTGTGTGTGCTGAAATTAAAGCGAATTATGAACAATACTGTAACAGTAATTTTACCTGTTGTAATTAGTTTCCGTAAATGATAAAATTGAAAGTTTGAAATGCAGTGTGGATAATAAATGTATGCATTATTTTTTCTAAGTACAGCATTTTCTGTGATATTTTCTGAAAAGCACAAAAAATTGAAAGTAACTGAAGTTCTGGCTTAGTACTTTTTATTCTTATGTTCTTTTGTGCATGGACATACTGCAGTGTCACGTTCTTTCCTCTTATAGAATTATTTTTGGAAAGTCATTTTCTTAAATGGCTTGTGCACGTGCCCTCTCTTTTTCTCACTCTCATCCTAGGATATCAATCACTCGGGTAACAGCAGACATTTCTCTAGCCAAGCGATCTGTCCTGAATAACCCTAGTAAACATGCCATCATTGAACGCTCCAATACACGCTCCAATCTTGGTAAGTGAATGGGTGTGATGAGTGTGTTTGTGTAGCTTATGTACTGTATATGTATGTTAGCCTTCAGACTTACATTTGTTTTTGTACATTCCCATTGTGCATGACTTCAGTGCTCATAAGTGTCCATAAAGCATGTGTGCATGCACCTTGAGTGCCATAGTAAATGATCAATGGCCTTCTTTAAGGAAGTTGCAACCATCTTTTTTCCACAAGGTTAAGAAGTGACATATCTAAACAACCTAAAAACAAGACTTGAAAGTAGGACACACAGGCTTTTGTCCCGCAGGCCTTGAGTTTTAACACACAAGTGTCAAACTCAAGGCCTGTGGGACAAATATGGCTCGATGCCATGCTTCATTTGGCTCATGAGAACTTGCAAAAAATCATACTGAAATAGCCAGTAGTAAATACTACTCTACACTTTCACAGTAACTAGAATTCACAGCAGACCTGTAGTGTAGTGACTGCCCATGTTCTGCATGGGCCAATTGAATCTCACAGAGCTGAAACACTGATTAAAATCTGCTGTGTTTGGTGAAAGTTAATCCTGTGTCTAAAAATAAGACTCAGAAAGGCATCAGATGGTGGCCTTTAGTGTAATTCACTGGTTCTCGTGTATGTTCTTAGCATACAAGAAAGAATTCCATGTGGGTTCTCGTTCCTACTGTTATATATTTTGGATATTTGGAAAACAGATATAGTCTAGATAAGGGCTTGCATGACTATTATTTTTTCACTAGTCAAACAGTGTCGCCTCACAGCAAGAAGGTTCTGGATTCGAACCTCGCGGCCCACCGGGGCCTTTCGGTGTGGAGTTTGCATGTTCTCCTTGTGCCTGCATGGGTTTCCTCTGGGTGCTCCGGTTTCCTCCCACAGTCAAAAAGACATGCAGATCAGGTCAACTGGCTACTCTAAATTGCCCATAGGTGTGAATGTGAGTGTGAATGGTTGTCTGTCTCTCTGCATTAGTCCTGTGATAGATTGGTGACCTGCCCAGGGTGAACCCCTACTCTCACCCAGTGTCAGCTGGGATTGACTCCAGTTCCCCCCGTGACCCTGATGGATAACCGGTATAGAAAATGGATGGATGGAAGAATGGATGGATAATTGAACAGTAGATCTAATTCAAAAAAATCTGTGGTCTAGTTGACTAGTTGGCTTTTCAATAGTTAAAGCAAACAGTGATGAAATCAGTATGCTTACAAAAAGATATCAAAGTGATATAAAAGTAAAAATGTTCTATTTAAGCAAAACAAAATAAAAATATACTTCCCAAGCATGGTCTTACACAATGTGCAGTTGACTGTAGAATTTATCTAGTCTGAAATATTACAATTAGACCATCTGCCTCACTGTTTTTTTTCCACCACCGTGACTAGTCAACATCCCTACAGCAGCAAAAAGCGAATGTATTCACTGTTTCTTAGTATATATTAGTCTAATCGACGATCCTATGGCAATCTAATATATAGTATATTTTAAAAAAGCTTTAATTGGTTATCACTTAATAATGCATACAATTAAATACTTTGTATTAGCCTTCTTTTTCCTAGAAACATCCTATTATAATTTTAGCACCTAGGTCATTAGTGTTAATCAATATATTAGTAACAATACATTTTAAAAATGAATAGCTTTACTTTGTGGCTGAAAAAAAAATTACAGAATTTTAGTATGGCTCCTGTTCATGTCCTGCTCATATGTCAAGCTTATACTATCATTTGAAGAGCAAAGAATATTGAGCCCAGGACCCATGAGGAATGTGCAGGAACTGAAGTGTGTGAACGGGAGACAGGGAGAGCAGGAAGCTTGTTATGATTGTTAGTCTGGCTTGATTAGTGAGCCATGATTAAGATCAAAGACATTCCTTGTAGCATGACCTCCTGATTGCACTCCTGGCAATCTTTTGTACAATCACCATTGAGCACACACGTTAAAAGCACGCAAAGCACACACACACACACACACACGCACACACGATTACTCACAAAACATCAGCTTCCCCAAATCTTTTTTTTAGTAATTAATTGTATAAGAGACATACCAATATTAGTTGGATAATATTTGCCACAAAGCAGCTTTACTCAAACGTGAATACTTCTGGTTTTTACATAGCCTGAACGACTAGATCAGCGGTTCTAAAACTTTGTGGCCAGGGACCCTTTAACTGTGAAATAAATTCCACTGACCTATCAGTTCAGATTTATTTCACGAAACAGGCCAATAACAATATGAACTCATTATTGAATATAATAACTTTGCTAATGCTGGGTTGTGGTTTTTACTGCTGTAACTAAATTTTTTAAAAAAAAATCACAGACCCCCACTTTGAAAAGCACTACATGAATGAAAGGTTGAGTGAATAAGCATGCATGAGCATGCAGTATATTAACTGCTGCTTTACATTTCTTTGTGTGTTTGTGTGTTAGCTGAGGTACAGAGTGAGATTGAGAGGATTTTTGAGCTGGCACGCACACTGCAGTTGGTAGTTCTGGACGCTGACACAATAAACCATCCATCTCAGCTGGGCAAGACTTCGCTCGCGCCAATCATCGTCTACGTGAAGATTTCCTCTCCTAAGGTACACAAGGACACACATATAGCCAACACTCATTTTATTACTCGTCATTTAAGTCTTCTCTCTCAGTACATCTGCTTTGATGGATCTGTATTGCATAGTATGACTATGTATGGCTACCTCATAAAATAAGCCCAGTCTCCTAATGGATAGTTCAAAAAGATTCCATGACATAAAATTACAGTGATAACGCATGCAGGATGAGAGGACATAAATAGAAATATTTGTGAAAGAAGTAAAAGTATCAATATTACATTCATAGACTTGGATTAACTTCCTATATCTACAGTATATCAGTCATGTACTGAAAATTACTGAATGGAAATCATCACACAGCTTTATTACAAGAAATCAGAAAAAGACAGCGTTGATGCCAGCGTGACGACTTAGGTGATGTGTTGGGATTGTGTGATTTTTATACTGATAGTGTGTTTGTGTGTGTTCAGGTGTTACAGAGATTAATAAAATCTAGAGGAAAGTCTCAAGCGAAACACCTCAATGTGCAGATGGTGGCAGCAGACAAACTGGCTCAATGCCCTCCGGTGAGTATGGACTTACACATACAGACACAGGATTTCAGTTTTTACAATTTGGATAGATTTGAGACAAAACTAAAACTGTGTGTGGGTGACTTTCATTTGAACTTTAGCACTTTCAGTAATTTAGTAACAGTAGCATGTAACAAAATGTAATTATCTATTGAGTTCGGTGAACAGTCTGACTGATCCTCTCAGGGTTGTTTTTTGTTGTTGTTTTTTTATTAATTATGGCATTCACATGATCCCCAAAGACAACCAATTTTGGTCAAATTACTTCAGGCGAAGCTAAAAATGATGAAAAAAAATGGTTTCAGCTAAAATTGGGTATTTCTACTAATGCTTTAACTTTTAAATTTAAAAGACCATAAATACTGAATATTTCAGCAAAATGATGCAGAAATGTTTTTATTTACTTTTTGCCTCTGCTATCTTCCCATTGCATAAGTATGCCCAAGTCTGTCAGTCTAAAGATGTTTAAAACATTGCTAGCTAAGTGTTCTTTCCTAAAACAGAGAATGTCACACTTTGGTCAAGTTGTTGAATATCTGTGTTGTAGTGAAATGAACATAAGCCTTATCAATGCAGTTTGTAATCAGATACGGTCCACAATGCTGCTGCGTTGCAGTGAAGACAGAATAGTTTTTTTTTTTAAATCAGTTTTCTCCCTTTTCACTTTTGGGGTAACCAGACTTTATAAAATGCTACAACTTTACTTCTGGTTGGGATGCCTGCAAAAAGGAAAGCCTGTGATTCTCACAACTATATATAGTAGAAAAAAGTTGATGAGAAGGGTTTTCCCAGGCCAGAATATGCTATTTTTATCTATAGCACGCACCCCTAGAGTGTGTAAGAGGATAGTCTAAACGTTCCTGTCTTAGTTTAAGCCCTATGCATGCTACAGCCTTTGAGAATTTTGAATTCCCTTTTTGATTTAAAATGTATACTAAATTGATCTATAAAATTCCTAAATGGGTCACCTTATTTCTGACACACATTCTAAGAGTTTCATACCCCAAAACAGACAATAAACTTCTCCCAAGTTGCTTGAAATGTTTATATGCTGTTCTAATTGTAGCCAGTTGTGTAATCTCTTTTTGAAGCAGAACTAAGAGCTTAAATAAGAAATATTGTTGAAATATTATTAGTTTGCCAATTGTTTTTCCCCTTTCTCTCCCTCTTCAATCCTCCTCTCCTCGCTGCTATTATCCCATTAATCATTTTTCACTTCTATGCCCCACCTTCCATGTCTTTTTCCAGGAACTGTTCGACATCATCCTAGATGAGAATCAGTTAGAGGACGCCTGCGAGCACATGGCCGACTATCTGGAAGCTTACTGGAAATCCACACACCCGGCCAGCTGCACTCCGGCCAATCCTCTCTTAGACAAACTCACTGCCGCCCAATCAGCCAATCCTGAACCACTGTCTAGTCTGCATCTGCAGGTGCTCACCAAACTTCTTCCTGCTCCTACACCAGAGATAGGAGAGGGACAGGAGAGTAGAAGAGGAGATAGTGAAATGGGGATAGACTGCAAGGGTGAAAACAAGGAAGAAAATGAAAACAAGGCAGGCACAAGGCTATGGTCCAGGCTTGTATTCGTGAAAGACTGCACCAGAGTCTTGTGCTTGTCTACCTTGTAGTGGTGGAAGACAAAGTGACAGAAAAGATTCAAGAAAGACTCAAGGCCAGGGTGAAGATGTAGCCAAATGGGACTGAGTCCATCAAAAGCCTTGTGTAGTAATGTGCAGCACAGGATCACTCACAGAATCACTGAAGTATTCCTCATCATGACCATTCATCTGACCATTCATCATGACCATTCATCTGAATTTTATGTTTACAGTGCTTTGCATAAGAATTCAGCCACCCTTGAACCTTTTCACATGTTGTTGTGTTTTAATCTGGAACTGAAGTGAATTTAATTATATGATTATATGCCATTAATAAATTGAAAATAGCCTATAATATTGAAGTTGGAGTGCAAAAGTTTGGCAAAAGTATCAGTCAGGATGACTGGGAAAGAAGGGAATAGTCAGAGAAGCAACCAAGATGCCAAGAGTAACTCTCAACATGATGCTACCACCACCATGCATCACTGTTGGGATGTTCTCAGGGTGCTTCTGCCAAATATAGGGCTTTGCGCCATGTCCAAAAAGGTCCATTTTGGTCTCATTAGACCAGAGAACATTTTTCCACATTTGTGGAGTCTCCTACATGCCTTTTGGCAAATTTCAAATAGAATTTCATATGGCTCAGCATGGTTCATTACAGCTCAGCAACCCTGGAGCCTTGGGTTCATTCTCTGACTAATGCCCTTACCAGAGTTATGGATATGCAATGTTCTTTGCATTTTAATAAAGGATTTAATGGTACTTCACAGGATGTTCAAAATCTGAGATATTTTTATGGCCAAACTTTGACTGATGCTTGAATTTTAGCTCTGAATTTGTTCAAATAGCTCCTCGTCTTCACTATGCTGTTTGTTTAGGTATGTTCTCTAAAAGAATTCTGGGGCCTTTGAGAGACAAGACTGGTGTATTTATATTGAGCTCACGTTACACTTTAAAGCCACAAAGGAGAACTCTCTGAATTCCGTGAAATTGTGATTTAATGGTGAATTAATGTTGCTTTGGTGGGACGTTCAAAGTTTGTTGTCCCGGACCTTTGTTTTGATAGCTCCCTTGTCTGCAGGATGTTTGTTTAGGTGTTCTCTAACAAACACTGGGTTCTTACAGGAACAGGTGTATTTATATTGAGAGTGAACTCCATTCAACAAATTATGTGACTTCTGATGGCAACTGGTTGCACCAGAAATAATTTAGGGGTTTCACAGTGATGGGGGTGAATATTTATGCAATCACGACTTCAGGATTATGTGCTATTTTGTGTAGATTTACGATATGTGATCCCAGTTAAGTCGATTTCTGTTGCAGGTTGTAACACTACAAAATGTGGCAATTGAACAGGGGTGAATACTTATGCAAAACATTGTACTGTGTGTGTGTGAGAACATGTTATATTCTAAAAATAATGATCTCTTTATTGCCTGCTGTGGCTTTTGTTCAGTCTGAGGAGGCTACAGATGCATAGCTTTGTCTATGGTGAGTGTGGGTGTGCTAGTGGAGAGAGAAGAAGAGTGTCAGTTGTTCTTACATTCAGACTCAATCCTAAATTTTACAGTTCAGCTGACTTTAATGAACATGAAGCAGCCAACATGAAATAATCCACATGAGTTAAAATGTTAAAGGTCTACTTACTTTAGAATAAACATATTAATATGGCGTTACTGAGTGTGAGAAAGCTGACTGAAATGTTATGATCTACTTTGCAGTGGTTTGCAGTGGTCTCATGTTCTGTATGTACATACCCCTTACCCTCCTGAAACCCTGCTGGCATGGTGCTGGAGCTGGTGCTGCTCAAGGGAACTTTTGTTAAGAACCAACCCGTTTAAGCACCAAACAATTATCTAATCAGCTTTCCTAATGCAAAATTAATGAAAAATTGTTCATCTGGCTTTGAGAGCATGTTATACCATCCAAAGTCAAATACTTTGACATCTGATTACACAAGTTGACAGATACATGTTTTTATTGCTTTTAACTATTCTGAATCTTTAGATGCTTAAAGCATTTAGTAAGGTAATCTCAAATTAGGTTGTTGCCCATCAATTGGTTATTTCCTTCTCTATATAATTTCAGAATTACTGTATTTATTTAACAGTAATCTTGCCATTTTCATGTCTTCATGAAAATAACTTGCCCCAAACTTGCCCTGCTCTAAAGCCCCTTACGTTAATGGTTCCTTGCTTCCAGACCAGCAACAGTTTGACGATAAAACTGAACAGATTTTGCCAGCTAAGACCTGGCTCTTTTATACTGGAAAAATGTGGAATGGTTCCCGCACCAGAACCTTGTCAGTAGAAAAGGGCCACCAGTGTCTGTATTTGTGTCAAAACTTTGATGATTTTTTACAGCTTTGTATTGAAGTGAGAGTGGCAGAAAAGGAGAGAGATGCATGCTTAGTCTGCAATGCCATGAGTTTTGTGTTTCACCACTAATGCATGTGTGCATATGTGTGCGCATGTGTTTGCTAACCCAGGGCACGGGGGGCACCCAGAAGGCCGAGAAGTCACTAGGCGAGAGGAAGAGCTCTCTAGAAGATCACCACCACCACCACCACCAACATCACCGCCACCACCATCGCCTGCAAAAGCAAGAGAGCCTGGACCAACCTGAGGAAGATGATCCTGAGGAAGAGGCTGTTAAAGAACAGAGAGTCTTACGGAATGAGCGAAGAGTGCCGCACATACACCACCGCTCTTCATCCACACGGACCGAACACCACAATCACCATCACCACCACCACCATCACAGTCGCACAGCACGAACACTCTCCAGGCAAGAGACGCTGGAGAGCAGAGACTCTGCATGTGCAGAGCCACACGCCACTCACACGCACTCAGATCCACCCGCACACTTGCATACACGCCACACAGGGGAGGAAGAGGACGAGGAGGATGAGGAAGAGGACGAGGAGGATCAGCCTTTTCAACATAACCATCACCACCACCATCATCATGGAAAGGGAGGAAGGGAAAGGGAGCGAGAGCACGATCACAGTGAGCATAATGGACGGCAACGTGGACAGCAGAGATCACAACGCGAACGCTATCATGAGCGTGAAAGACAACACTCTACTGAAGGAGAAGAGAAAAAAGAAGAGACAGACTGGGAGACAGATCCCTACATAGAGCAGTAGTGCACAAACGCTCACAGCCATGGACTGCATTGAACAGTCAGAACATATGACACACCTTTACAAAAGCTAGATTCAGGTCCAGAATTATTGCCAACCTTGATCAACATTCGTGAAAACAAAAGTAGGGAACATTTAAAGGTGCAGTTTGTAATGTTTAAATATGTTTCTAGACCTATAAGAATTATATCATTTCAAAGACGTGTTATAAAACTGTGATGTGCAATATTGCCATGTGATTGATTTGGCTAGAATCTTCATTTCAGGCTTCTCTTTACATTTTTTTCAGCCTGAAAATGAGCTCCACCTCCCAAGCCGGAACAAAGCTCTTCAGCTCTTCCCCATTTACCTTGAAAAGAAACTCATGACGAAAACACAGTTTTAGCACAGAGAGTTAATTTGGGGAAGAGCAGGCTCATCAGTGTTTTCACTGATTCATTGTGACTGACCTCACAGATAGCAGAGGGCCTGAATAATTACAAACTGCTCCTTTAATACTGAGATATGATGCACTGCAATGTTCTATCATGTTGCCATTCTGGCAACCCACAGAATTTTGGCAATATTGTTATAATTCAATGGAATAAACAAAACATTTTCAAAATAGAAAGGTAGGTACATTGTATATCCTCCTGGATATTGTGTCTATTATTCAAAATATTATAATAGTACACATTTTGAGGGATTATTGGTTACTTGTCCAAACAGAGACTTTAGTGTTGTGCTTATGAACTGCCAAAATCTGGTTCTTTTTGTACGTTTAGGCTGCCAGGACTGAGTAATCAGAGCAACAGCTAGTGAAAAATTTAAGTTTTTTTGAACGCCACCAACACTAGTGGTGTAGAAGACATGAGGTCAGATATCTGTTTTGGTCTCATCTGACATACAGTATGTTCCAGTTCACTTTAGGTTCAAGCTCACTGCAAAGAATAAATGTGTAGTAATAGAAAATTAGTTAGAACATTACTAGAAAATTATGAAGCTAATAATGCTAATTCTGGGCCTGTCACACCACACACATACAGTATATACACACATACATCATGTGCTGCTATCCTGCCCTCTGGACTTTTGGCTGTCTGTTACTATGCCTCCTTTGTAAAGACTGGTGTTTTTAAAGATGACTACATTATTGTAAATAAGATATAGGTATCCATGCATACTTGTTCTATCATTGTGTGGACACGTGAATATTAAACAATAAATATGAGTCATTATTAATTTCCTATGGCATGAATAATGGAGATGTGTTTTTAATATCTGGTTGCTCTGTCAGCAATCTTTTACCTTTGTTTCTTTTTAATTGTTTAGCATCTACATGCAAATGCATTCTGATTGCTCTATGATTAGAGAGAAATACAAATTTAATTAAATGGGATATAAAAATGATACTCTTAACAAAGTTGTTTGAAAACTTTGTGATCTTTACTTTGGAGCGTCATGTCGACATTCTACAGGAACTGGTAGCTTCCCTAAAAGTTTTGATTAGGCGTGCGAAGATATACAGTACCAGTCAAAAGTTTGGACACACCTTCTAATTCACTGTTTTTTCTTTATTTTTATTATTCTCTACATTGTAGAACGATGCCAAAGGCATTAAAACTATGAAATAACACATGGAATTATGTAGTATGCAAAAAAGTGTAAACAAAGCAAAATGTTTTATATTTTAGATTCTTCAAAATACCTACCTTTTGCTTCATGAGGTAGTCACCTGGAATGGTTTTCCAATAGTCTTGAAGGAGTTCCCATATATGTTGAGAACTTGGCTGCTTTTCTTTCACTCTGTGGTCCAATTCATCCCAAACCATCTCAATTGGGTTTAGGCCAGGTGATTGTAGAAGTCAGGTCATCTGATGCAGCACTGCTTCACTCTCCTTCTAGGTTAAATAGCCCTTAAGTAGCCTGGAGTTTTGGGTCATTGTCCTTTTGAAAATCAAATGATGGTCCCACTAAGCATAAAACAGATGGGGATGGCATGTTGCTGCAGAAGGCTGTGTTAGTGATGCCAGTTAGGTGTGCCTTCAATTTTGCTTACATTGCCAACAGTGTCACCAGTAAAGCACCCCCACACCATCACACCTCCTCCTCCATACTTCACGGTGGGAACCACATTATGCAGATACCATCCGTTCCCCTTTTTTGCATCTCACAAAGCCACGGCGATTGGAACCAAAAATCTCAAATTTGGACTCATTAGACTAAATTACATATTTCCACTGGTCTAATGTCCATTCCTTGTGTTTCTTGGCCCAAGCAATTCTCTT
>JAOTRR010000047.1:22446947-22457166 GCA_028570945.1 Gogo arcuatus
CTAATGAGCTCCACTTGTGACATAGGAAGGGGAGACAAATCTGAACGGCTTGTTGAAGCTCATGAAGAAACTCACTAGGTTGTTTTATTTCAGAGTTTGTTGGTTGGTAGGCAGTTTTTCATAATATGTCCTCTTTAATTTAATATAATAATCATGTTTCGCTGAGCTAAACAGTTCTCAGTCTATGTCTGAACATGTGTCCAGGGCTTATGTAATGCATTTGAAACTTTTATAGTTATAATTATATAATTATAGTCAATTAGATCTTATGAAGTAAAACATCAAGACTAATCAGCTGTCTGTCAGACTGCATTTTTTAGGTTTAGGTGCTCTATTGACCTCTATTGTGTGTCTGGACTCTTTTTGTACCTCTCTGCACTCTGAATGCATGTTTATTGTTATTTGTGTGTTAGAATGCTACTGTAAGAGAGCACCAGGGATTTTGCAAGTATTCCCTCTTCTGCTTTCTCTTTGTTGGGGTTATTAACTTAGAATTGGGCTTGGGGGCAGGTTTCATAGTTGTTCAGCTTCAAAGAAAATGAATGCTGAGGCATGTGATGCAGTATGTTCCCACTTGTAGACTTTGGGTGGATTTAGTAGCCTGCAGTCAAATGTTTTTGTTTTTTTTCTTTACCCCAAAATGTCTTGGAATCCTTTTGCCTTTTTAATTAGTTAGATCTCTCGGAGAATAGCAGTGTCTTTTTGTAATACCTTTGCCTGATGGCATAAAGCCTGTCCAAACAGGTATTAACATACAGAAAAGTGAATATGAGATTCCAAACCACTGAGAATGCACCACAAAAGCGTACATTTAACCTGATAATTTACCTGATACAGGGTTTTAGGCGATGATGAGGGTTTTTTTTGTTGTAGAGGCAGAAAGCAGGCATGTTTTCCCCTCTCTAACAATTCTCTTTTTCCCTGTTGTTATAGGAACACAGATTTTCTTTGAATACAGCCAACAAATGTACACGTATCTCTGTCAAATTATTTGAATGATTAAAAACTGGTTTAATTCGCTAAGCATTGTTATTGTTCTTTCAGGTTATGCTGTCCGAAAACTCCCAGCTGAGTCTGAGCAAAAGAGAAAAAGGCTAACGCACAATCACAGAGACACACGCACACACAGCACATTAAGCCATGAGCGACTCTCAGGACACTGGAGACACCATTGCCACTGCAGGACTGGCTGGACAATTTGTGAGTATCTGTAGTTACAGAGCTGCCCTGTGTTGATTCACACCTTTGTCAGTCGCCTGAACTGATTGTTTAACTGAAGATAAGCTTTAGTGAACGTGGTACTGTATGTGGCCAAATACTGGCCATCTGTTTTGCTTATTTTCATTTTAAACAGTATATTGATAGTAGCATAGCAGCAGTTCAAAGGGCTTGTGAGGTTTAACCACGGAATCAGCTGTTTAAACAGGAAATTGCCTCTTTAATTGTCCCTTTTCAATTGGTTCAACCACAGATTTTTGGAACCTAAAATATCTCTGGAAAATCATGCTAATTACAGGTATAATTCTCTAAGGTGGTGCCTGCACATTATGTCAACATAGTCTTTTTTTTCCCCCCACATTTTCTCTCCAATTTGGTCACCTGCCAGCTCCCACCCACCAGCCAGCTCTCCTTGTTCACACAACAGATACCAATCAGGGACGGTGAAGAAGGCTAACATGTTCCGAGACACGCGAAGCCAGCAAACCACACCTTTTCACACTGCTCTTTATGCTACGTCATATGGCACTTGGCGGAAACTGCTATCTACCCTCTTGCACATACAAGAGCTAATAGATGGCTGTGATTGGCAGGAGAGAGAGTAAGTAAGCACGGACAGTGTTGCTTCCTTGGCTCCCAAGGAAGAAGATGGATATGGTGGCTTTGTTGGGATTTGAACTCACGGTCTCCTGACAGTAGGCCAAAAGTTTTTCGGTTGCAGCACTCAGGAATAGTGTCAGCATATTTAGGTTTCATTTTAACATTATTATAGCAGATGGAGTCAGAAGGATGTAACTGTACCCTGCAACATGCAATATTCCTAATGATATTTGCCTGCAGTTATGTTCTTCTAACTAAGTCTAAGTTCACATTACAAGCTTCTCTGCACAATTCAGATTTTCTGCTCAGATCATATCTGCCTGTCTTGACGGCTCACGTGTAAAACCCCAAGTAACTCATCCATCCATCCATTATCTATGCCACATATCCGTCAGGGTCGTGGTGGAAGCTGGAGCCAATCCCAGCTGACTTTGGGCGAGAGGAGGGGTACACTCTGGACAGGTCACCAATCTAATACAGAGACAGACAGCCATTCACACACTCATTCACACCTATGGGCAATTCAGAGTAGCTAGTTGATCTAATTGACATGTCTTTGGACTGTGGGAGGAAACCGGAGCACTCGGAGGAAACCCACTCAGGCATGGGGAGAACATGAAAACTCCACACAGAAAGGCCCCAGTCGGCTTCAAGGTTCGAACCCATAATCTTCTTGCTGTCAGGCAACAGTGCTAACCACCCCCAAGTAACCCATATCTGTTTTTAATGAGAACACACCTTATCCCTGAATTTCTTGGGCAGTTGTTTCAAACACTACTTGGTTTTTGTAGGTTCTTCCCGTGTTTGATTTAATCAATTCCCCAAATATCAAATAGATCACCAATTTCCCCATCCTTCCACTGAATAGATACTGCTGTTGCTTTCCTCTGTTGTTGTTTTACCACACTGCCAACAATGGATGATAACAGTGATATGTGCATGCGCATTGGGGGGAAAAAGCTATATGAATTCCATTCTGACGACTATTATTATTATTATTGTCGCATGGCTACATATTTGATATCCAGTGGTGACTTGTTCATAGGGGCAGGTGGGGCAGAGCTCCACCATTTATATCAGCCATTCAATAAATCTTCATAAAGTCCTCATTCACAACGGCATACATTTTAAATTCCACTGAAAATGCTAATTACCTCTTTTGAGTGAACTATAAGTTTTAAAAAAGTTGCTATCTGACAGCTAATTTGCTCATCTTTCTAGTGCTCCATTTAGTACCCCTAGAGTTTTTAGTGGTCAAAAATGGGGCCCATAGGGGCAGGATTGTCTCTGCCCCATGCTCTCATATTTCAGTGGAGGAGGAGCAGGGGACAGGACAGTTAAAGACAGGGTTGCCAGATTGGGCTAGTTTAAAAATACTCCGCGGCTGCCAAGATCTTGTTTTAAAGCAAATCATCAGAAATTAAATCTAATACATTTCTGTAAAAAAAAAAAAAAAGGGAAAAGTTTAAGTGCCGACAGTGTGTGTATGATCTACAGGGCAATTTTATTGTAATATACTGTATATTGCAAAGAATGGGGGAGATGGGGTAGGAGCCTATAGCATAAGTCAACTGTGATAGCCTCAAAGAAGTTGAGAGGATATATTGTTTATTAATGTTGCTCTGCCCCACCAATATTTATGGTCATGAACCACTATTGTATGTTTCCAAGCTAGGTCAGGTCACACTGCTGTGGAAAAAAAGGAAAAACGCTATTTGCGTCACTTCAGACTGGTAATGTGAACACAGACAAACTCAAATCCTCAAAGGTTCTGCCCTAGTGACAAACATTTGTATTGTTTTTTATGATAGTCAAGGGCAAGGACAGCAGGTCAGGTCTGGTTCTGGTAGGTTGGGCCTCTGCTGTGGGTGACATGCAGTGGTACAACTGTTACACCCCCAGCATTCCAGCACAGCTTTACTTATTAAAAGCAGCTTTGGTTTAGCCAGTGTAGTCCCTGGGCGTAGCACGAGAGTGTGTGAGCTTGTAGACGTGTGGTTTTTGTGTGTAGTATACTGTATGTTTGTGCCTCCAGTGCTTGGCAGAAAAAGAAAAAAAAAACCTGAAGTGTTTTTTGTTCTTGTAGCACTCTGAAACATCTGGTTATTGGTTCCTCAACAGTTATGGTACATCTGGGTTAAAAACGCTTCTTGTTACTATGGTGATGGGAGAACCTAAACACTGTGTTGGTTTGTTGCTGAAGGACCTATTATATCAGATACACTGCTGTGATAAATACATACAGCAGGCGGATTAAACAAATACTCGTGTCTTTGAGAAAATATCGTGTTTCGCTGTTTTTGATAAATGTGATGTTTTTATGATGAATTGTGATGACCCACACAAGTTGGTGTTTTTTTTTTTTTTTTTTGCCAAGAGCATAACTTATCTCTTTTGATGTCCAGTAATATAAATATCATGACTTTGGTATTAAAAGGTTCACTCTGGCGCTGCCTTCACGTGCTAGTCGGAAGGTCATACTTCCCACTGGTGAAGTCGGAATTACGAGTATGTCATATTCAATTGTTTTATTGTCGGAGCGAAATGTAAAATGGGGGACGCAAGATTCCTTCTTATTTTGATTCCTTGTTTTGCTATGGATAGAAGGATAAACAGCATTGTTATATATATCAAGTGAAGTCCACACAGATTAGATTATGTACACAAACAGCTAACGATAGTTGTATTGCTAAAAATAAACAATTACGTCCCATCCGCTACTGAAACTGTCCTTTTCTCCGCCATGTTGAAAGGTTGAAGATCATCCCAAGTCACGTATCAAAATTATTTCCAAAGTTCCCACTTGAAATTACAAGTTGAGGCGGTGTTCATGTGGAACTTCCAAGTCGGCAACTTGTATTTACCATAATTCTGATAGCACATCAAGGCAGCATATATTAACATTGAATGGGCGGAGAGAACCTTATAACACTAAGGTCGCAATATATAGATGAGCATGTTTAAATGACCATGAAACTCTCCTTGTTAATTAAGTTCAGAAACCATGTGGGTGTTTCCAGAGCACGCCAGTGATTACCACATGAAGTACAGACGTCTTTTGGCTACAGGATATGTCTGGACAGTCCTGCTTATGTGGGTACTCAATAATGAAGGCCATTTGTTGTGCTCTGAAATCAGGGATTTAGTTGCGTTCCTACCTCTCTGCGTGGGCTTGAGAGTTGGGTTTTGGCATGATGTCATAAACTTGCTCAGATTCGAGGTGTGTATTATACCAACAAAGTGCTTAAGAAATGTAACATGATGTAATCTCTCAATGGCAGGTTTCTCAGACAGATCAGCTGTAATTTCACAGCAACAACTCCGAATTTTGGTATGAATAATCACGACTACGTCCTGTTTACTGTAGCTTCTGTGTACTTATCTGCGAACATAAGAATTAGGAATCCCTCATACAGTCCACCACCATTGAGAATGGTCAAAATCTTTGAACGTAGCTTATTTTTAAGCATACACATCTTTAGGTGGGGCAGCACAATGGCACAGTGGGTAGTGTTGCCGCCTCACAGTTCCAGGGTTCTTGGTTTGATCCTAAGCTCAGGTTACTGTCTTGTTTTTACTGTGGATTGGTTATATTCATGCCTTGCACCCTGTGCTCCTGGGATGGACCACAGATCAGCCTTGATTTTGACCAAGATAGAGTGGTAACTGAAGATGAGGGAAAAAAATGAACAAACGAACATTAAATGTTTATGTAAAAAAAATAATTTTTGAAGAGGTTGGATCATTTATGCATGTTACATGTTTTTTTTTTACATTTTCAGCATATCTCATGCCTTTTTGTGAGGCTCTTGCTTCTTTAACATCTGTCATTTTTGGAATAAGATCATGTTTTCCTTATCTGTCAAGTGCCTTATTCGTTATACGAGTGACCAGTGTCAGAGTTGCTTTAATCACTTCAGGCTGGGAGGACTTCCAGACTGACGTCGTTTCATTTTTAAAGGTCCTTCCTAGCACACTGATTTTAGAAGATTACTCTGAAGGTCAGTAGCTGTACTAAAGGCCACAGAAAGAAAAGGCTTCAGCAGCATGTTTTCACTGAGGCTGTTGTCTCTAATGTAACGCGATCGGGTAATTCAGCTACATGATCTCACCTCTATTAGGATGAGCTTTGTGCCCAATATTAAAATAGTGTCCAAAGCAACACTGAAGCAGCACAGTTCCTGTGGGAAAGAGTAACTCAATACCGTGAGCTTTGTGCGTTTGGATTGGGGTGTGAAGGTGGGGGAACCTTTTTGAAAAACATCTCTGAACCCACCGGTGAGACCAATTGCTGCTCAGTGCCAGCCCATGCCAGTACTGTTTCTTTAGAACAGGGGTCATCAACTGCTGCAATGTGGTCCGGATGCAGCCCCAGCGAAGTATATCAACAGACTGAACTGAATACTTGAAAAAATACTGTAGCAGTGCCAATAAATATACTGTATTAAACCTTGTTTTCTAAACCTGAGCCAATTTCTGTAGCAGATCTTCTGTTGTAGTTGATCTAATCACATGCGTTTATATAAGTTATATAGCTCATTAGTCCAGAGACTAGCTGGAGATTTTTTTTTCTTTTTTTTTATATCCTCTTTTATCTGTTTAGTGAGCTGGCATGACTTGTTTGGGGGGGGGGGGGGAGTCAACAATGCAAACAGAATATTTAAAAATGAATGGAAAAAGATGCATGCACTTATTTCAGAACAGACTTGTCTCATGGCAAGAGTCAAGTGTTAACATGAAACAAAACATAAGCATTTCAAATCGCCTTATTTATAGCCATAAACCCCAGCAGGTTTGTACCGGTTTGTCTTTTTGTTGTTTCAGCCTGTCTGCTGTAATTACTTAAGATTTCAGACACTTTAAGCATAAGCAGGACCAATGAACCAGATTCTCCTCTGGACAAATTGTATGAAGTGTTATGGAGGATCTTCTTTGTGAAAAGTCCATCTTTGAGGATGTATAATGATGAGGTTATTATCAACAAGCCTAGAGTGAAAAGACCAGGGCTGGCTGGTATACCTGAGCTAGAAGGTCAAAGCCCCCAATTCCTTTCAAGATAAAAAGACACCAATACAAGGTTTTATTTGTGGCATCCACATCAGGTTATCTGCTGTTAACGAATGCCTTAAGGTGGATTATTTTGGATTTTTGTGGAAGCGCAAAAATGAACAGCATCATCAGTAGTGTGTATAAAAATACACAGAGAATGGTATGAAGAAATGAGGCTGGGGCTGAATTCTTTCTAGCCCAGACTGTAGAGTCATGCAGCCCCTTCATCATAGAGTGAAACGTTGCCTAGATTTAATCTCCATTTGGGCTGATATTTTTCAGGCCACTTTAATGATACATCTATAACACATCATCAGCAGTGATTGAGAAGGTGCACCTGACATACAGGTGTGGATGTAATGAAATCGAACAAAACACTGGACAATTTACTTTGTCGTCATTATTTAAAAAAAAATTTTTTTAGAATCCCTTTTGGAGGAGGAACTAAAAGTAGATAGACATTGTCTAATCAAGGTATTATAATAACAAATTACACCAGATGACAGAACTGTAAGTTTATTGTTTTTGGCTGGAGAAAGCATTGCAGGTTTTTGGAGGGAACATGGTGTGAACCCAGGAGGACATTAGGAAAGCAGCAGTGGAAACCACAGATCTAATAGAGTATGCTTTATCAGATGCTGTCAAATTTCAAGGTCTGTAAGAGTGATTAGAGGAACCTCCTTGAAAGCCCATCATTTAAAGCATCTGTTCACAGCTAGCTAATGATTTAATGGTATCATCAGTAAAGTGCACCTACAGTGAAAGTGTACTGGATGCTCTCAGTGTGAAGACAGCTTCCATGCCACAGTCAGTTCTTTTCTGTGCTAAAGGAAAAAAATAAAATCATTTCAAGCATCAGGAGTGAACATTTTCGGAATGCTTTTGCAGAGGTACGCATGACTGAGTCGCAGTCAGTGTGCTGAGTCACACTCTGTGTCCGGACTGTCAGCAAGGCGGTTTTTAGGACTCGTCCACCTCCTCAAGCGTATCCTGTCGAGTTCCTAAAACAACCTATGAAGGAGAATGAGAAGAAATATTCATCGAGAGAGATTTTTCCCACTGAGTGAGGATCAGCTGAGTGATTTGATTGTAATTCTGGTGTTTAGGGCATGGAGAGAAACTGCAATATAGTGAAGAATAAGTTTTTCCTGGATGCTTACTGCTTCACAGACATGAACTATTACTTTGTTCCTGAAATGTAAGTGTCTTCACTGTTAAAGAATTGTTGGAATGCACTCATTTTGACTCGAGTGAACATTTTGTCTCCCTCTAGGCTCAGTTTCTGGTTACTGCATCATTTTATCTGGGTGTATTTCAATTGTACGTATATTAACGTCATGCATTCTAATGCATCTGGGCCTTAAATAGAAACTGCAGAAAGGCAGTGACACCTGTGTGGAAGCACAGCTGTATGGAAGTGTCACTCTATAGTCATCTCTACTCTCTCCTCAGCCAGCTCCAGTGCCCCTTTCTCCCCGTCGGCATGGCGACGAAATCGATGACGAAGATGACGGGGACCTGAATAAGACTCTGGGAGTGCAGCGCTTCCAGCAGATCCTTTCCCCAGCACCACGGATACCTGCCGAGCAGCACCGCACCTTCAACCAGGAGGACTTAGAGGGTAAGATCACCAGGACAAACCAGTGCTTCCTCCTCCACAAGGAAACTGTCCTTATGATATCGTCATTTTCTGCATGTCGCTCATTAACAAGGATAAAATCAGTCGCATCACAAAGCACTCTTTTCACGCCATACATCATTTTTATTTTATTTCAAATCCACCCTAAAGCTATACATGCTTTATAAATAAGACATTCATTTTTACATCTTTTTCAGCACTTTTTTTTTTAATGTTAATCCTGTCTGTATCATTTAGTTCAGTAAAAGTTTTATTTCTATGAGCCACATCAAAAATGTTATGATGGGCATTACCGATTTTTCTTGTGGAATTTTCAGGTCACCGCCACTTGCCCCTGCACATCCATCACCCGCTATCCAAACGGCTGCCTTCTGAGAGCCGGGGGAAGAAGAGCGGGCGCAAAAAGAAGAGCGGGAGGAGGCGGGGCTCGGCCAGCAGCGGCGGAGCTCCCACTATAGAAGAGGATGAGCAAGAGGAGGAAGTAGAGGAGGACCACTGCAGCCCACAGGATGGAGAAGGCAACATCACTACACCTACACCAGACAATGATACAGATGTTCACACAGAGCCAGTGCAGGTATCCACACACACACAGGTACATACTCCTACAGGGTGTCCCCCAATCCTGACTATCTGTGACTCCGTCCTTGTGTTTCCTCCACAGTTCTTTGTGTGTGATGAAGACTCTAATGGCACTACTGTGGTCAACAATCACCAGGATACTCCAGCGCGCCAGCTGTCTATTGTCCCCGAGTCAGCCCTGCAAAAGAGCAACACTAGCCCTGAGGACGTCACTACAATTGAGTGAGTGAGCACACACATACAGTCATTCTGGGTACACACTCAAGCTGATCTCCATGAGCTAGAAGTGTGTATATGAGTGGGAGTGGGCAAGAATATCTCTTAAAAACAAGGTAAAACCTCAGGCTTGTTATGCAAAGCGAGGTTTGGAATATAAAGAGACCAGACGTCAGATTTGTCCTTTTGGCACAAATGTATTGAATATGGAAAAGAAGCTCGCTACTGGAAAATTAGCATCTGCAAAATAAATAAATGAATAAATAAAAATAAACAAAACAATATGGCTAACTGAGATTTATTAAAACTATCTTTCCTATTCCGAAATTTCTCTTTCACCCTACTGAATTAAAAACAGAAGAAAATGGTATACTTCCCAAAAGAAAAGGCACACAGTTATCTGGTATTTACAGTGTTTGATATGTATAGCTATATGCATACAGCAAATGTTTACATGCAAACATGTAGCTTGTATACATAATTTACAGACCTAGCATAAAGCTGTCATTTAGAAAGTTCAAGAGCTAGCATATACAGGTAGCTGAGTGGAAAAGCTAGCATACTGCTGTATTACACAAAGTTCAAAGAATAGCATAGAGCAAAGAAATCGACAAAATATACAAATAGGATCAAACTGGAATATACAAAATGGTTCTCGATTGCTTAAAGGGGATATATTATGGAAAAACTCACTTTTTCAGTGCTTGTACACATAAATTTGGGGATCTGGAGTTTCTCCCAACCCACAAACTGAAATAAGACACGCAGTCAGTTTCTTTTGTGCTGCCTGTTTCAGAGAACATGAGCTTCAACAAGCCGTTCAGATTTGTCTCCCCTTTCCATGTCACAAGAGGAGCTCATTAGAATTACACCGCCTCCTCATCTGAGTATCTCCACTCATGGCTTGAGAACTGC
>JAOTRR010000047.1:22466303-22488129 GCA_028570945.1 Gogo arcuatus
AAGCTACCAGCTGTAGTCAATCATGATCACTAACAGGAAGTTAAGAGACCTTGGCAAGTTAAGACATTTTGGAACTTTCAGCACCACTGAACTAATAATCTAAGTAGATGGGTGTAATTTTTTGACCCAGTGTTGATTTGAGAAAACCAAAAATAAATTAAAATTTGTGCACCAAATTCTTGTTGTTTTTTTTTAATTAATGATGTATATTGTATAATCATTCTGCCCCAGAAAAAGAACAGTTCAAAGAATTCATTGAAAGCCCAATATTGCCATGAGATTCATGTCCACGATGACATTCATGTCCGTGTATATAAACTTCTGACCACAACTGTAACTGTGATGAGTGATGAATATTTACATCCTCAAACAGCAATCTGTGTAGTCAGTGTTATACATTTAACAAACAAATATGTCTGTATATTGATTGATCTACAGCAACTATTTGTATATACAGCACAACTCTAATTTGTTTACTTCTGCTGCTGTGTGCAGCCATGTTGATTTGATGGAACTTGTAGTTGAGGAGACTACCCTAAAGTGACAAGTAGGAATTTCAAGTTTAGGGGGTGTTTTCTTTTGCTTTTTTTTGGTTGGAGGTTGGGAATTACAAGCTACAACCTCAAGTTGAATGCAGTGCAGCATTGCTCAAACACTAGCACCAGTGAATGTTAATAGTAATTATTGAAATGACAAATGATGGTGTGTAATTAATAAGACTAAATGTTTAAAGAGATTTACCCTGGAAACTTTGTCCTTGGGATTGTTTACATTTTAATCCCTATATATTTATGACAGTTCTGTACGTCCTACGGAATGGAGTACCTGACAGGACGGGTATGGATTGGGTTTTGGCTGGTAATTATCGTGGTGGTTATGGTGGCCTTTGAGGGAAGCTTCCTGGTGCGTTTTGTCTCCCGGTTCACACAGGAGATCTTCTCCTTTCTCATCTCCCTCATCTTCATCTATGAAACTTTTTCGAAGCTTGCCAAGGTAAAACTCATTCTGTTTTTGTAATAAACCAGAACCAAAATTTTGCAGCTCTTCACACTTTTGTCCTCATTTTGTTTTTCAGATCTTCAAAGACCACCCTCTCACCTCTTGCAACAGCACAGCAGAAAATGACACTACACCAGAGTTACTTGTCAACTCCAGCAGAACTCAAGACATACCTGGGAAAGTACTGAACCAGCCCAATACAGCCCTGCTGTCCCTGGTGCTTATGTCAGGAACCTTCTTCATTGCTTTCTACCTGCGCAAATTTAAGAACAGCGCCTTCTTCCCTGGCAGTGTAAGATTTTGATATCACACTTTTTTTTATTTATTTATTTTTTTTTTAGGATTGTTAGAATGAGACGTATTACAGGGAGAAACAAGGAATAGAAGGCCGATTCGCGTTAGCAATTGCATAATTGTCAAACAGTTGCCTCTGAAGTCTCTTTCAAGAAATGTATATTTGGATAGTTTCACTGTGGCTGTTCCTTTACTTAATTTGATTTGATGTCTATGCAGTTTCTGGCTGGTCAAGTAAACAAAGGAGGTATTCATATAATGGTGTAATATACAGTTGCAGTCAGAAGTTTACATACACTCATAATGGACAAGAATATCATGGCACTATTGGGCGTTCAGTGATTTCTTTGTTCTTTTTTCTAGGGAAGAATGATTGTACAACAGATATCTTTAATAGAAAAAAAAACAAGAATTTGGTGCACAAATATCTTGCATTTTCCTGTTAAAAACTTATGTTGTACAATCATTCTTCCCCAGAAAAAAGAACAGTTCAAAGAAATCCGTGAACGCCAAATATTAGCATGACATTCATGTCCATGATACGTGTCTTTAAACTTCTGACCACAACTGTAAAAGCATTACACCATTTATAAGCAATTAGTGTCTTCAGTAACACACTTCAGTTCTTTATTCACAAACATGGCCTCTTCAGAGGTACTAAAGACCGTGAGTTGCAGAGTTTTGCACCACCTTTACTTCTCTCAGGGCTCACAATACCTTGCTGAACTCTGTTTTGTTCCAGCACATACTTTATAGTCCTGAAAGATGTACATCTTGTGACCCTTGTACTCCAAGTTGCAGCTAGTGGGTGGGAATTGGCAAAATGACCAAATTGTGAGAAAATGGGGTAAAATAAGACCCCTGATTCAACTGAGCAGTTAATTTCCAGGCTTAGTACATGCGTTTGTGCCACCAAACTGTGCTGGATTCTGGGCTGCACAGAAGCCCTGTTTTAGACCTTGCTGTATCTTAGAATATACTGGTTTAGGATTATACTGATGTATGAATTGTTTACAGTCCATCTAAAACCAAGTTCTCTTATGGTGCAGCTCCGCAGGATGATTGGAGATTTTGGTGTTCCCATTGCTATCTTCATCATGGTTTTGGTGGACTATAGCATAAAAGACACCTTCACACAGGTGAGTTGTTTGATATATTTCAAGAAAAATAGTACAGCACATTATTCTCGTATATCTTAAATACTCTTTGTATCATAACTGAACAAGATTTGAAGGTTCAACACAACTGAAGGTTACCATGTATCTGTGCTATTTTAGGCCCTTCATTAATGTTGGATGCTCGATTGTAATTTTTATATACATTTTTTCATCAGGTGCAGCTTAATTTATTGAGCTAAACTTGCATCCAGCAACCCTGGTTTTTAATATTTGGAGCTGAACGTTGTATTCGTCCTTTTCGTCTACAGAAGCTGAGCGTGCCGGACGGCTTCAGCGTGACCAGCCCAAAGAAACGGGGCTGGGTGATCAACCCATTGGGCTCTGACGGTCAGTTCCCAGTCTGGATGATGGCTGCCAGCATTCTGCCTGCCCTGCTCGTTTTCATCCTCATCTTTATGGAGACACAGATCACCACGTGAGCCAACTTGATCTGTCTTAAAGCACACAGAAAATTTATGAATAGTGCATTTGAAACATTTGCTCTCTCATCAGGTGATTCAGAGTTAGAATTTTACCAATTGCATGGCCAGCTAGTATTGATTTCTTTGATCAATCAAAGCAATCCTAACCACTTGAGGGTGTCAGATAGCTCATGTATGCTGGGGGCAGGTGGCGCTCTCCTCCACACATATTCAGCAGCTCTGTGGTGTTGAATGAGTGGACTTGTAAAAATAAGTGGTGGCTTTACATGTCTTTGAGAAATTGCATGTTAGGCCACATCTTCCTCTGTTTGATAGCTCTCCTGTGAAGGGCATGTGTCAGCTAGCAGGAATTTGGAACTACAATCCCGATTCCAAGAAAGTTGGGATGCTGTGTAAAACGCAAATAAAAACAGAATGCACTGATTTGCAAATCCTTTTTGACCTATGTTCAAGTGAATACAATACAAAGACAAGATATTAAATGCTCAAACTGATAAACTGTATTGTGTTTTGTAAAAACTGTATTTTTTTTTTGTACTAAAAAGCATGGCTTTGTAGTAAAAGAGTGTGGGCGCTAAACTGGCCTGCCTACCTCCCCTTGAAAATGTGTGGCACATTATGAAAATACGACAACAGAGACACCAGACTGCTGAGCAACTGAAGTCGTACATCAAGCAAGAATGGGAAAGAATTTCATGTTCAAATCCTCAACAATTAGTGTCCTCCATTCCTAAACGCTTACTGGGTGTAGTTGAAAGAACGTGATGTAACACAGTGGTAAACATGCCCCTGTTCCAACTTTTTTGGAACGTGTTGCAGGCAACAAATTCAAAATGAGTGTATATTGACAAAAAACAAAGTTTATCAGTTTGAAGATTTAAATATCTTGTCTTTGTATTGTATTTTTTTGTATTGTACTTTTTTGGAATTGGAGTTGTAAATTAAGAGAAAATGTCACTAAAAATTGCTTTTGGGTTGCTTTGATTAGTCAAAGTTTTCAGTGCTATTACTGAATGACTAGTACTGGGGTCATCAAAACAAAACAAAAAAAACAACAACTAAAAACCTCAACACCCCATATAATGTATTTAAAATGAGTAAAAGCATTTAGATTATTTTAGATTATTACATTACACTGATTAAAATTTTACTTATAAAAACAATGCAGTTGAACATGCAGTTATGTTATACTTAGGGTATAACATAAATGCCTTGTAAACTGTAGATAGTGTACTAAATGTAGTGCATGTCCATTTATATTCAGCCACAGAAAAAATGTGTAGAAAAACAGAGCCGAATGGAATGTAACTTGGTAAAATTTTGCATAATTGTAATATCGCTCTTTAAGCTGGCATAATATCTGTCTTTTCTCTGTGCAGTTGATTTGTATGGTCATGTTATAAATATGTATATAAGGATGTATGTTGGAATCTGTACTTGGGAAGTTAAGAGATTCTGACTCTGAAGTTCTTTTTTTTTTTTTTCAGTCTTATTGTGAGTAAAAAGGAGAGGATGCTGGTGAAGGGGTCTGGCTTTCATTTGGACCTGTTGATCATCGTAGCCCTTGGTGGGATCTCGGCTTTGTTTGGCCTGCCCTGGCTGGCAGCTGCAACCGTGCGCTCCGTGACTCACGCCAATGCCCTTACTGTCATGAGTAAGGCTGTGGCACCTGGCGATAAACCGCGCATCCAGGAGGTAAAGGAGCAGAGGGTGACTGGACTTCTTGTAGCAGTTCTCGTTGGTGAGTACAGCTTTTGCACAGTGCTCTACGAACAAGCATACAGTGTCTGTAAGGGTTTTTTTTTGTTTTTCTTTGTCTTTTTTGTCATCTTGTTGCTTCAGAAAATGTTCTACATGTCTAAAAATCAGTAAATTGGCATTTATATGAGAACTTTGGATGAAATGTGGATGAACTATGTGACACGAAAACGTGTGGAAGGTGGAAAACACAGGTGTTTTAGAAATTACAGAAAATAGTTAGATGTACTACATACACTATATGGCCAAAAGTTTGTGGATATCTAACCATCACGCCCATACCTGGACCTTCCTCAAACTTTTGCCATAAATTTGGAAAAACACAATTGTATAGAATGTCTTTGCATGCTGTAGCATTACAGTTCCCCTCCCCTGGACCAAAGAGGCCCAAACCTGTTCCAGTATGACAATGCACCTGTGCACAAAACGAGGTTCATGAACACATGGTTTGCCAAAGTTGGTGTGGGATGAACTGGAATGCCGAATGGTGCCCCAGGCCTCCTTTCCCGACATCAGTGCCTGACCTCGCTAATACTCTTGTGGCAGAACGAGCAAATCTCCACAGCCATGCTCCAAAATCTAGTGGAAAGCCTTCCCCTTAACATTAATGGCAAAGGGGGAATAAATGTGGAATGGGATGTTCAACAAGCACATATTGGTCTGATGGCCAGGTGTTCACAAACTTTTGGCCATATAGTGTATGTAGTATATTATTGTTTTACTATCTACTATTACAATATGTAGATTTTTTTTTCTTTCACTTTAATCTTTGTTTCCAAATGCTAACCAGGTCTTTGACTGTCTGTGACTCTGCAGGTCTTTCTATTGTGATTGGGGATGTACTAAGGAAGATCCCCATCGCTGTGCTGTTTGGCATTTTTCTCTACATGGGGGTTATGTCCCTCAACGGTATCCAGCTGACTGAACGCATGATGCTGCTGCTGATGCCTCCCAAATATCACCCAGACCACATGTATGTGCGGAAGGTCAGTCAGCTCTCCTAATATAGGAGTAAAAATTTTTACTGCAAAAAACATTTGTACTGCAAACGTGGCCATTAGACTCACATCATCAAGCCCTCCCAAACCCACTAATACCATCGATCAGTGCCAGTATCTCATTAATATCTCCAAGGTAGCGCTAACCCAGCTTTTTCTAGAAAGCATCAGTCTGCTTGAGCATCTCCTTGACCTTTGACCTGTCTGTTTCAGGTGCGCACTCTACGGATGCACCTTTTCACAGGTATCCAGGTGGTGTGTTTGGTTGGGCTCTGGGCCGTCATGTCCTCCCAAGCTTCGTTAGCTTTTCCCTTCGTCCTTATCCTCACCGTGCCCATCAGGAGGTTCCTGCTGCCACGGATCTTCACCCAGCGAGAAATGCAGTGTGTGAGTGTTTCTCAACTTAGATAAAACTGATTGTAAATGGAGAAATATTTACATTACGACTGGTTGATTAGAGCTAGTGTGTTTTTTATAAAGGATTTTTAAAGCCTTTTCCTGTTTACGGTATACACTCTGTTGCCAGTTTATTAATCACGCTGTCCCAGCACCTACATTTATTGGCCATTTTATCTTGTAAACCTATATAGTAGGTACCCTTGGTAGTGTGGTTGTGGCAGTGCTGGGGTTTTAAACAGTGTACACTATTTTCGAAGGCATTTGAATATTAATGAGACCACATTAATGAAGAGAACATTAGCAGCAGCACTACTCTGTGTGATCTCAAATTCCAGAAGGTAAAAACTGATCTCTTATACACATGGAGGCAAAACACAAGGTCACAAAGTAACAGTGGTTCTGTGGCAAAGTTACGGCACTGATCAACTGGTTAGATTGGAGATGAGAAATTTTGTGTATTTGTCAGCGGTATATACAATGACAGTGCAACACGGACGCACTCAAGGGCGAACTCCGATGGACTGGGGTTTCAGTCGTCTTAACATCTTGTTTTGCCACGGACCCAAATGGAGAGTGGGGCAAGGATTCGGATCTGGTCTTCTGCACAGCCAGATCTGTATGAAGCGCAGGCGTAAGGGACAAGCCCATCGGCGATTCAAGGACCAACTGAAACAAATCCTGAAGACGACGAACATCCAAGGAAAAACGTGGGCTAAAGATGCCATGGACAGAAACTACTGGCGGAGACTGGTTCACGATGGAGTGTCCACTTTCGAAGCGGACCGAAGAAAACGGGAAGAAGAGAGAAGGAAGTGACGAAAGAAACGAGAGGCCCTCCTCCAAACAGGGCAGATACAACCAACTGGGCAGATCCTGCCCAGACTGCCCAAGGAAATTCTGTTCCAAACTTGGAGCTGCCTCACACAAGAGCCCGACATGGACGTCCCTGAAACAAATCCTCGCTCGCGAGGAAAGGCCAACGAATATAATCACACATTTTAGATACTTTTGTTAGCGATAACGTAAATATGGTGACCAACACTTTAGCTGAATAGGAGACACAACAAACTTACCAAAGTGATACATACTAAGTAGTGTACGAGTCCAAATGTTTTAAAAGTCACACATTCAGGTCACTAAGCCTATTTATTAAAGGGCTTTAAAATTGAAGCCTCTTTATTTAACCGTGCCGGTATCCTGCTTTCTTCATCATGTGTGTGTTTTTCACAGCTTGACGCGGATGACACAGAGCCCACATTCAACATGAGGGAGGGGCAAGACGAGTACACAGAGATGCACGTGCCTGTATGATGCTGATCAATGAATGAGTGGAATCACAGACACAATCCAAGACTTTTCAGTACGTCATCTTATCAAAGGCCAATCAGTTACTGTAATCACTGTAGTTCTGTCCCCAGAAGCATGAGCGTCATGCCTGTAGAATCATTTTATAGCTTTTTATCCATTTGGAATTTTAATTGATAGTAAGATTTGATAGTAACTATATTTGCATATTTAACAGTTTCCTGGTTGTCATTATGTAGTTGTTTATCCGTGACGTTTAGTGTGTACTAACACCCAGGTGTATATTTGTAGAGTGTGTGAAACGTGACCCCACCCCTCCTCCCCCACACGAAGCACTTTATGACCAATCATAATGATTTTGTTTGTTATTGATTTTTCATCTTACTGAAACCAGGGTGAAATGTAATGTAGGTGGAACAACTATCAAACATCTGACAATATTTAGGTAGCAGGGCTGTTGGCAAGTGCTTTTTGATTTCAGACCAGCACTGAAAAGAAAGCAATTTTTTTCACAAAACTCAGTGTTCTTTAACAAGTGTATATTTCAGAACTGATGTAAAAAAAAAAATGCAAAGGTTTTGACAGTAACATGTAATTCTGTTTCACTCCTCCTAACCACCAGGGGTGGTGAGTATCACCTGGGTATCTTCTTAAAATAACGTTCTAGTTAAGTATGTAACTGATTCCCTGTTATTATGAACCAGCACCACTCGAACAAATGTCTAATTGCAAATATTTCACTAATACTACATCATACGGTCACTTTGTGACTTACGGAGTAGGAAGTTCTTCAGCATGTACGCGCGCACACAAGAACAGATCCAGATAATGTTTAGCATCCCTGGTGGTTTTCTGGTGTTCACAGAACCACAGTTACACATGTAACTAGTGTTCTTGTTCTATATATCTTTATGTATTTAAAGCCAAACAAGTATCAAGACACCAGTGTATAGAAACCTGCATTATTGCTGTCGGGAGTTTAGCCATTCCCAAAATAGGAAAAGTCAGCTGTAGGCGTAGGCTGTGTGTATCTTCCATTTGTGTGACTGAATCTGCTAAATGCTTAATTCTGAAATAAACAGCTACTGAATATATTTTTTGATCATTTCAAATTAATAGTAGTGTTTAGGAATAGAAAATGAAAGGTGATAAGATATGCTGGTACTCCATATTGCCAATGAGGTCAATTACTTACATTTTTAAATGGTTCTCTGGTATAGGCTGGCAATGATAATGGGCCACATCTTAATACTATTTCACGTTTTAAAATAAAGATAGGCATCTTTGTGTATACTGATTTTTTTTTTTTTTTTTTTTTGGAAACGTTATGCCTGTTCATTTTAGTCTGTAGTGTGTTATTCTTTATTAAAAAGCTTAAGATCCAAAGATGCAGTACAAAGCTGAAATCTTGAACATTTCTGCATGTTTTTTTTTTTTTTTTGCCTAATTTTATTTTTGTACTTTGTCAGTGATGTCATACTTTTAAACACTTAATGAGCAAAAGATGGGTTAATTGTTACAAGTGCAATCTTACATTCCAACGATAACATTCACTCAAACTCGTTTTTAAAAAAAATCTTGGACAAAATGTTATTGTACTTATGTATGAAATTGTACTTTTCCGTTTGCTCCTGCCAAAAACACTTGTGTTACAACCACTTGAGCTTATGATGTAGTGCCTTTTTAATATAATATTGCTGTAAAGGGGCCGGATGAAACTGTGTCGTTGCTTGTGCTTGGTGAGAAAAATGTGAAGCAGAAGTGACACTGTGTGTATTGTATGAATGATGGTGAAGAGTGTGACGGTGTGATTTGTGAGACTGGATAAGAATGACCATGATGTGATAGTGTGAAAACAGTAATTCCTCTGTGTTTATACACAGTGCAGACTTAATAAAGCAACTCAACATTTCTACCCATGTGCTGTGTTTATTGTATTGCATTTACTCCTATTTGAATTACTATCAGACGGTTAGTTTGAGGTCAGCCTGACAGTGTTTTATACTTGACAACTGTCTGTGGTCACCTACATCATTATTACTATTATTATATTTTAGCAGTAGTGTTTATAATAGTGAAAGGTAATTTTGCCTTGAGAAGGTCCTTGATATTTAGAACTTTTTTAGTGGGCACTATAAACACTTGTTTCTTCTATAATTAACTTTTACCCTAATTGTTAGCAGTTACCCTTTTTTTTTTTTTTTTTTTTTTTTTTGGAATAGTACAGTGAATTTCCAACAAAATAAAAGCCCTTGTTAAAAAAAACAAAAAACCAAGCAACACTAATTTCACATTATGCCCAAAATATGATAGTGTACTTCATTGTCCTTAACTAAAATGAGCAAACTGATGTGTAAAGCATTGCGTGCAGACTTTTATTTTGATGTACGTCAGGTAACCTGTTGATCACGTGGAAAAAAAAATAATAAAAGCCCTCTAAATATTGCACTAATACTAATACTGGCTACAGCACCAAGTTATGATTGCAGGTTATACATTTCTGGTGCTGTCTGTCCACCCCCCCAGATTAGAACCAAGATTTTGGTTCTAATCTTGGAGAACCTCCACTGCATATTATTATTATTATTATTACTACTACTAGTCTCCCTATATGGCGACGGGACGGTCACGTGACATGTGGTCAGTTAGTTACCTGATTAGTAGTCAGTCAGGTGCATTTGGGGAACAGCTGGGGTAGTGTAGGACCAGAGCTGAGATGGAAGTGATTTAGTTTACCTACAGGGGTGATTTTAGACTCGAGTACAGGAGTTACAGAGCGCTCGGACGTGATGAAGGTGAGATGAGATGGTCATTAGGGCGGCAAGGCGGAGTTGAGGGAGGCAGCGGCCACCCCAGCATGAGAACAAGACTCCTGGTGACCTGTTACTTAGCAGGAGAGCGCTGTGTGTTGTGGGACGGGGCTCTGATGCTTCAGGCTCGGGGATGTTTATCTATGGCGAGTCCTCCTGAGCTCTTACACCACCTCACTAACGGCAAAGTCTACAAGACACACGTCCTCTAAAACAAAGGAATTATACACGGACGCTCGTTTTAACAGCAGGAGGAGTGTATGAGCTCAGCACTGCAGCTAGCATTCACCTTAGCCGTTTATATGGGACATGCTACTACTGGGCTGAGAGACTTAACCCGGGTTAGTTGCTTGAAGAGGAATAAAGTTCATTAAAAGACTTTCAAGCATGGAAGTTTATCGTCTTGTTTCGTCAAAAAAAAAAAAAAAACAAGGAAAAAAAAACATCCCCAAAGAAAAATGTCGCGTATTTTTAAATGAACGGGTATTTTTAAATGAACGGTTAACGTTGTTGTTCTGGTGCAGCTACATGTAGCAGTGAAGGTGGACGTCTGTCTGTGCCTATGCTACAACGTGAATAAAAAAAACCCAAACATTTACAACAAACGCTCAAAACGTGTGTAAAAATATAAATTCACTTTATATTTTATAAGGCTCAATGTCCTCCTTTGCCCCCTTTTTCTCCTCGCATGTTTTCCCCCGGAGTTCCTCCCCCTGCGGCGCTGGGCGGAGTTTCATACCGAAGCAGACGCTCCTTTTGTCGGATCCGTTTCGACTTGACTCCCCGGGGTTTACGGCTAAAAAAATCGACACTTATTACACTTAATAAACATTAATTGTACTTAAGTCGAACTGCATATCGATTGCGAAGAGGATCTGGCATTAAGTGTTGCAAAAAAAGGTGAGTCATTCGATGTTTTTTGAGGTCGTTTTTTACGGCTTTCAGAGCGCGAGTCCCCGAGTCTTTGTAACATTCATGGCGGCTCTGCAGTGAAGAATCCGGGGCGAAGAAAGGCTCAAGGCCCCGCTCGCACTCCGTTTTACTAAATATAACACTGAAAACTTCGATTTATCAAACCCTTGCGTTTAAGAGTCATCCTGAAAACACCGTAGGTTCACATATGTTTTTAATTTGACCACCATTTGTAAATAATTAAAACCTATTTTTCTTGTCCCCCCCCCCCAAAAAACCCCAGTTTATTTTCCTAACGAATCGCACAACACTACTACAGTAAGTTAGAGGATTCGAAAAGGAAACAAATGTGGGGGGGGGGAAATCGTGTATTTTTCGAGTGTAAGAAATACTTGTGGTGTTTTCTGCTGCATACCCGAGGCGTCGTTGCCAGCGGAAGCTGTGTGCTGACTCCTCCCGGAATCACGGCGCCATTACTGGGCTCGAGTTCAGACAATGGTCGGTAACACCACACGAAATTATTAGCAGATATTCAGGTCGATCCAAACCCTGGCACTGTTATGAAGCGCCTTCCGACTCGATTAACATGAAATCCTTTAAAACAACCACGGTTACCTTGTTGTTGTTGTGAAAACGGACTTTCATTTTAACATTTTTTACTTTATATGAGTTTCTGAGAATATTTTGGCGATGATGCAGCTGTTAAACGATGCGTACGCGAATAATTGCTTTTAAAAACAAACATTGTCGTTAAAAACGGAACGTGTTTATCTCGGGGCCTGGGGTTTGGCTCTGTTGACCTTGTGCGGGCGGGATCATGAGACGGGAAACCGGGGAAAGCGGCGCCACTGCTCGGGGAGGGCGGGACGGTGGACACGGGCCCTGACTTAACCCAACAAACCCACACGGAATTAAAAAAAATATTCGCAATTGAGATTATTTTGGTAATACTGACAGCGTGGGTTACTTTAAAGAAACTGACTACTAATTACTCGCTTGTATTGTTTGGAAAAAAAATGTGTAATTTAACCAGTGTAACTTCGCTAGATTGTCATTAGCAACATGCTAATGTGTCTGAGTTAGCTGAAAAAAGCTATAGAGTTTGACTTTTCATAATAATAATAATAATAATAATAAATACTTTTCATAATAATAATAATAATAATAATAATAAACGACCTACAAAAGTGTGTAATTGTGTTCTTTGTAATGTTTTGGGTATTTTGCTGCGTTTTAGCACTCGGGCTAAACAGGTAGGTTAGCTAAGTAGCTAGCTGTCTCTTTCCAGCAGCAGGTAGAAAAGTCCCATGACTGACTGGGTCATCCCTCGTTTCTCAGTGAAAATGTTTTCTACCAGTTTGCACAAAAATAGGGTCCAAAAGTGTTGGCTTTTAAACCGTTTAAAAAGAGGCACTTTTGTGAAGGGGGAAAAAAAAAGCTGAATCCAGTCCAAGGCGTTGCGCATCTTCATCATTGTCTTGTTGATTTTCGATGCACGAAAACGACACCGTGTAATGAAAGCCTTTGGATGTCCTGGTGTGGGTTAAGCGAGCAGGATTTTCAAATAGGTCCAAGATTTTCGTTTTTGTCTCGTCCATAAGCTGATTTCTGTGTCGGTGTCTCTGCTCCACCAGCTGTGGCATGGCATCCTCCCTGCTCCGGTTCAAGTGTTGTACATCAGTCACAATGCGGCGTCCCATCAGACATCATCTGACTCCAGAGGCTGGACCTGATACTCCATTCAGTAACAACCGACCCAAATCATACAAGTTCTTTTAACACTAAAAACAGCTCGTCTTTACAATCCCAGGTGCAACTCACTCAGCTGTGTGTAGACACAAGCTCTCTTTGTGGTAACAGTTATAACATTGGTGTTTAAAAAATATTCCCATCCATCTTCAGTAAGCACTCGGGGTCACAGTGGATCCTATGCCCCAGGAGAAAAATTTCCTTTTTGCAGGGTGGGCGGGGTAAACTCATTAATATTCATAAGGAAATTGCTACCTGATTGGCCAGTGTTGTTTTGACCTGGGAGCCCCATTTCAGAGTTAGCAAGAAGGTAAGGGTTAGGGTTGATCAAAGCTATGAATTTTAATGAGTTTTCTGTCAAAACAATGCCGTGAAACATCAAGGCGTTCACCGGCCAATCAGGTCGCACGTTCCTTATTCTCCGGCCAATCAGGTAGCACTTTCCTTATGAATATTTATGAGATTTCCCGCCTCCCAGCAAAAAGGAAAATCGCATCTCAGGAAGGTGGGAGCCGGTCACAGGGCGCCATGCACAGCGCGCGCACGCACACACACAGGCATAAATTTAGCATAGCCAGTCCACCTACTGCCATGTTTTTTGAGAAGTCGAAGGAAACCCACATGGAAATTAGTATGAGCCACAAATACGGGGTATGGGATCAAAATTATTTGGAGTTTGGAGTGAAATGAGCCAGAAGTGCAACATTTCATGACTTGCGGCATGTTTTGTAATGACCCGTGCTTTTCTCTTGCACTCAGGTTTGAGGGTTTGTGTTGCTGGAGGTCGGGTCAGAGCCATCTTGACTGTGTAGTCATGAATGGCAGCAGCAGCGTGGCTGGTACCCAGACTGGGCGAATCAAACTCGAACCAGGTAGGCATGCTGCGATCTTTCTTTCTGCTTTTCCTATAACTATCCTGCCTCTGCCTCTTGTCAGATTTTTTTGAAATTTAGACTTGTTTTACATTTAGTTTTACACTGTTGTCCTAGATTGCATTCTGCCTTACTTTTTAAGTCAATTTGAATAAAGCAACTGCCAAACAAATAATTGTAAAAGGTCTATGTTTTATTAGCCTCCTGAGACCAAGATTATGCTGTGTAGATATATTTTCGTCTCTATTTGCAACTAGTAGGATGTGATAAGTCTGTCTGTGTGCCTCTGCACTGTTTACTCTGAAACCATTCTCAAACAGGCTTCAGTGCATAAGGATAAACCAAGTAAGTCTTTACCCCTACAAAAAGATTGCTTCTTAAACACAGCAGGTACGTTTTAATATTCTAATGTCCTTATATGAGGATTTGAGGACTTAATTTCCCTCCTTATGTTTAGCTGGACCCTATAGAACTATTTTGAGAGAAATAACCAATATTTTGGCTGTGTATTGTTGACATATAGCTTTTTAGTCCTGAGCACTCCTCAAACGGAACACTTTAGGTCCAAGACATTATTGATAAACCTTCTCATTCTCAGATTGTTGAGGTTTGGAGTAAACCCATGCAATACAATTTACGAGTTGCATGGGTTAATAATGATAAGAACTCAATAATAAAGGCAATCATGGGCCCCCTGGCTAGGTTGAGTCTGTTGAGGGTCCCTGCAGCCCACTTTGAGAACCACTGCAATAAATATGCATTTTCTGTGTCTCTTTGTGTTAGACTGTGATGTGTGGAGCAAGGAGGACTGTCTGACACTGCTAGAGAGGATTAGGAGTCTGTTGCCTGATGGAGACACTTTGAAATACAAGACCACCGAGTCTCATTTTGATTGGGACAAAGTGGGCTTTGGAAACTACACCGGGGACATGTGTAAGCAGAAATGGCAGAAGGTTTCCACAGAGGTGAGCCAACTAAATAGAGGAGTGTGTGTGTGTGTGTGTGTGTGTGTGTTGGTATGGTAAAAACTGACTTGTAACAAGATGGTTAAGAAATGTTTTTCAGGATATTTTATTAGCATAAATGATGTTTTACTGAATATTTTTTAGAGCTGTGACATTTTACTATATCTTTTCTCATAGGTGCGGAAGTACAGGACAATGACAGAGCTCATTGTCGATGCAATAGAATATGTAAAGAACCCTTATAAAGGAAAGAAACTGAAGGTAATGTGTATGTTTTTATAAGTTTTGATGTCCCTCCCCAACATTCTCAACAGAATGTAAAGAATTTTCAAGATAACTTCATTCACAGTTTCATTACAGTATATTGAATGCAGATGATTTCCTATTACAGCTTGTTTATTCGATCTGCTCCACAGACACACCCTGACTTCCCGAAGAAGCCTCTCACGCCATACTTTCGTTTCTTTATGGAGAAGCGAGCCAAGTATGCAAAAATCCACCCAGAGATGAGCAACCTGGATCTTACCAAGATCCTCTCCAAAAAGTACAAAGAGCTCCCTGAAAAGAAAAAGGTGGCCACTCCAAAGGAACACATGACTGGATTTTTTTTTTTTAGTTCAGCAAAGCAAATGGTATTTTAACGTTTTTCTTTTTCTGTCTTGCACTGTATCATAAAGATATGTTTCTTTATTTAGCTCAAATACATTCAGGAATTCCAGAGGGAGAAGGAGTCCTTTGAGAAAAACATGGCACGGTTCAAGTAAGCGCCCCTCCCCTCACTTTTGAAATAACAATTTTTAAAAGCTTCCTCTTAAACAAACACATCTCTCTCTCTCATTAGAGAAGACCATCCTGAGCTGATTGAAGAACGAAAAAAGTCAGACCTCCCAGAGAAGCCCAAAACCCCTCAGCAGCTGTGGTACAACCACGAAAAGAAAACCTTCATGAAGCTTCACCCAGATGTGAGTGTGTTTAAAAAAAAAAAAAAAAAAAAGTTATCAGTTAAATCATTTTATGAGAAAGCTTATAGGTTATAAACTTGTTGTTTCATATTTCTAGGTAAGTCAAAAGGAGCTGAAAGAAGCTTTACGGCGCCAGTGGTCTCAGCTGTCTGACAAAAAGCGACTGAAATGGATCAGCAAAGCGCTGGAGCTGCAGAAGAACTATGAGGTATGTTACACCACAATAAAGAACAGTTATTAAAGTAGATCTACTTTCATTTTTCTGAACTTGCTTTTCAGGATAGCATGAGGGCATACCACGTAGCACACCCAGACGCAAACTCGGAAGAACACGTCAAGTCCGTCCTGACCAAAGCCGAGCGGCAGCTCAAGGACAAGTTTGATGGAAGACCCACTAAGCCACCACCGTAGGTCTTGTCTGGAAGCTTAAAGAGCATGTCCAACCTTGATCTCTGCTAGTCTCTGCATTTTCTGCAGATTTAAAAAGTGTACTCGTTAGGAAGGTCTTAAGTGTGTATGGAGATGGGAAGCAGTGTGTGACGAGTATAGAACGATAGAGAACGATTAATGTCAACATTAAATACATATCAGCATATTTCATGCACACATATCCTAAAATAGCACAAATAGGCTCCTGAGTAGCACAACAGAGACACGTTCGCCTTGTGAAGACCAAATCCAGACAAAGCCACGAAGCCAGGAGTCCAATCTGGGTGGGAGGAATGGTATTACGCTCTCCCTTGTCAGTCACAGCAACACTAGGGTGTCTGTAAGCTCGTGTATGCGGAAGAGGGTAGATAGCACTTTCCTCCGTGTGTTTAGCTGCCTTGTGATGCAGCATAAGCAAGACTTAGGGGGAAAATGGGGGAAAACTACGGTATAAAACACTAAGACATGGTGATTGTTTGAAAAGGGCTTTTATTGTCTGTACTTCAAATTACATTTCAGTGGGGAAAGTGAAATGTGTGCTTTCATACGTAGGGGTAGGCCTGCAATAGATTAGCGACCTGCCCAGGGTGTACTCCTCCTCTCGCCTGAAGTCAGCAGGGATTGGCTCCAGCTTCCCCCGCGACCCTGATGGATAAGCACTATAGATAATGGATGGATGGATACTTAGGGCTTAGTGTGGCGTCTACCAAACTAGAATTTACGAATAAATGAAGACAGCTGTATCGTAGTTTACTGGAGGAATAATAAACACAGGCTTACCTTTGTTGTGAAAAGTGTTGGGAGGAAAAACCATGCACGATCGATTATAAACAAAATCAATTCTCACAAACATGTCCGGAGCATTTTCACTCATCTGTATTAAGCAGTATCAAATGGTTCATTTATAGAAGGACTTCAATTTAACTAGTGTTTAAATCCCTTATTCTTGCCCTGAAGGAATGATTGATTCTTTAAAAGTTGCTATGGTCTTGTTTTTATCAGTTTCTATTGCAAGCTATTATGTATAAGATTACTTTGTGCATGTCTTTGGTGCTGTATGTCAACCAGCTTTCAGAGGAGCGTTGATTATTTGGGGGAAGAAGGTATGTCTGGTTGTGTACTCACAAACACCAAGGTCCTTTTTCTGTAGGTTTTATTAAGGGTTCAGTGTAATATTGCCCCAAATACAATGTTTAAACAATAATATGTAAAGGAAAAGTACAAAATTGTCCCTTATCACATTCAGTACTTCTCCTATAAGGAGATTGTTGATGTGGCCCCACTACACTGTAAAAGTGTAGTCCATTAAAAATCTTATACGTAACAAAAATTAAGATTTTAAAATAAGCTTGTGGCAGAAAACATTAAAACCGCTATCGGTCTCATTTGTTTCTTCGGCTGCTGTCTGTAATGAATCTTTTCTATGATAAAGTTTTGTCCTCTGCTATATTTATAAGCCATAATGCTGCCATGTTTGGGGGAATCACATTTAATAGAAGGGCAAAATCCTCATTTCGTCTCAACTTGTGGTGGAGCGACAGGTTTCTCCAAACTAAATATTCAACCTGTAGAGGGAGCACAAGCCATGATTTTACATTTTAAAAATATGCTTGTTAATAGTTTTTGTTTTATTGTATTGGCAGAATACAGCAATGATTTTAATTTAAAAGTGTATTTTTGGGATAGACATACCCGAAAAAAGTATGTTTTTAAAATACATTTTTCTACTTTGATATCATTTTTAAGCAATACTTTTTTATATACTTTGAAGCAATATTTTGGTGGAGAATTTCACATATGTCCAGTGGCATTTAAATAACATAGGAGCTTGTAATTAATTGCAAGAACTTGAAATGTTATCCACTTGGAGAGTGAAATATGAACATATTAAGCAGAATGTATTGGTAAGGAGACAGTGATCAGCTTTTGTTCCGCAGGAATGGATATTCTTTATACTGTGCCGAGCTGATGGTAAACATGAAGGACGTCCCGAGCACAGAGAGGATGGTGCTGTGCAGCAAGCAGTGGAAAATGATGACCCAGAAAGAGAAGGACATGTTTCAGAAGCGATGTGAACAGGTAAGCTGTAATCCAGTGACCACGAGTGAAAAAGAAATACACGAATAATAATAAAAAATGACCTTTAAAGCTTGGGGCATCTTCTGGTTTAACCACATCACACAATTGTCTTACTTTTGCCTCATTAGAAAAAGAAGCAGTATGAGATTGATCTCCAGAGGTTTCTTGAGGTAGGGATACAGATGTTGTTTTCGCACATAGAATAAAGCATCTAAGAGGTATTTAACTGTTTCATTCTGTTTTTGTGCTTTGTGTTGTCGCACTACAGACTCTGCCAGAAGAGGAAAGGGATCGAGTACTGACCGAGGAGAAGCTGGGAGGCACCAAGCTGAGCATTGTGGGGGCAGGCAGCCCTTTTGTGACCAAGTCCCCGTCAGGCAAGGTGGGTTAACCCGACTCGTCTGCAAACACCGTACCTCATGTAGCTCTTTCTAACATATTGGACACATCAAAGTTGTCGACGAATCTGATAACGTCTCTGGGGTATAGGACCGGGGTCGAGACTCTGAGTTGGACCAGTGGGTCCATGGACTGCCAAAGGAGAAGAGAGACAGCAAGAAGAAGACGCAACTTCCCGAGACGCCCAAAACAGCAGAGGAGATGTGGCAGCAGAGTGTGATCGGTGACTACCTGGCCAAATACAGGGTGAGCCAGACTGACTCTCAGTCACTCTCGCGTGGTGACGGTTAGTAAAGTATATGCGCAGTTGTATTTTTGCGACTTAGAAGTAAAATAAATAGCTCTTAGTTTTCCAAAGAGTTGATCCGTTCAAGAATTAAACTCCAGTTTGGCACCGTTCTTCTTCATTAATTTTAAAGATAGGACACTCATGTACCTGTACCTGATGATAATGATCTTTATCGATAAATGTACAGGTGAAGCCAGTCATTTTGGTAAATAAGCAGAAATGGTGTGTGTCCTTGCAGAATGATAGGAAGAAAGCTCAAAGTGCCATGGAGGCTACTTGGAAGGGCATGGAGAAGAAAGAGAAGATTCCCTGGATCAAGAAGGCAGCCGAGGACCAGAAGCGATACGAGGTTCAGTACCGGACTGTGGTCAGTGACCAAACGTTTTGACCACTGTCTTCTCATCCATATTGAAGAAATGTCAAAATGTTGGTCATCTCCTAACCTTCATATTCTGCAGAGTAAAGCAGGGGAGAGGTGAAACAGTGGGTGCTGCTATCACAACTCTATCCGTTGTTTCTTTATTCCCATGTGGTACTTCCCGTTACTGTACTTGCATAGCGCTGGATATAAATGCGACTTAGTCGTTGCAGTACAGTCAGTACTATTAATAATTTCCACAAATCTGACATCTCAATTTCTTTTGATTCAGTGATTTTCTTAGCAGACTGATTTGTGAGATGGTGTAGCTCCACCATAAAGAACAGTCTTTGTTCCTATTTTGTTTAAGTTAAAATGCCTGAAGCAAGCTGAAATCCTGTTTTACTTTCTTTACCTCCTACAGAGAGAGTTGGTCGAGATGAGGACAGTGCCGTCAGGACAAGGTCAGAGGAAGCCAAAGTTTGACGGCGAGCCTAAGAAACCTCCTGTGTGAGTGGCGAATCTGCACGCCAGTGCCAACTCTGAGACCACGCAGTATAAAACTGTTCGCTCCGTCGTCTAACTTCTTCCTGCTTCTCTCTCCTCTTGATGCAGAAGTGGCTATCAGATGTTTTCCCAGGAGCTGCTCACAAACGGTGAGCTAAATCACTTCAGCCTCAAGGAGCGCATGGTGGAGATAGGCAAGCGTTGGCACAAGCTCAGCCAGACCCAGAAGGACAAGTACAAGAAGCAAGTGGAGGAGCAGCAACTCGAGTACAAAGCAGAACTGGATGCCTGGGTGAAGGTACACACCAAGTGCTGCTTTCCATTTTCCCCACACTTCTTCAATCAGCAGTCACTTTCAGGTCGTAGCCTTGAAGTGCAGATGTCAGTGATTTGTATTTTCTCTTTTGCTTTCTTTCTCAGTCTCTCTCTCCTCAGGAGCGAGCCGTTTACAAAGAGTTCTCTTCGACGGTGAGTGTCTCAGTTCAGTCGTTTCCTTATTACTATTACTTTTGCTTATTAACATCTTCCATATTGTGCAACTTGTTGCAAGTCATTTTCGAAACCAGTCCTCTGGGAGCCCCGTTCAGTCCACATTTCAATTCAGTTCTGATTCCAAAATGGTGCTTTCACATATGGAGCATCTAATCTATTTGAACCAAACCCTGGTGCGTTTTTGGGCAGGCAAGAGTTTCAGACTCTAGCGTTGTTCATTTTCAGTGAGAAACCAATTCAACCCATAGTACACCCACTGCAAGAACGGACCAAACATAATGTGTATTTTGGGTTGCAGCATTTTGTTTTGTTTTGTAGATATGAGCCGTTAAACTGACCCACAATGCACAAACTGAGCCAAAGCACGAAGCTGTAGAGCTGCAGAAATGCAATCTGTCCTGGACGTTCGACTTTGTTTCGACAAACAAAAAGAGAAGACAAACATTGGATGCGATACACAAAGCATTTTAAACTAGTTATTTATATAATTATGTAGTCATTTATTTAGTGTCAGCTCCGTGTTCTGTGTGTTCGGATGATTTTGTGACCTTTTTTTTTTTTTTTTTTTCAGGTTTTCAGTCTTACACACCCTTCAGTCAATTTATGTTTTTGCTTTGTTTAATTATGTACAGTTTGAAACCAAACCAAATAGCAAATCAACCAAAAAAGTATCAATTGCGCTCTGGTTTGGTTTTGGGAAATGGATTAATAGGAGTGAAAGTGCCCTTAACACACCTGTGCCAGGTTATAATCATTCCCCAGCCCCTGTTTCCTAGCTCAGGTGTGTTTAGAGCTGAAACACAATACAAATACGGATTGCTCGGGGTTTCCTAAGAACTGAAAGTGCAGGCTATACACGTTTAAAAATGTGCATGTATTCCAACGCACTGCACTGCATGGCAAATCATTGTGCTTCTGTCAATTTAGTTGAATAAGACTAAGAAAAGAGACTATTTTGTAGCGTTGTAATCTAATAAATAGCTATTAATAGCTTTTTAGTCAGTACTATAATTTCTGTACACTTATGAAATGGAACTAACCTGACTAGGGGCAGTAATGATCCTATGGGCTGCTTTGCAGAGCTACTAATTGTTGCTTTGAGCTTGAACTATTGTTTTCTTGTGTTTTTGTTTTTCGTTTGTGTTTTTTTTTTTTTTTTTTTTTTCCCGTGTTGCTCTCTCTCCTCGTCTTCCCCCTCCCTCCCGCTTCCTCTCCCCTGTCTGTGTCTCCACAGAAACGGCGGAGCACGTCAAAGGCGCGAGGTCCCGGAGCCAAAGTGCGTGTTACCAAGGGGAAGGCGGTAGGTGCCCGAGCTGCAGCGCTGGGGGCCGGGGGGGGCAAACGTTCCATGGCGTACCGGGTCAAGGTAACGCCCGCTTTTTCTGGGCCATTCGCCCAACACAGTCAAAAAAATCTATGGGCCACTCAGGCCTCAGCGTCAGGGAAATATTGTTGAGAAATTTATTAGTCTCATGAGTAGCCAGCAAGGGCTCTGTTGAAGTGTAGTGAAGGCTGTGGCAAAATGTACAGTACCAGTCAAAAGTTTGGACACACCTTCTAATTCAATGTTTTTTTTCTTTATTTTTATTATTTAAAAGACACTTCATGTCTTAAAGTAATGATGGATGTCTTTTCTCTTTACTTAGTTGA
>JAOTRR010000047.1:22509127-22521499 GCA_028570945.1 Gogo arcuatus
TTTTTGTTGAAAATAATTATTTCTTGATGAGAGATTTGTTTTTCTCTGAATAAATATATTTCAAAATTTTTTAACCTACAATGGCCCTAATACACCATCGTAGAAAACAGTCAGACAAATATGCAGTACTTCATTTTGTTGAAATAAAAATTGTCCGAGGCAGTGGCTTAAACATAATTCAGCTCTTATTTAGTGAAATATTTATTCATAACACTTTGCAATAACTGTAACCAACTGTGATTTCAGCCCTCCTAGTAAAATATGATGGGTTTTTTTTTCTTTCTTTCTTTTTTAATAATGTAAAGTCGGCTAACGACATAACTGATGCTTTGCTTGGGTATTTCTTCATTCTTTCTAAGTGAAGAAACCAGTAACAAGTGAATAAGTTATATTGATCTGAGATGATACTGCACTTTCTAAACTTGTATTTGTGATTCCGGGCTTCTGGGACTCACTGGTTATGTAATTGATGGTTTCTCAGGAAAAGGCTTAGGACTTCATGGAGCATTCCTTTGGGACGCATTTCCTGTGGAATCTTGAGTGCTGCAGCTCGTCCTGTCTCCGCCCTATAGCCTGAACTTGGCTTCTTCAGGACAGTGCTCATTTAAAAATGTGGGTCATTCAGGAGAATACGTACACAACCCTTCTCCTGACTGTAGTTGTGCTTGATCTCTTCTGAGTGCATGTTCAGATGAGCTTTTCTGTGTACAGGGTTGAATACACTGTATGCTGATTGAGTGTTAGTCACTCACATCATGTGAAATGAGTTAATCTGTTTATGTTAGAAGCTAACACTGAGTGTGGTTAGAATGACCTACTTCTTTCTTGTGCTGATTTTTTGGGGGGGTTGAGGGTTGGACTTGAGAATGAGTAAAGAATGCTGATGTCATCTGGTCCACATCTGGCTCATTGTTGATTTTTGGTTTTCTGAAAAATTTGAGTCTTACAAAGGAAGATTAACAGTCATAGTAGTAGAAGTATAACACAATAGCTCCTCTCTCTATCTGTATTTGGATTTAAATCTAAAGTAAATAAACCAGAATTTTTTTAAATTAAATATGAGCCCTTTCCATGTCCTTGGAAACACTGAAAAAAACAGAGGAAGAAATGCCAGCACTGTCAGCATGGTGTGTAAATTCTAGCTCTGACAGTTCCTCAACCTCAGCTACATCATTACAGTTCATAATAGGTTCACACGGTTAATATTCGATTGTACCTGACAACTATATTTTCTAAAGAACATAGTTGGTTCTGTTTCCCAATATTTACACAATTCATCATGACCCTGATCAGGCAGTTACTAAGGATGCTGTAAATGCATTGCACAGCTCAACATGGTCTTTGTTTGCCCTGCGAGCTTCATATCTGACAGCTTAGCATTAAAATCAAAACCTCCCAAGGGATTCCACTAGTGATGGAGACCTTTAATCTTAACCAGATTAAAAAAAAACATGAATAGTACTCCTCCTAATCGTATCTATAATTGTATCTGTTAAAATCTCACTGTCTGTTCAATGGGATGTGTTTTCCCTTTAAAATCAGAGTTTATAAATGAAAACAAATATGTGCATGAAGTGACCTTCTCTACCTGATGTAGGCATTTATTTATTTGTTTGTTTCTTTGTTTGTTTGTTTGTTTGTTTATGTTCGGGGAAGCATATGCCATTCATCCAGAATTTTCTGCTGAGGTATGCGCTGGCTTTCCTCAACTTCCTGGGGAATCCCCACCTGACTCTGTATGTGTGTTTGTGTGGGAGTGTGTGGATTTTGATTTAGGCTATAAAATCTTAAGGACTAAAGAAGTATCAAACATTCTGGGCTGAGTATCAGAACGTCTGTTGCCATGGATCCGTAATAAACACCATCATTAAAACAACGAACTGCTCTTTTTCTACCCAGAACCCTGCATTTTGTTCACTGGGCCTGCAAATGTTTTGGCATGTCCTAGCAGTGTTGATTCTGACAAGGGCATTAAGTTCAGTCAGGGTTGTGTGATGATATTCTCAGTTGTGATGAATTCGTAGTCAGTGTTAGAAAAATGTGTTGCTTTCTCCCTTCTTGGCAGGTTAAGCTGTGGAAGGTATTGGAGTGGTTCTTCAGCTCCGACTCACAACAGCCAATAAACTGGCCTCAGCACTTTTCTTGGAATTAAACACTCCACTTTCCACACACAACTATTAGTGTGCCATTTTTTGCCGAGAGAGAGAAGGAGAGGGTGTCGTGTTTCATCTGGTGGCCGGTCGGTCGTTGCAGTTCCCCGCTGACCTACATCTGTGCACACGGCAATGAGTGTGCAGGTCTTAATGAAGCTTTTCTAATAAAAGCCCTGATTGGCAGAGAGTCCTCTAAAAACAATTTTTTTTGGTAGATTGTTCTCTTCTTTGTTCTGCTTGGCTGATGGTTAGCTTCACAAGAGGGATAAGGAGAGCTGAGAATGTATTCCCTATCACATATTTTTGAAATATTTGAGTTGATGTTAATTCGAAATGTCACACTTTTCAGAATTGACACGTGTAACCAAGAAGAATGGAATTTTGGCTCGCCATAAATAAGTCAGTACCTATATGTAGGCCTGCCAATCAATTAATTGTCCTGCAAGCAGTTATGATGCATGATCTCATTGTCTTTTCTGTTGACTTTATAGCACTCTTATAATATAAACATAACAGTAATTTGCAGTTTTTTTACAGTCTAAAAGTGTTCGAGTGTATAGTACAGACATGTTTATACAATTGTAACATGGTACAAAAAATTGTCCTATAGTCTTTGAAAGTTTTCAAATTTTTCGTTGTTTTATTGATTTGTTTATTGTCAGCTCAGTTTATTATCTTTTTTTTTTAGAAACGGAGATCAGTGCCGCCCAATGCGCCTTAAGGGCCTGGTTAGTACTGGGACGGGAGACTGCCTGGGAAGACCAGGTCCAGACATGGGAGGGACTTTGACCTCTGTCAAGGACTATGATCAAAACCAAATTAAATATATGTTGCACTATATGTGGAAGAGTTGAAATGTCGTAACCAGGAGTTCAATGAATGTGAGCTGGTTGTTGTACATGTCTGAGTAATCTGAAAAATAGCATCTGCTAGGCTCAGTATGCTCTTTTGGCCTAGGAAATCCAACATCCTTGACAACAGGGATGGGTTGGTGATGAATTCCATAGTTTTTAGTTGTACTTTGTGCTTTAGCACTGTCACTTGTGAATCTTTTTCATCTTTTCAAATACTGTGGCTACAGGTGGCATTGGTGAGCTAGCCGTGACTTTCCTTTTTGCTGTTGTTTTGTTGTATTCTACATACTGAGCTGGTTGCCATATTTTCAAATGGTGTATCAAACCTGACATAGTGTTCTTGGGTGTTGATACACTATATGGAAAACATTTGTGGACACCTGACCATAAAACCCATATGAAGGTCTTCCTGAGAAAACTGTTGATGCAAAGTTGGAAGCGTACGATTGTATAGAATGTCTTTGTATGCTGTAGCTTTAACTTCCCTTCACTGGAACTAAGAGGCCCAAACATGTTCCAGCATGACAGGGTTCCTGTGCACAAAGTGAGCTCCATGAAGACATGGTTTGCCAAAGTTGGAGTGGAAGAACTCGAATGGCCTGCACAGATCCATGACCTCAACCCCAGGCCTCCTCACCTGACATCAGTGCCTGACCTCACTAATGCTCTTGTGGCTGAATGTGTAGAAATTCCCACAGCCACGTTCCAAAATCTAGTGGAAAGCCTTCACAGAAGAGTGGAGGATGTTATAGCAGCAAAGGAGGGATTGACCAACTTTGGAATGGGATGTTCAGCAAGCACATATACATCTTAATTTACATTTTACAATTTTAAAACCCTAAGCAATAAATTCTTACATTCAGATTTACCTGGACTTCCATTTTGGGATATAGGCATTCTAAACTGGTGTCATTATTGTTATTTTTTTAATACAGTTGAATTGGTTTTGAAAATTGAAATAGGTTTTCTTAGATGACATTTGAGGCAGAACTAAAAAAGTTTAACTTGCGAATACCTTTGTACCCCTTCATTGCTGTGTTGTGTGTGGGTAAATTTGGAGAAAGTCTTGCGTTGGTTCTTTAAGCAGTTCCTCAGTGTAGAAAATGACCTCATGCTCTTGTGAAGCTAATGAATGGAACCTGACATGTGTTTTCAATGGAGAGCACAGCCAGTAATTTCTCATGTTATGTTTCTCCTGCTTATGAAATAATTTTTTATGTGTGAATCTGTATTGTATATGACTGGAATAAAAAGGACAAAAAAAGACGGCCATTATAAACATCTCCAGTTGCAGAGATGAAATCATGCTTTCTGTTAAAACATTTACAATACGCTCATAACTTGCTTATAAGACATAAAGATGTTTATAAATGCTTATGAAAGCAACCACAGTCAGTAAAGTCAGGGTCATGGCCATGTCATAAGACTTCATATAGGTGTCTTCTACAAAAAAAAAAAAAAAAAAGTCTATTGGGATTTTTAGAGTTTTTGTTGTTGGCATGGCAACCGTAGTAGTGTGTGTGTTTAATGAGGAGCTCAAGCGTGGCAGTATTCTGTGCCATGGTCCTGATTACTGTAACTCAGACGCTGATTACCTGGATGGTGAGGACACCTGCTAGGCCACTCTCCCATTTTCTCCTCGTTGACTTCTCATTACTCCATTCTCCTCATCTGACTTCACTGCACCTCACTGTTGCCAGTCAAGAGCATGACAGTGTGTGAATATAATTGGTTTTGTGGTAGCGAGATACCCTGTGTGTTCCATGCTGTATTCACACACACTCTGTTACTCTTATTTCCCAAGCTACTCAGTTAAAGGGGTCCAATATCTTATTAGGGAGTCCCTGAAATTATGGCCGCTGATAATATTGCTGGAATATGGCTGGAAATGTTCAAAAATGACACTTTAGGGTTTCAAGATTCAAGATTCTTTATTGACTCTCACTCCTGCAGTATCACTTCTAAATGTAAATCCTAAACACTAAATCATAAAATACAGTAAAATGTACAAAAAAGTGACTAAGAAGAGTTGTGTGCCTGAGTAGGAGTTGTTATGCTATGGTGGGTGGTGCACAAATATATAGTAAAGTGACCAGATTCAGTGATGTGATATAGCATAGTAAATAGTAAAAAGTGACCAGAGCAGTGCAGTACAGTGATATGTAGCCGAGTTACCAGTGCAATTAAAAGTCCAGTAATTGAGTGATTAACAGTTCAGTAGGTGCACTGCTTGTGGGTAAAAACTGTTCTTGAACCTGCTTGTCCTCATACGAATGCTGCGGTACCAGTGACCGGACTGCAGGGGGAGAACAGTTGGTGCCCAGGGTGATAGTGGTCCTGTGTGATGGAGCTGGCCTTGTTCCGACACCTGGTCCAAAAGATCTCCTCGAAGGACGGAAGTGCACATCCAGTGATCTTTTCTGCCATCCTCACAACCCTCTGGATGGCTTTCCTGTCTTGCCCCGTACCACACAGTGATACCGCCTGTCAGAACACTCTCTATAGTACCACGGTAAAAGTTTACAAGCCAACGTTTGCTTATGTCACATTTCCTAAGGTACCGTAGGGGGTAAAGGCATTGGTGTGCCTTCTTGAGCATGACCTCCTTTTTGTGGGGCCACGGTCCTTGAAGATCTATAGTCCCAGGAAACAGAAGCAAATGACTATTTCCACCAGTGTTCTGTTTAGGCTGATGGGGGGAGTGGGTCCCTTGGTGATTCCTGAAGTCCATGATGAACTCCTTAGTCATGCTGACGTTCAGTGCAAGGTTGTTGTCCTTGCACCACCGTGTCAGCTGGACTACCTCATCTCTATACTCAATCTCATCGTTGTTGCTTATCAGGCCAATAACTGTGGTGTCATCTGCAAACTTGATCCGGTTGTTGCTTTGTATGGCTGGACAGTCATGTGTGAACAGACAGTATAACCATGGGCTGAGGCAGCAGCCTTGTGGCACTCATTGTAACAGCATTGAGGACTAGAGTGGATGAGGTGTTGTTACCACTTGAGGCCTGCCCATCAAAAATTCCATAATCCAATTACAGATCGGGGTGTTCAGGCCTAGGTCCCTTAGTTTCAGGACCAGCTTGGGGGCAAAGATAGTACTGAATGCAGAACTGTAGTCGATAAACAACAGTCTGACATAGGTGGCCTTCCAGTGTAGGTGTTCCAGGGCAGTGTGTAGTGTCCGGGAGATGGCGTTGTCCGCAAACCTGTTTGGTCTGTATGCAAACTGTAGTGGGTTCAAGGAGTCAGGGATAATACTTCTTGGGTAACGGCACAATGGTTGTCTCTTTGAAGCAGCCTGCTGCAGTGATTGGGGGGGAGGTTGCATTGCTCAGAGTAAAAATGGTGAAAAACATAACCAAAAAAGGTACACTCTTTCACCCAAAGCCTTTTTGACTACATGTTTTGCACACAATGCATGCGTAGTACCTGAAGCAACCTGAAAAACCTTTTTTTCATGTTATCGGAGCCAAAGATTGCATGTCACTTCTGCCACTTTTGTTGGATTTTTCCAACCAATTCAAGTCCATATTTGACCTGTCTTATAAATTTGTTTGTCATGTACAGGCCTTCCTTCATTCAAGCAGATAAGAGTCTGGTCTTGTATAACTGAAAAGAACTCGCTGAGAGCAATACCAATGTCTGTGGACAGACTTTATTAGAAGGACTTTGCATACATTATAGGTAATAATTGGCAACCAGTCAGGAGTGAGAGCATGAAAGAGTCTGATGCTAAACGAAGAAAATGGATTCAGGATTGATCTAGTTTTAGTGTTTTTGTTATTGATTAATGAATGATAGTCATGTTATTTACCTTTGCTGTGGAATTTGCATCGTTACCCAGTTGAAACGTTGTTTAGGTAGTGATCTCAGGATAATAGCCGGTTGTGACTAACTACAATAGAAATACAGAAGTAGAAAGTCACCAACACCTCCTGTTAGAGTGAGTAACTTGCCTTCTGCTTGCCTGATCTGTAACTTTTCATCCAGTGGTGTTGGTTGTAGCTAGCATCCGGACACTTAAATGTGCTCTGCAGATTGAGCATAGTTGCACAAGGTTTGTGACAATACCAAAATTTTTACTTTGCAACCAAAGAAAGTGTAATAAAAACTCTACAATGCCACTAACACTGTTATAGTTAAACTGGATAAGTTCATGAAGCACTTCCAAGAGGTGAGGCAGGTCGGACGAGCCACTCTCCAAAACGGACAGAATGTCTGAACAGGACTGCCAACTCTGCAACGATTACCCGTACTATGAGGAGGGCGGAAACTGACAGAACATCAACCACGCTGCTGTGATGAGATATAGGCATTACTGAGAGTTTGTCCATGAAGCAGTGTTGGACAGTAGCTTATTAGTTCTTTTTTAAATCTGGCAGATTTAATTGGAGCAGCATTGATGATTGTTACATTTCTCATTCAAATCTGGACAGTGGAGCTGTTTTATATGCAGTCTATTTAGAGACATCAACAACAACAACAACAACTGTGCACTGTTTACTCCTCCAAACTCCATAGTTTGATGGACAACCTCCAAGCATCCAGGAACCTCTCAATGTTCTGAAAAACCATCATAGTTCTCATAAGTTAGGATGTTCTTAGGAGCACAAGCAGCTACCTCACTCACTCAGCTGCTCATCTCACTTCATTTTAACTCCTTGTATTTTCTTAACTACATGATAAGCTATGTCTTGCTGCTATTGTGTTTTTAATTTTGAAAGTTATAGCCTATTAACGTGAATCTGTCATTTCTCCGATCCAAGGATGTGAGAGATGTTTTAGAAAAAGGAAGTATAGTCTAGCTCATGCATGGTGCATTAAATTACAGTTTACAGAGGGAAGGTTCAGAGCGAGCAAGTTACAGCACAGCCTTTTTCACTATCAGTTGTTCACAACTCTGCATCTGCATCCTGTCTTCTGTCTCACTTACCCGCTTGCTTGCTGTGTCACTTTCTCCCCCTGGTTGTGTCTCTCCACAGGAAGTGGTATGTAAACTTAAGATGTAAACATACAGCAGGTCAGAGCACGACTGGACTATCTGCTACACATATGCCTCTGAGGCCGATGCATCAGGCTTGCTGATGAGCTACTTCCAGCCTCGGCTTCCGTCTCAATTCCACCATGGATTTTTGGGAAATTTGGCTTGGCGTGATTCTGAAAATCTCTGTTGAGGGGGAAATATTTTACAAGTTTTACATGTGTGTTCATGTGGGTTAGAGTTTAGGGTTCTACTCATTGTGAAAGAAGGAAAATCAGAAAAGCACTAGTCCTAATTTACTCATTTTCAGCACGAGTCTGAGTATGTGTCATCATGCAACCGGTGGTAACCCACATGCCGAGGTCAGAGTTAGTGCTCAACTCAGGAGTATCATATCACATCGTATTTGTACGAATGATTGCTTTTTGGTTTTCTTTGTTTCGCTCGTGACTCTACATTAATTCATTCAAAAATCATGTTCACTCATTAGGCATGAACAAAGAGATATGTTTAAAAATGTAACCGATAGTGAAAAAAAGCATTTGAGCGGTAGAAATTTGGCCCAGTCCTCTTGTCTTCACTTCCCCAATGTTACAGGTGTCCTTCTGATGGACTTGCAATTTCAAAAATCCTCCATAAATATTCAATAGGATTCATCTCAGAAGATTGGCTAGGCCATGTAAGGACGTCTTGAGTGATTTTGGCTGTATGTTTGGGGTCAGTGTCTTGTTGAAATTTCCATTTTCCATCTTTCCCCCACATTCAGTTTCTTGGTTGATGAGCTTGAATTCTCCTCCCAACATGATGAGCTGAATGTTTGCCAATTTGTTTCATCTGACCAGAATATATTGTTCCAAATGAGTTCTGATTCTTTTAGATACACATCCCTGTGCTTCTTTTTTTAGCAGAGGAGTTTTGTTTGGGGTGTATGAATGGAGATGATTGCAGTGCAGTTCATTGCTCATTGTTCTCTGTGTTACTGTTGTTCCTGCTGCTTTCAGGTCATCCTGCAACTCATCTCGAGTGGCTAATGGCTTCTCTCTTAACTTCCTTATCATTAGTCTGCGAGCGTGTTGTGAAATCTTGCATGGCACATCTGTCCAGGGATGATTAGTTGTGGTTCCATGAACTTCCCACCTACAGTTGTACTGACAGGGATGTTTAAGGTCTTAGCTATAACTTGGTAGCTTTTTCCATTTGAACGTTGTTTAATAATGTTGAGAATTTTAGGAAGCTCCTTCACCTTGATTGTTACTTGTTAAGTGAAATCTTCTCAAACAATGGCATCTTCTTTTATAATGACACCAGATGCAATTTGCATAAGAACATTTTCTTTTTGCAGCATTTATATCTGTAACATCTAGGGCTGTAATGATGATACGCTCTGGTCATGATTCGATTTGATTCATAATACTGGCTTCACAATTTGATCCAATTCGATTCTTAGAATGTTTTGAAAAATTTGAAGAAAAATGATGACTTAAAAGTCCTTTTGTATTTCTGAATCATAAAGTCTCATATTAGAGGTTGAATATTGTAAACAAAATGTACTACAGGTTAACAATATCGTAAAGATAAATAAATTTGATTGAATAAACAGTCTCTAACCTGGGAGTAATGATGGATTGAAACATAATGATCTCTGTAGCAGTACCTGAGGCATCATTTTAATCGGAAATAGAGCTCCAAAGTCGGCTAAAATGGCCAACGTCTGCAGCTTTCTTGGGTACCGTGGATCACAGTGGCCTGGGGATGGTCTCGTTTGAAAGCTATTGAAGAGCTCTTTTTAACTGTTATAATGTGGTTGTGTATCATATAATGTGTGTCGGTCATTATGATCCAGAGCTATCGGCCCTACCGTTCTCTCTATATATTTTAAATTTATGGGTTGCATAGATTGGGACTTCTGGTGTTCAAATAGTGCACCTGCATTAGATGCATAATTAATAGAATGCTGATTCCCAGGATGTGATTCGCACATTGCAACGATGCATGTCGTCAATTTTTTTTTTTTTTTTTTTTGCATTGCACCCCTAAGGGCTTGATTTATTTACTTATTTGTGTGTGTGTGTGTGTGTGTGTGTGTGTGTGTGTGTGTGTAGCTTTTTTAATTAAAAGCTTTTATAAAATAAAAGAGCCAAAAAGTTTCCTTTTGGTCACTGATGTGAGGGTTAGATGTAGGTGTAGGCATAGCATTAATGATCTGCATTAAGTCACCTTTTGTATCATATATATCTTTTATTTCACATTGATAATTCTAGGTCTTTATAATGTAAATTAAATAGCTCATTATAGAAGTCATCAGGGAAGTGCATAACAACGGGATAGTTATACTTTTTTAGTGTTAAGGATTTAAAGTAAGAACATTTGGTCAGGATTAAAAAATTTTAAATCACATGTGATGAGCAAGACCCTGTGTGGATTTAGTCCGTATCATTGACACTGTTGCTAAGCAGCTGTGTGCTATGACTGCATCACTGCCATGCCAGGTAATTTAGCCTGTGAGAATTTGGTACTGCATGTATTTACTCGCATCAGGAGGTTGGAGGGATTTTTTTTCTTTTTTCCTCTGACATTGAACTTTCTGTCTCTCCTTTAATCGTTTAGTCTGTAATTAGAGCCGTGTTTTCTTTTTCTTCGGTCCTCTCAGTGTTGGAGGTCTAATGGAAAGTGTAGGTAATACAGAAGCCTTTGCACACACTGAGTTTCTGTCTTGCTGCCTATTCACCTATCTGGGCCAGAAATGCTGTCCAACACAGGCGTCTTGCCCTGTTGCTATGGTTACAGTGAAAGACAGAATCCCCAATGCTTTCGTTTCACATCTTAAGGTGCTGCCTGAATGAACGAACGGTTACATTAACCTGTTGTCTCTGCATGTTGCCTGTGAAAAACAGTTAAGATTTGGATCTCTACTGATGCAGTGCTAACAAACACATTTAAAGTTTTCTTCTGCTCTTTTCTCTTTGTCACTCTCGGCAGGCGCTGGATCAGGACCGAACGGCTCTACAGAAGGTGAAGAAGTCAGTCAAAGCGATCTACAACTCGGGGCAAGGTAAGAGCTACACCTCAGTCTCTCAGTCTATATAGCAGGCTCCAAAATTGAGTTCAGTTCCGTGAGCTGTTTATAAGAAATGCTACTATCCACTTGCCGGCCAGTCAAAACTGGACAGTTGACGCTTAAACGTTACCTGGTCTAATGAATCTTGATTTCTGGTGCAACATGCAAATGGTAGGGTCAGCATGACTCCACAGACCCAACCTGCCTTGTGTCAGCAGTTCAGGCTGGTGGAGGTGTTGTAGTGGTGTGGGGAATGCACACATTGGTCCCCTTAATACCAACTGAGTATTGTTTGAATGAAAGAGCCCATCTGAGTATTGTTGCTGACCATGTACATTCTTTTACAAGCTTAATGTGCCCCTCTTATAATGGCTTTCAATGTGATTATGCACTATAAACATGACATTGAGTTCAGTGAACTTCAGTGGCATCAACAGTCATCAGATCTGAATCCTATAGAGCACCTTTGAGGAGTGGTAGGATGAGTGAGATTTGCAGCATCAAGATCTGCAGCAGTTATGTGATGCAATCATGTCAACATGGACCAAAATCACAAAGGAATGTTTCCAAAACCTTGAAGTGTCCATGCCATGAAAATTAGAGGCTCTTCTTTGAGCAAAAGGGGGCCCTACTCAGTATTATTACGATGTTCCTAATAAATTAGCCAGTAAGTGTATATAGTTATAGAATCAAACAAATTTACATTATTCTTGTATGTCCATGACAATGAAATGATCTACATATATTCATACAAACAGCTAAAATGGATTTGTTTCAGTTTTTAATTCAGTTTTTAGGTAAGGAATAAAATATGACCGGGTTTACTGTTATAGGAAAATAATCCACCCCCAACTTTTTTTTTTGTTACCATCCCAAAGTTCTCAGCACATCTCAGAGGGTTTTATTCCTTTTATACTGCAGCAAATTGCTAACGGTAATGTTAACAATGTTTAACTTATTAACAAAAAAGCCTTTCCTGTGAGAGAAAATGCTAAGATACAGCTTTGCCTTTGATTGTTACAAAGCAGTGACAGTGGAGAAAAATGCTAAATAAATATCTCCTCACAAAAATTAATCAACACCTTCTGACCAATCAGATTCCAAAACAGTGCTGTGACACATTACCTGATTAAATCATTATACACTCACCGGCCACTTTATTAGGTACACCTGTTCAACTGCTCGTTAACGCAAATATCGAATCAGCCAATCACATGGCAGCAACTCAATGCATTTAGGCGTGTAGACATGGTCAAGATGACCTACTGAAGTTCAAACCGAGCATCAGAATGGGGAAGAAAGGTGATTTAAGTGACTTTG
>JAOTRR010000047.1:22615267-22627100 GCA_028570945.1 Gogo arcuatus
GCATTTTCTTTCATAATTTGTAATTCTTCCTCACTTACGGTGACAAAGCGATTGGTAACCATTTTGCCGAGTTGCTCGAGGTGATTATCGAGAAAGAGTCTGAATTTCTCGACCAATAAGCGTGTGCGATTTTCTATAAATGACCTGCGTATTTATACTAAATACCTATATGGTGATGTTTATTGAACATTTATGGAAGGAGTCTCCAATGTCAGTAAATTTTTTTTATGGGGGAAACTCTTTAGGCACTCAGAGGAGTTTTCTCTCTGGCTTTCATTTTTTTTGTCTTATTAATTTCAAGAGAAAGAAGAAAGGCTGGTGAGAGAACAATTGTTTATAACTGCTCTAACATAAATGATAACACTTATCTAACTTGTTGAACTAACTTGTTTTGTGGACATTGCACAACTTTAAAGTGCTGTGGTACAAGCATGCGAGCACTTCAAAACACTTCGGGAGCGGTTGTTTTTGGAAATTAATCAACCTGGGGTGATCACAGTAACTTCCATTTGTGTTGGGCTGCATCACACTACCTTATCAATGATTATGTTCTTATATTAAACTGTCACAATAGTGACATCAGAGTGCACTAGTGCACTCAAAAATATGCTTAAAGAGTCTCAAAAAGTCTTTTTCTCCCCAATAAAATTTGCAATGAGCCAATCGAAATGTGAATCTGGACTGATTTGCACTGGTGTTTTGAACTCTCCAATATTGTCCGACACTGCGTGGAAGCTCCGCCTATTTCTCATGCTCTCAAATTAACTCTCTCTTCATTTGCTCTGACAGAAAGCATGTTCTGCTCAACTTGGCTTGCATTAGTATATAACTAACATCAATTAACTATATTTATAAGGTCATATATTTATTAATATTTATGAGTTAAAAAGATTAAATAGGCCTTCAACGAAGTGTCAAATCTAATACTTGACAAATAATGCAGATGATAAATAGAAAGTGATTAAATATGCTGTTTTTTGCGGAATCACCTAAAAAACCCACCATCTAGTAGACTGTTTGCGATTGCAGCTGCCGGCCAACTTCCTGCACAGCTGGTAATATTATTACACCTTCCTGTACTCTTCTTAAAATTCAAATGGGGGAAATGCTCATTTTCCTGTCTTTATTAGGCTATCAGTTCTGGATGATTATTATTTATCATGATATTTTAACATAGAAAATTGCAAGCAAGGAGGAAAAAAAAAAAAATCAATATCACACAAGCCTATTCCTTGCTTAACAGATGGTTTAGGACATTATATAGCAAAATGAAAAGCCTCCAAGTGCAAAGATATTTGCCTTTGGTGGAGAAATCCTTATTCAAAAAAGACCACCTGCATAAACAGTAAGCCTGAGTTTAAATTCCAGATCAGACACTAGTATGTTACTCTTTTATCAGACTTTGGTATCCTCAAGAGATGAGCGTCTATAAAGCAGAGTGACACCAATCTGATGCGCGAGGAGATTTTAGAATAATTATGCAGGCCTCTGTATAGTAGTATGCAGTAGACATGTTTAGGAAGTACATGCTATCAGAGATTCCTGTGAGAGATTGGTGCTGTGTGATTGTGCGTAACAGGAGGTGTGTGTAGGCATGCCCTCCAGCTGCAGCTCCAGATTCCTGAAACGATTCTTTGATCCAGTCTCAAGTTGCTAGGCTGGGTCTAGGAAATAATCAACATGCTGAGAAGACGATTGTGGGGTAAGATGCCACTATGGAGAGACATGCTTCCTGTTTACCATGGTTCAGAAAGACCCAGTTCCTGGAGTTATATGAAACGTAGAAAAAGTACATTTTCACAGGTTTAAAAGTTAACAAAAAAAACCTGTGCTCATAATGACAGTGAGTGAGTATCAGGTTCTCTGGAGTCAGACAGGTCAGGCCAAGTAAACAATAAGGGAATGGATGTGGAAGGGTTCAAACTGGAGCCATTAAACACAGCTGACCTCATGGCTCATGTTCAAAGAGCTTTGAATAGAAAAGATTTCCCTCTGCAGCTGGGGCTATTAAAATAGGAGATCCTAAGAAAACTAAATACAAGTAAAGGATTTTTAGTGGTAGGAGAATGCACTAGCTTCTGTTTGCTGCTTTGTCACATAACTGTTGAAATACAACATTGGTCATGTGGGTGGTAAAGGCTTGGAAATAAAGTTTTGTTTGTTTGTTTGTGGGTTGTTTTTTTTTTAACATCTAATGTGGAAGGTACTGCTTATTGGAAGTCTTAAAACTTTTGTTCCCTCTTCTAGGCTCCTTCAGTGTGAAATGAATTTGTTGCTCACAGGATTTATTACACTTTACCCAATATATCCAGTAAGATAATAAGTGTAGTATTCAACAAGTTTGTGGGGGTTTTTTTTTGTTCTGAAAGCTTCTGGAGTAGAGGTCATTTTCTCACCCGGCGCTCTGCAACTTGCTCTCTGTTTCGATGAGCAACGGATACTGGCACAAATTCAACAGCCTTATAAGGTTGTTCCTTCCTCCGCAAGTGTTGTATTAATGCCAGGCGCATTTCAAACACTGAACGGGTGCCAAGAGAAAGCAGGAAATCTGTCGTATATCTTGGAGATAAGGAATGGTCGGCATCTTGGGTACACAGACTACAAAAGCACTGCTTTGACGGCTGTTTCCTGTGTATGCTCTCTAAAAGCCTTATCTCCCATTGTCAACTTCATATTATCAGCAATGCATGTCCACGGTGGCTGTATTTGTGTCCATGCCACACATCCCAGTGATTCAGCTACCTGAGCTAGGACCTGCATTGATGTGATCGTGCTTTAGACTTACTAAGTCATATTCTAATAGAAAGGTCCATCATGAAGCCCAGGGAACTTAGTAGTAATCATAGTAATTTTTATATTCTTTCTTTAGTTTTGAACTCTAGATCCACAAACACAACGTTTGCTTATTCACCTTCAAACAAGGTCCCTGCTTGCACTTACACAACATAAATGCACAATGTACATTTTCTTTAACCATTATATGACAAGAGCTAATGATGTGTGTTCTCTCCCCCTACCCACCTCTCTCTCTCTCTCTCTCTCTCTCTTATACCAAGTTACCAGTGACCCTGACTCCTTCTGCTATCTGGACCTGCATGATTCGTCCTCATGCCCTACTTCCATCTGGAGTTCTCATCACCTGAAAATCACTTGCTGCTGCTGAGGATGGCTCCACATGTACGGTCATCTGATCACGATGAGATTACTGTGGATGAATTACCACATAGAAACCATAATGATGGCTGTGGATGTTGTTCTTTGGATAGCCTTAAGACTGCAATTGCTAAGAACAGTTCTGCCCTCAAGTCTCCAACATTGAAAAGTAAAGAACTTCAACACAATATGCTTCAAGTTAAAGGCAAACTCCAGGAATTTTTTAACCTGGGCCCTATTTTCCCATCTTTTTGGATCCAGATTTTTACTAGGGACAAAAACGATTGTAATCAGTCCAGTATTGAGTTAGAACGCTATAACCTGTAGTCGATTATCACACGGGGGCTGTTTTCTGGCTCAAATAAATAGGGACGGCCATCGAATTCAAACGCCTCATCCATATTGTTGCAATCAGCTAAATATTCAGGCATTTCTTTGGAAATAGATTTCTCCAGAAATTCTGCATGACAACTTCTCCTTTAGTAAACATCAGAAAACAGCCCTCGTGTGATAATCGACTACAGGCGCTAAATGGGGCGCTGCATCAGAGACCAGAAGAAGAGAAAGGTAAAACAATGAGTGTAGAAACAGTCACATTCTACTGTTTCTTTACAGTTACTGAGGTAAACAGACAAGTGTGTATCTGTAGGGATCCTTTACATGTTGTCAGACACTTATAACAACATTATGGGCCTCTCAGAGGTGAAAACAAGAAGTTTACATTGACGCGGATGCTTGCCCCATAGGATTACATTGTTAATTTTGCAGTTGCTGGTTATAGCGTTCTAACTCAATACAGGACCGATTTCAATCATTTTTGTCCCTAGTAAATATCTGTACCCAAAAAGATGTGAAAATAGGGCCCGGGTTAAAAAATCCCAGAGTTTCCCTTTAAAACTATAATGCATTCAGAAATTACTCTGATGCTCATACTCAGAAGTTGCTCATAAGTTCCTGGTTACAGAATTGCACTTTTTGACTACATGGTATACAATTATAGAATGGAAATTATTTATAATGGCACTATCTGGTGTCACTCAGATGAGGATGGGTTCCCTTTTGAGTCTGGGTTCCTCTCAAGTTTCTTCCTCATGCCATCTTGGAGTTTTTTCCTTGTCACTGTCACCTCAGACTTCCTCATTAAGGATAAATTTTAAAAATAAATTATTAAATTCAGAAAGTATATATTTCTGTAAAGCTGCTTTGTGACAACGTCACAAACTAAATAATTGGCTGTGCATTTTGAGCATCGTCAACCTGAACTGTGGAGACAGAAGCAGACAGATGAAACCGATTTAATGGATAGGAAGACAAGGAGTCTTTCTCTTGAGACAAAGACAAAGTTGAGCCTTTGTGAAATCTATTTGGCTTTCGAACTCCAACCCTGACAATTGTGTACCACATGGGCAGGCCCACCAGGAAGTCCACCCTCCAGTCACACGACTCATAATTGCTTGTACATTCTGCTCTGAAAGCCACATTCATCACTGTCCTCATTGCAGTTCGTGGATACTTAAGATACTTAGTATACACTTTGAAGCATAAAAGGAGTCTAATGTAATTCATAGGAACCTTTACATTGTGGACAAGAGCAATGGCCATTATCTTGTATACTACATTGCCCTTGATTTTTACTCAGCATTTCCCATTAACATCTGCATAAAGCTCAGCAGCTCTTACATAATACGTAATGGCTCTTACATTTGTGCTTCACCAAAACACACATTTGTCTTACCATCCTTGTGAGGACCTGAACATAATTATTGTAGCAACTAATGGTATGCCTACATGTAAATTTAACACTTCTACCTCTTTTAGTATTTCCAGTCTTTGTTTGGGGGGGAAAAAAGGCAGTTTTACTTATTGGAACCAAATATCCCCACAAAGTCAAAACTACCTTTGTAGGGACATTCGGTCCCCATCAAGACAAAAAACCATGCCCCCACACACTCCCAGGTCAATGAGAGCCTCTTAAAATGGTGAAGGAGCAGTAGATGTAATTGGTCCTAAGCATACTGCATTGGGTGTAATGTTCTCTGACATTGTCATCAACACAGTATGACCCCTGTCACAGCAGGACGGTGTGGCAGCTCACTGTGCGGAGGATTACATTAGGATTCCTTAACCTCTCTGTGGCTCTCACACACCATTACTGCATCGTTACAGCTTATCAATGACAGGAAACATCTGAACTAAGCATCACCATAAAACATGTCAGTAAATTCAGCACGATACACGCTGCTCAGAAAGTCCATCGTTCATTACAAATGATCGTATTGTTTCTCTTGTCTCAGTGGCCCAGTAGTGTACCAACAACTTGAAGACTGCATCACTGCTGCCTTTTATTGTTGGTGCTAAATCTTCACTGGAGTAAGACAGATGTTTATTTTCATGATGAGGGTAAGCAAAGGTTGTAGTCCTGTTGCGTCAGCGATATATTTGGTGCAATGCAAAAGCGTGAAAGTCATATTTGTGCTCAGCTGTGACCTTGGATGCTACAAGTCCAGTGTGGAACCCAAAGATGTCTGGATGAAAAATAAGTGAGCACTGGGGGGGAAAAAAAATTCTTCTTTTTTTTTTTTTTTTGAAGTGTTCATCTGGAGTTTACTGGAGCTTCTGAGTCAGCAAGATTCTTCCCTGCTACTCCTGTACAGGAACGATTTTTAGAATGCAGTATTTTCATGAACTTGATAAACAAAATGTTTATTTTGTGCACACGCATATGAAGAAATATGATCATTATCAGTCTAACCTCTGATTAGGTTTAAGTATAAAAACTGAAATCCAATTGCTGGATTTATCAAACAACCATATGGTACAATTGTGATACTAATGATATTCCAAACAAACCTGTTCCACTACTGAAAGTGTGTATCACATGGTATCCATATCAAATTGTGACTCTATAAAATTATATGTGGTTTTCCAGGTCACTGAATGCACGTTCGGCTGCTTCCAAAACTCCACAGCCAGAATTATAGCTGTGAAATTCTTGGCTGCAGACTTAATCTAGATTTTAAAAACGGCCGTAAACTGAACGTGAAAAGCCTATTACACAGCACGTCCTAAACTTTCACAAGCTGGTGAGTATGTAACAGATGTGTTTTATGAGCTTGTCCGTTGGGCCCAAGGCAACAGTGGAACTCAGCCATAGAGCCTTCCCTGGCCTGATGCATATACATCACTCAATTTGATTAAGGAGGAGCGGACAATGCGATCAGATATCCTACACTGCACCGTCATCACTACCTAAAGATGCACAAGCTGGACAGGCAATTCGGGGTATTGCCAAAATCTGGAGATAAGCCAGCAACCTCAACCTTGGTCATCTCAAACAGAAACACTCTTAGGAAAAAAGGCTCTGTCTACGACCGTAAAACATTCTCTGGTTTGTCCCATTGGGGAGCCTTTAAAAGTTCTATGTAGAACCCAACAAGAGAGGATTTTCAGGTCAGAAAAGGTTCCAAGTAGAACCCTTTTGAAAAGAAAAAAATGGCTTGTAAAGAGGTGTTTAAAAAAACAGGCTGATGGTTCTATCTTTCTGAAAGGGAAAAACTCTTGTAGAATCCTACACTTTCAGAAAAGTACTAAGCAGTACCTTTTCTTATTACTGGGGTGGTACCTTCAAGGGTACACCTTTAGTGTTTATCTTTCACATGGTAATTTTAACTTAGCATTAAATGCTTTAAAAATAATGGTTTCTGAGTAGCGTAACAAAAGCATTAGCATAACAAAAGAAGGGACTGATTCCACTTTACGCAGACCAGAACGACCTAGTGCTCCATTGAAGTAAATGACGAGGTCCATTTGTGGTGTAAGGCAACACGCCCACTTGAGACCGGAACTATTCCGGTTGTTCTATCTTGGTGTATTCTAAGAACTTTGGTATCGCTGAGAAACTTTTGAATTCTGGTGCCACTGCCATCCATGGCTGGGAAGCAAGAGAGCAAAACTGGTCATGCTTTCTGAAAAGGATTGACGACATACTCTTTCTTCTCTGTCAATCAATCAGAGTGACACTAGCAAATCATGTGTATCTGTGAGCTCATGTATGCAGAAGAGGGCAGTTAGCACCATTTCCTCCAAGTGTTCACCTGCTCTGTTTAAAAAAAATTCTCACAGCAGAAGCACAATCATTGGCAAATGGCCACATTGAGAGAAAATGGTGTAAAGTTTAATTAAAAAAAAAAAATGTTTAGTACACTTTCATTCTGAGAGTGTCTGCTGGTATTTTTGGCTCAGTTGTTTCAGCAAAAAATCTCATTCCCATCAGTTCAGAAAATGTTATTTCCCTTTATTCACCCATATGAAAAAAGGAATCATGTCTGTCTTCCATTCCCTCCCAACCCATGCATGCAACTCTGTGGCTGACCACAAACAGAAACAATGTCTACGAGTGACTGACCTCTGCTCCAAGTAATAATGGGTCAAAGAAAACGGTGGGTGGCTTAACTTTGACCCAAGTCTCTTTCTCCTACCCTTTAATACTGGCTTCCCAAAGCAAAATCACTTTCATCTGGTGTAATAGAGTCTCTGAGCAATCTTGTACTCAGTTTATCATCAAACGCATAAGTAGCAGTGTCTTGGCCAGACGTTATATAAGCCTCTCAGGATTACAGCTTAAATGTTGTACAAGGTCATTTTATTCTATCTCTCTTTTGGAGATGGTTGTTGGTATGTCCTGGAAGAATATTTAAAAATCCTTATACCACAGTGCTGTTCAATTCTCGAATCTGATTGGTCAGTTGATTACTTTTCTATAACAACAGCTCTGACAGTAGTGCCTGTTGCAATTTAAACGACTGTATGTCTTAATTTTAATACATAACTCTTTCTATAGTACCAACAAATTTGAGGGACTTGTACAGCACAGGCTCTACCTAATCTAAGACTAATAATAAATAGTTTTTAAAAGGTATTGTTATTTAGACGCTTTTGTAAGGAGACATTTAGTTACCCTTTTATGTCAAGTGCCTCCAGTGTCAGCGCTTTGTAACAGTCGGTAAGTTTTCTGCCATGAGAAAGGTGTCAGGACAGAGGACTTTTTACGTTTGTTTCCTTGACATCATCACAAGCTGTAATTTTTTTTTTGTCTTCAAGAAAGAGAATGACTGTTTACAGCTGCTATACTATAAATGATAAAAGGAACTAACTTGTCACATGGATAACTATGGACCGTTAAAAAGCATGGTGTCATTCATTAAAAAATTAAAAATGATAAGTAACATTGTTGTAGTATAAGAAGATATAAAAACAATCCAGGACATGCGTTTACTGGAAAATAATCAACTTCAGGGTAGAAACAGTAACACCAGGCCACATCACACCACCCCTGCATTGATTATTTTCCTATAACAGCACTGTCAGTGCTCTAAGCTAGTGAAATGTAATGCTAATTTGACAACTGGCACAAAGTCTACTAATAATTTCACAATAAGCATAGTACAAAGAGGGAATAAGCTAAGAGAACAAGGCTTCTCCTACACCGAACTTCATCCAATATTCATCAGGAGGCCATTCGATTCAGTTCATACCTACTCAGAATTTTATACAGCCATGTTTCAAGTTGGATACAGTGCAAGTAGTATTCACACTTTAACAATATGCAGTGTACTGGTCATGTTCTAGCATAACAACTGTGAAAAACTGGACAGTTTACTACAACCAAAATCATCAAAATCATCACTAAAGCTGGTCTGCTTGAAAGGAGAGGAGCCATCAGAGATCACTAAAGTTTGACTTTTGGCCATTTTGTAAATGGCCAATGCATTGCATTGCTATAAAACAGGATCACCACCCTAAAAACCCAGTTACTAGATAAACAAATACTGTTTGGTTTACAAATATAGTACACATTGCACAAAGTCCATGTGCGATAAACTACCTTCTGTGAACTGCTTTTAGAGAAACAATGTAACATTCACCAAATAATACCAACAGGCATTTTATGGTGTTAAAAGTAACAAGATACCAACTGGACAATGTGTTTTCCCTAGTTAAGTGCGTGTTCCACAAATGTTCGTCATAAAATCAAGCGTAAATGTGTAGTGCCCAGTCACTTCATACCCGGTTAGGATTCGTACAGTATATCCATGGCGGTAATGTGGCAGCTGCACATCTATGCCTTGGAGTACTAGATTTAGAAGCATGCAAAGAGATACATGTTCATCTATGAGATATATGATATGAGATCTGCTTAGCTCACTCTCGTCCAGGAATTTCACAGCATCTTCATAACCATCACTGATTCTATTCTCGACTTGGCTTATTCTAGTTCAAAATAAAAATAACAGTATGTATACTGGATCCAATGCATTCAAACCCCACGCAGAAAATGAGCTTTACCTTACTTTCCAAATGAATGTGAACCACTATTAGAAACAAAATAAAAACACAGCTTCACATGTCTAAAAGGTGCTGAATGGGCACTCCGCAGTTGAAAGGCTTCAAAACTCACCTCGATTCATCCCCGATTCTTCAGGCAAAAGTGAAAAGAGCCATGAAATGGAAATGACCGCATGCATGCCTGGCTGCCTCTGTGAATTACTGATAGCATCAGACAGAGTTTAGTCAGGATCTCTAAAGGGGATTTCACACACAAAAGAACTATGGATACGCACTGGCATCCGAGTTGGAATGGCCATGTTTCACAAAGTTTCAGCTATTTTGCATTTTTAGAACACATTTAGAACAATCTGGAAACATTAGACAAGGTGAAAAAGTAGAAGTTAAACCTTTTGTGCTGTGAGTCAGACACAGCATCAGTGACCTTGTCAAAGCTGCTATAGACAATTAACAACCCTGCTACCCATAATTACTGCTAATCACTTCACCTCTGACCCCCGTAATTGCTTCCCATCAGTCTGAGTTGCTGACACAGTGAAGCAGTAAGGGGTGAAATGTTCTACTGACCCACTGCTCCAACACTACAACTCTCACAAAGACTGAAATACTGATTTCAGCTCAACTGAACAGTACAGGCAATACTGACTGTTCCATTGTTAGACATCTGAAAAGCCCTGTACTGATAATATAGTCCACATGTGGAAGATGGTGGAGCTTAAAAGAAGAGATTATGCAATCCAATATCACATTTTTCTGGCATAGTGCAGCCCTACACCAACCCTGTCCAAAACAAAAGGTGCTCCTAGCTGAGGAACTGATTACCTTCCCTCTTCTCTCAGGTAACTAATGACAGCCTGGAGGATATATGAATAGCTCACATCTAAGCATGACAGCTTTTTCCACCAATAGATTTCAGGCAAGCCAGCTATCAACATTCAAAATTTACTGTGACTTGGGCCCTATCTATATTAAAAGGAACGACAGGAATATCCGGCAGGTACTAGTAACTCCCTGCATGTGACAACAATCTCTAGTATTCTTCACATGTCTGTATGTGGTACGGTGGCTGGACATAAGCCCTTTCTCACAAAATGAAGAAGAAGAAGAAATTCTTTTCTTCACATATCCCAGCTTGTTTAGAAGTTGGGGTCAGAGTGCAGGGTCAGCCACGATATAGCACCCCTGGAGCAGAGAGGGTTAAGGGCCTTGCTCAAGGGCCAAAAACTGTCAGCTTGGCAGTACTTCGCAGGCTTGAAATGCCGACCTTCTGATCAGTAACCCAGAGTATTAACCATTGAACCACCACTGAAAAACATGCATCTTTGTGTTATGGTATGATGAGACCCAGGGCATAACTCTAAAAGATGTGTTTGGTGCAAAAACATGACAGTTTATCAGCTGAAGAACACCATACCCATGGTAAAGCTTGGTGGTGGCAGCATTATGCAATGGGGCCGCTTCTCTTCAGCTGGGACTGAGGCTTTACAACAGAGAGAATCATGGATAGTTCCAAATACCAATCTATTTCAGCACAAAACTTGTAGGTGTCTGTAGGACAGCTGAAGATGTAGAAAAAGTTTACCATCTAACACGATAGTGACCCATAGTACAAATCAAGTGAACAAAAGAATGGCTTCAGAAGATGATCAGGGTTTTGTAATGGCCCAGTCAGAACCCAGATCTAATTCCTGTCAAAATCCTGTGGAATGACTTAAAGATGGCTGTGCACAGGAGATCCCTTTGCAATTTGATAGATCTGGAATTTTTTTTTTTTTTTTACAAGAAACAGTAGAGTAAAATTGCAAATCATGATGTGCCAAGTTGTATATTACAAGCAAAAGGTATGCAAACTTGTGCAACCATGTTTTTTCTTTTTCTCCACTAAAACATTCCTGTTGTTTTTCCACTTGAATTTTGTTGTTTGCTATATCAGATTAAAGGTGGAAAAGATCTGACATGATTTATTTTGGTTACATTTTTCATATCACAAAAAACCTGCAATATTAAAATGTGTGTAGACTTTTTACAGCCACTGTATACTCTGTGCAAATTAAAAAGTTGGTAAAGATTCAATCATACCTTGTGGGAAAAGTTTTTATGCTTTTCCTTGAGGATAGAAACGTTTCAGGTAGTGCTTCTTTGTATGATCTCCCACCCAAAATGTAGTCAAAAAGGCAGAGGTGTTCGTAGCTGCAAGCAATAAAATATAGATGTTCAGACTTGTTTTCTCTTTCATAGTTCAGGTATAGCCTACATACATGGTGTAGGTATGTTTTATACATACAGTACCAGTCAAAAGTTTGGACATACCTACTCATTCATAGGTTTTTCTGTA
>JAOTRR010000047.1:22632345-22646390 GCA_028570945.1 Gogo arcuatus
TTAACACTTTTTTGTTTACCACATAATTCCATATATGTTCCATATGTTATTTCATTGATTTGATGTCTTCAGTATTGTTCTACACTGTAGAAAATAGTCAAAAATACAGAAAAACCTATGAATGAGTAGGTGTGTCCAAACCTTTGACTGCAGTTAAACACACTGAGATAAAATGAACAGCTAGCAAGATATGAGGACTGAACACCTCAAAATATTCATACAGCTTATTGCTGAAAATATTTTTTTTTTGAGGGTGGAAACATGGTGCTACATCAGAAAGTTTGTTAGAAGAGAATAATATCTTCATTCGTTTTCCTTAGATAGTATTAGTGCACTTAGCTAGCAAGCTCACCATACACTACTAAATTACATTAGCTACTTTTTAGCCTAGATGATTAGGTTTCCCAATGATCAAACATTGGAACAGGAGCTTTTAGTTGCCTTTTGGGATAGCTCATAAATGTATGATTTGATCAATAATGGATAAAAAGAGAATTTTATCTAATAACCTTTTAACAAGAGATCACTATACACAAGTAGCTCTATCACAAGGATTAAGAATTTTTTTTTGTTTTTTTTTTTTGCTGCTGCTGCTATTCTTTCACAACATAAGCTAGGTTGCAATTCTGCATTTGTTCTAGATGTATGTCTAATTGCCAGGGGCAATAACAGGCTACAACAAAAGAATTACTTAAGCGAAGTGAATGCTTCAGGCTTCCATGGGAATATGGAATTTGTAAGCAGGCACTTATGAAATTTCCTGCCTTTCTGTGTTCTACGTCTACACAAATATTAAAAGTGTTTCCTGAATATGCCCGTTGACCTTCATTCAGCCTATATTCAATAACCATTAATCTTTACCTCTAGGCATATTTCAAAGCATAGCTAATACATACTGAAAGAAAGGGAAAAAAACGCTGCTAGCATATTTGACTATTGGTATCTAAAGCAAACAGATACGACTTCTGAGGCTGGTTATTTAAACATTGCCACTTGTCATGCTGTTTGATCCACACTTGATATTAACCCCTGACTAACAGGAGGGCACAAGGACATTTTCACAATTATCTGTTCTCTTCATGATCTGTCTGGAGTTTGAACTGGCCACATAGCACTCATGTAACCTCATCCACTGTATGTAATGAGAACTTTCCAGATTTATTTTCCCAAAAGGAATAACACAGTCCCACCCCACAGTACATTTTTTTTTCAATATAATCCATTTACAAATCACTTGCCTAAGGTAGAAACTGGAGCGCTCATACATAAGCATACAGTGTTTTATGGTAACCACCAGGCGATTAGTGAAAGAAGCTGACATCTGTCTGTTTTAGTTCAAATGTAGACACTAGAAGTTTGCATGCACACCTTCTTTCTTTCATCCTATTAAAGTAGTAACAATATTACATGACTTGAAATGAATAAGCAAGAGTGCATGTACCCTTTTTCTAACGTCTACATAAAAAAAACAAAAACAAACAAACAAAAAACACTTTTTGGCCTCTTTCAGGCAGAAAAGTACCATTTTTTTTAACCCTATATGATTGAAAAGTTTTCGGTGGCATCCCTAATAACCAATGTTAATTATGTACTTGTCTGATGTTAGCCTAATCAAACACACATTGATAGATTTTACTTCACATTAATGAACTCAAAGCAGTCTCCATTTACCTTGACAGAAAGCAAGGCCACGTATTTCAAGCAAGAAAATCGAGTCAAGACGATAGCACTGGCCAAAACATTACTAATACTAGAAGGGCACCCGGTAAAGTGCATGCCTCCGCCAAGCCACATATTCAGATTTGCATCAAAATCTAAATCAATTGTTCTTTGGCCCATGGCCCACTTTTCCTCAAAATTTCATCAAAATCCATTCACTACTTTTTGAGTTATGTTGGGCAGAGGCAAAAAAAAAATAAATCCTGGATCCGCATACATATCTGGACCCTGGATCCATGTACATATTCAGATTTGCATCAAAATCTAACCAATTGTTCCTTGGCCCATGACTCACCTTTCCACAAAATTTACTCAAAATCTGTTCACTACTTTTTGAGTTACGTTGGGAAAAGCAAACAAAGCCTCCTCCAACAAAGTTGGCAGAGGTAATGAGATGGGAGAAGGGGGCGGGGCTTACAGGCAGTGCCACTTATTATCAATTAAACATCTAGGCTAGTGTCATTCACTCCAGATTCGGATGTTGACTGAAGAAGACTCTTTTTGCGTATTTTTTGGGGATAACTCAAAGCAATGTATTTAAAATGCAGAGCTCCTGGGTAAAATGTGTAAAGGTTGGCAGGTCTGTGCATGGCGATTATTACTATCCTGACTGAAATCACAAATTTTTTAAATATATAATGTGTAATGTAAGAATGAGCAGTAGGTGAAGATGTGCGAAATCTCAAATCTTCAGGTGACTGCTTATTCCTCAGTCTCTCACCTGTTGACCACTGAAGATTAACCACAATGCAAATAAATGTGGAAAACATCTATACGCTCTTGTAGAGTGCGTACTGTTTAATTCTGCAGGTGTTTAGATCTTCAGATTAATAGTGCCTGAAAACTCGAGCCCGCCCGGTTTCATTATCTCACAGCAAACACTTTCACACTCCAGTCTCCCATGGCAACTGTGCCACACTTATCTGATTCAGGTCTCGGTTCTGAAAGCTTTTTTAAAAACTTGAGGTAACCAGACAAACCACATGCCTGTGTCGTGGTTTTTCTCAAAAGCTGTACTGTTATTTATAATGTGTAGTCAGCAAATGTGTACAAATGAATTAAACCCCCATCTTCATGCCAGCAGCGGCACATCTCCTGATAACACATCTGTGTGAAAAGAACGCAAAGATCCAACACTGTTTCCTTTTCAGTCTTCCAATATGACCCACTTTCTAGGCGAATTTAGACCTATCTTTAATCACACCTGCTTCTGCTGCAGTCTTGAAGCTATGAATTATGGCCATGCTGGTGACTGGGGAGTGTGTGACAGAGCTAGAGTGACACAGTTACACCGTACCCCACTCTACCACATGGTGTCCTTATTAACCTTCAAGAAAGCTCTTTGGGTGCACTTGGCAAGAACACGTTTGCCTTCTAGAAAAGACAGGTGCACCTGCATATTACTATACTTTTTATACAACAGTTAGTTCCAGTCCACTAATTTGATTGCTCGAGCGGCGTTCCAAGAGTGCTTATATTTACTATAACCACACTGGGACGTTTAATTTTTTGTATCACTTTGCTTGTTTGTGCTCGCCACATAAAATTCCACTTCCTAGTTCGAAACAGTTACTACAGTAGTGTTAGTGACATCATTAGTCGACATGGCAAATGATACTTTTTCATGAATCTAACTTTTGACTTAAAATATGAAAGCTTGTCAGATGAAAATGAAAAGGAAGGCCAATTAGAGCTAGCTAGCCAGCTAGCCGACAGGCTTTAAAGTGAGTGCAGAGGGAGAGATGGGTTTAAAGGGGCGGTGGGAGCGAGAGGGATGGTGATCCACACTCCATACCAGCTGATAAAGTAACACACTAATTCCTTCTTTGCCAACAGCTAATAAACCTCAAAGAAGAAGAAAGAAAAGAGGGCTTTAGGCTGGGAGAGGGAGCATTGTAAGTGGTGGGTGTGTGAGGAAGCGGGGAAAAAATAAACCATAGATGGCCGACTCTCCCGTCCATCTTATTTTCCAGTGGCTGCTCCCTGGACAATAAACTAGACTACAGCTGACTCCAGCAGACTACTTAGCGTGAGTTTATTCAGCAAGACGGGCTCGCCTCGCTTTGTGCCAACAGAAATGCACCTCTGTGTTAAGGATCACAGTGGTTGCTTGTGTGTTTACATCAACACGGAATGGTGCAAGAACTCTGTGCTAGCTTCTAGTTACCACTAATCACTTTATTTCACACTAGAACTGTGTACTGGTCATTTTATCTTTTATTTTTTTTAATTTTTACTATTGCCCTGTTAAAGTAATTATTGTATTGTCTTGCAATGTTTGCACTTGTGCATTTTATGTAGTCCTATGTAGATCTATATAGGCTTATTTAGTTCTGTGTAGTCTCATGTAGTTCTAGTTGTTTTACATAGCACCATGGTCCTGGAGGAACGTTGTTTCATTTCACTGTGTACTGTACCAGACGTATACGGTTGAAATGACAAAGCCACTTGACTTGATCATGGATCATGGTTCATAAAATGTTTTTGAAGAGTTTTATAGCCACACAATTCAATTCCATGAATTTGGGGGCAGAGCTCCTGAAGCAGCACTGAAGGGAGGTGTGTATTTGTTTGGCTGTTGAGTTCGAATATCAACAATCTTTTTCCAGAATCAATGACTACCTTTAAATAAGAAATAAAGCTTTAAGAGCCACAAAAATGCTTCATATTTAAAGTGGCCCATTTTCAAACTCAAAAGAATTGAATAATTTCTTATTTAATATTGGGTGCAAGGCAGGAATACACCCTTAGCTAACATTGTAGGGCACACACATTTACGATTGGGGCAATTTGGCCTAGTTAATTCACCTATCCATGGTTTTGGGAGGTGGAAAACCCTGGAGTAAACCCACGTGGGCATAAAGTCCACAACCCAAGTCATGTGTGAACATATTCAAATATATTTATGGATGTGGGCACAAGAAGCACATGCAGAGCTTGGGCACTGGCAAGGATTTCGTAAAAGTTGGCGAGGGCAAATGTACGAGTTTGGCACTTCGCTTCTAAAGCTTCTGTCGGCAGTTTCTGGGCTCAGCCAGTGATTCCCAGCCTCTCCCTCTTAATTAACAAAGACGCACGGTGCAAAGAAAACAAATGAAACATCATAGGCCCATTACTGAGAAGCTGTGCTAAACCATCAGGCAGACATCGGCATGGTGACCACACGTGTGCGCGCGCGCGCACGCACGCACACACACAGTCTATCCACAGAGCAGCTGGTGGATGGGAAACGGACTCTGTTAGAGTCAAGGGCCGTACGCCTGCCACAGCAAGTGAATAGAAGGAAATTTGTCGCCACTGGAAAACAAGAATCAATTGACTTTTATTCACATACAACAACTCCTTGTATCGTGCTTGCGCTGGGTTGAGGACATAGCAGCAAACTTTTGTTGCGCGTTTCCAGCATTGGCAATGCAGCTGTCAGATGTTTAGTCTCTTCCCTCTCTTTGTTATGCTTTCATAACCGCATGGGTCAACGTGCCCTAGTATTGGGAAAAACCTTCCTTAATTTCTTTAGAGAATGCAGATTACAGCCAGGAGCCAGGTACAGTAAGCATCAGACATGCTTGAACCAAAACGATATTTTCCTGAGAGATTTTTGATTGTAATTCCTTAGTTTGTAATAGTAGTAGAGAAATGAAAAGATAGTGAGTTCATTTTCTCTCTTGACTAGAACTGTCGACAATATTGTCAAGACTACGATGATCACAACATAAATGTACATTTTTACAGTTTATCATTATTTTTATCATTGTTATTTTTAAAAGTGTAATTAGCATTCCTGCTCATCTAGCTCTGCCTGCTGGCGCTTCCACGGAGCAATCTGCTTAGTACAGCAGCAATGTCAGTGTCCTTGTCTGTAATTCAATTTAGAATTAATTTATTCTTCAGTAACCACTTTATCCCGATCAGGGCTGTGACGGAGCCGGAAACACTTGGGAGTGAGGCAGGAATACACCCTTGTTGGGATGTCAAGCCATAAAAGGACACCACACACATTCCTTTCTACCAGCAATTTTTTAAGATGGTTGTAGGACACCAGAGAACACTGAGGAAACCCACATTGACACAGGAAGAACATGCGAAATTCCACACAGATGGTAACCCGAGCTCAGGATCGAACCAGGGACCAAGGAGTTATGAGGTAGCATGCCTACCCCACTACCCATTGTGCCACTGCACCACCCTATAATTTGGATTTATATACCATAAAGAATTTTGCAACAGAACCAAGAACAAACACAGGACTATGAGCCTGTTTTGTGATCTTGCTCCGATACTTGATAGTATCTGCCTTATTATGGTATAGACTGTCTTGACAGTGGTTGGTTAAATTTGCTAAAATGCCTGAGATTTGTCCTAAAATTATATGTCTTAAAATACTTGAAATGTCAAAAGAATCTGCTTTATAGGGCGCAACTGGGTGTGGAAGCAGGCATAGCTGCTTTCAGGTTTTCCTTCAAATAAGCATTTTCTGTTCCAAAACTTAATCCTCTAACCCACAGGCCTGCAAGTGACAAATTCAAGCTGATTGAGAAGCAACTCAAACAGCGGTCTTAGAGAAGGAGGCAATTGATGAGTGTGCTCTTTAATCCTCCTGAGTGCACTTTCCAGTATGCTTTGACAGCAGCAGCGTTTTCAGTGCTTGTAAAATTTTAAAGCTTGAACATTGACGTTTAAGAATGCTTCATAGTGATGACTGGATGAAACTTTCACTGCATGCTTCGTTAAAAAGGCTGTTGTGTGCCGAGCCTGTCTGGATGCCTTGATCGAATTCATAAAATAAGGTGATAAGCTGCAGGCATGAACCCAGTGACTCTTACATTGTCTGCTGCATTTATGTCACAGTACAATCACTGGACAGCACACAGAGAGAATTGCTTGCAAACTAAGTGATAAATCTCCAAGATAACAGATTGTGTGGCAGCCCAAAGACCGGCTATTGCTGATATTGAACAGGACAGTATAAATTACAATTATTATTAAAACTGGCTAGCACATATCCAGATGGTTTTTCACCACTCCTAAGAGCAGTATGCTTGGAGCCATTCTACAATATGGGATGCTAGTCTTCCACAGTTGCTATGTGGAGATGCATATATTGCTGAATCTCATCTCAGCAGCTATACATCACTCACAATTTCAGCTCACTCTTATGATGAATATGGAGATGATCATTTTTATTGAATGCCTGAACTTCCTCAGCAGTCGAGAACTATATCAGCACTTCCACAAAGAGACTGCCCTTTGACACAGTTAAGGGGGTCACAACAGCAGCAGCAGGCTAGTCGGTAAGTCTGACAGATGATCAATTGGTAATATATCAAATATGCGATTGTGAGACAGTCACACCAAAGTGACTAAGCAAAATACACTATATGGCCAAAGGTTTGTGGACAGCTGATCATCACAACCATTGGCCTTCCCCAAACAGTGCCCACAAAGTCGTAAGGCTTTGTCACATATACATTACCATACAGTGAAATTCTTTTCTTTGCATATCCCTTATTGTTAGGAAGCTGGGGTTAGAGCACCGGGTCAGCCATGATACAGCACCCCTGGAGCAGATAGGGTTAAGGGCCATGCTCAAGGGCCCAACAGTGACAGCTTGGCAGTGCTGGGGTGTGAACCCAGACCTTCTGATCAGTAACCCAGAGCCTTAACCATTGAGAAACGTGCGCCAGCATGATAATGCCCCTGTGCACAATGCAAGGTCAATGAAAACATAGTTTGCCAAGGTTGGCGTGGAAGAACTCGAGTGGCCTGTACAAAGCGAAGATCTCAACCCCACTAAACACCTTTGGAATGAACTGGAATGCCGACTGCACCCCAGGCCTCCTCGCCTGACATCAATGTCCAACCTCACTAATGCTCTTGTGGGTGAATGGTTAAAAATCCCAACAGCCATGTTCAAAACTCTAGAGGAAACCCATCCCAGAAAAGTGGTGGATATTATAACAGCAAATGGGGAGTAAGTCTGGAATGGGATGTTCAAAATGTACATATGGGTGTGATGGTCAGGTGTCCACTAACTTTTGACCATATAGTGTGAACAAAAAATTAATGGATATAGTGCCTGTCTCATACCCAAAGCTGTTTCATAATATTTGTCACATTGTCAGCTGAAATCTACCACTCAAACCTATTTTTGGAGCTTTGCCACACAGGAACCAAATTCGAGAAGAGAAGAGACGAGATGAGACAAGACATAAAAGCTGTGGGAAATGGCTTCAAAAACACACACAGCATACTCTCAAATGGAAACACAACCAACAGAACAGAAGGAAGACTGTCAACAACCAACCACAGATTGTGGTTTTGAGGAGGCAAATGGGGAGGGTGTAACCTGAAAACAGCATGGGTTTTACTGCAGTCTTACAAGCCAAGCATCTACAGTGTCTGAGCTCTGACTAGGATACTATGAATCTTGCTCCCAAATGCTCATGTCCATGTTCTAAAATTAGTTTCCACATCAGAGTGATAAAAAAATAAACAGCGCAAGAAAATGCATACATACAGTTACAGATATGAGATGTATCTGATAAAATGGACAATTGACAAATGTAAGACAAGGAAAACTAATCTAATGACAGCTCATTAACACTAGTTACTGAGTATTATTTTAGGAATGGGTGATTTGGGTGGATCAAAAGTTTAGGCTGGATTTGGAGAATGCCTATGATCCTGTGCCTCGACATTTGCTGTGGGAGGTACTGCAGGAGTACAGGGTATCTGAGTCACTATTTCATGCAATCTGGACTCTGTATGATTGCAGGCATATTTATGTCCAGATTCTTGCCATTAATTCAAAATCATTTAAGGTGGATGTCAATTGAGGTGGATGTGTCTTGTCTCCATTCCTGTTGGTGGTTTTAATGGACAGGATATCAAGACACAGCCAAGGTTGGAGAGATGTCCAGTGTTGGTGTTAGGAAGCAACATCCCTGTTATTTGCACATGATGATGTTCTTTGGGCATTTCAAACTGCACATCTGACACATCCTGCAACATTTAGCTGTGAACTGGCAAGGATAAAAATCAGCACCTTCATGTCCGAGGTCATGGTGCTCTACTGGAAAAAGAGTGGGAAGGTTGTGAGTACAGGCGATGGAAATGAAGTTTCTCCACAGGCTTGCTGCGCTTACTCTCCACGATAGGCTGAGGAGCTTAGCAATCAGGAAGAACCTCAGAATACAGCTGTTGCTCCTTCAAAACTGAAATGAGTCAGTTGAGGTGGTTTGGGCACCTTACAAGGATGCCTTATGGTTGGGCTCCTGGTAGATCTGCATCAGGCACATCCCTCTGGATGGAGATACCGGGACAGGTCCAGGACCCACTTGAAAGATTAGATCTCACAGTTGGCTCCCCCAAGAGGATGCTGGAATCTGTGGCTAGGGATAGAGAAGTCTGGACTAACCTCAGCCTGTTGCCACCACAAACCCCACCAGGAAAATGATTACATGATAAAGTTTAGGCACAACTGCTGACAGACAAGCGATTGAACCAATCAGCTATGGCAAAATAAAATATTCCAGTAACCAGAGATCCTGTTGGGAATTAAGGCACTTGGTACAGATGTTAGTCAGTCTGTATTGACCAGCCTGTATTGATATGTGAGGGGCTATAGAACTATTAAATAAGCAAACAGTGAGAAGGCAGAATCCCATGAATCTCTGAAGCTAAACCATGCTTCATGTGACTGAAAGTGGTCTTCAATGGAGCCTGATCCCATGGGAGCCAACCTTGGAGTTTTATCATGCGAGAGAAACTAGGTGGTAGGACAAGCCTGGGCTTGCCCTTCCTTGTGTAACTGATGAGAGTAGCATTCTAACAGAGAGATAAGATGAGAGGTGGGAGATGATGCTAATCCTGCTACTGTCATTCTATGGATTGCATAACTGTCACCTTACAAATAATTTTGATCTGTGTTTATATTTCAACCTCTCACAGTCTCCAGTTGTCGATTGAAGAAATCAGGAACATATCTGACTCCATTCCATGTAAAGTTTGTTGTAGAGATTTCATTTAAAACTTGGAGTGTCCTATGGATACCTAAAAATTCTTTTGAAGTGTAGTAAAGAAGTGAATGATGCTTCACAACTCACACTAACATTTACATCTGCATGTAATAACTCTTAGGACACAATGTACCAGTCTGGTTGGTCCATCAAGGATGCAGAAATTCAACCTTGGCTGCAACTTCCATTTTTCCAAGTTCTGCCTCAAGGCCAGTCAAGGCCATCTCTCATTGTCAAATACAAGGCATCTCAAGGTTACCACCATGAAAGGGGGACTACAGATAGTCTGAAATATTGTATCTAAATCATGGCATGGCTGTCTGAATACCTGTCGTCTACTGTGTCACAAGAACCCAGACGCACATATATGCGCAAGGGGACAGTTTGCCACCCACAGAATGACAATATTAGGATTTGTTTTAATTCTCACTCATGATTATGAATGTGTACAATATTTATTATAATACTCAATTTATCACTTTTTCTATAGGATGATACAGAGCCATTTTCCATGTCTTTGTTTTAGATTTCAGATGAAAGCACTCCTTCTCACTGGAACCTCTCTTTAAATTGGCTGTTCATAATTCATAGCATACTCACTCCTACTCATATACCACTGATGTTTGCTTTCCACTGCAGGGTTATATAATGCATGTGAGGGCCCTGGGTCTGGCCAAGCTCCAGCGCAACATAGGCCTCTCTATACTGCCTTTCTGTCCCTGCTCTCTCTCCACAGCTGCCTCCCTCATTTGCCCCCCTCCCAACAGCAGCTGACTCTCTGTATGCCCCCTCAGCGTTCCTAATGAGCGGCTTTTGGGCAAGATTTGCGGCTTTCAGTCTCCTGCTCTCCCTGGTTTTCAGTGGCTTTCCTCACAAGCCACTTGTTTCTGTTTTCTTGGCGGCAGGAAAGTGCGAGTCCAGCTGACGCACACCTGCTTGGTGGCCATGAACAGGACAGCTTTAGAATCGGAAACATGACTTTCCCCCCCTCCCCAAGCCCCTCAGTCCAGGCCATAAGGAATAGAGATCTTTTCAATCAATGCATCATAGAGGGCTTTTTGGGTCAGTTCACAAAAGCCAACTGTTGTTCAATTCAGTAACGGAAGCGCCTATTGGAGGCCAAAAGCGTGACAAAGAAATTACACGTATACAATAACAGACCATTCCACAAATTGCATAGCTCACTTCACTAATGGCATCAATAAGATCAGAGATAATGAATTTGTTCCCAAACAATTTCCAACGTATGTTTCAAAAACAGTTTCATTTTAAAATTAATAACAGTCTGCCTGTATAAAAGCTCAAATATACGTTTACCTGATTATAAATTAATAGAAAATATTTTCTACAGACACAGTTGTTAAGTAAGGAATAAAACAAGAAAGTAGTCACTGAGGGGATGGTATGATGTGGTTATATCCCTGAAGTTGATTCATTTCTTATAGTAGTACATCCCAAACTGTTTTATTCCTCTTATACTACAGCAAGTGCTAACATTTTTTATTTAGGAAAGTACTCATCATACTTTCTTTCCTTTTATAGGTACACTATATTGCCAAACGTTTGTGGACATCTGACCATCACACCCATATATGGTTCTTCCCCAAACCATTGCCACAAAGTTAGAAACACCCAATTGTCTAGAATGTCTTTTTATGCTGTAGCATTAAGATTATCCTTCATTGAACTAAGAGGCCCTAACCTGTTCCAGCATAAAAATGCCCCTGTGCACACAGCCAAGGTTGGTGTGAAAGAACTTGAGTGGCTCAACTCAACTGAACACCTTTAGAATGCCGACTGCACAGCAGGTCTTTTTTTCTTACCCGACATCAGCGCCTGATGTCACTAATGCTCTAGTGGCTGAATGAACACAAATCCTCAATCACATTCCGAAATCTAGTGAAAAGCCTTGCCAGAAGAGTGGAGGTTATAATAACAGCAAATGGGGGACCAACTCTGGAATGGGATGTTCAACAAGCACATATGGTTGTAACAGTTGTGTGTTCACATACTTGGTCATATCATGTATATTTAATGTTGTGGAAAATGTTATATCCTATCACCTATTATAGAAATCTCAACCTCTTTTTCTAAACTGCTTACATCTGCGATAAATACAGACTTGAATACATGTTTCAAGTCATTTTTTAAAATTCATTACTTAATAAAACATAAATCAGGAACAAAATTGATGTGTCAAAGAAGAGGCATGTCTGTGATCTCTAAACAGCAGGAGTAAAGGGGAGTATTCATAAAACCAGAGTTTGAATTCTGAATATTTTATGGAGCAATTCATTGCACTCATCCCACACTGGACATGACACAAGCTGAGCTGTTGTCCATATGTGCTTTCATGGTCTGATTGATGAAGAGGCCATCACATGGGGCCAATTCACCCTGTCCCCTCCTTAGGACATCAACCACCACTAGCACAAACAACGTCTCTGTAAAATTGTTCAAATAAAAACTGCCCACACAGCAACAGACACCATTTATCCAACAATAATAATCCTCATAAATCACTTTCCTAAATGAAAAGGTAGCTGTACAAAATACAACATGATTCAGATCCCGGATGACACATGGGTGTAATTCAAATTCAGTTACGGCACGTTTATTTGGTTGAAAAAGCATTCGCATGTGCACGTAGAGTGGCATTACAGAAAAACTGCCAGCCACTTTCAGCAAGGTAACGTTATTTCCACATTACGTAGCCAATGACGATGCAGCTATTTTAGGCAGTGCAAATAAAGAGCAGGACAACCGCTGGTGCAGAGCAACCTGTCAACTTTGAGAGACAGCTGCATTTGAGGACCCCAGCTGGGTACGCAGAAAAGGGCAAAAAGTGAAAAAGGAGAGAGAGAGAATTGAGAGATTCAGCAGGAACCAGCTGAAGCAGAAGGCAGGGTGATCCATCACACTGACTAACTAGACCAGGTGCTCTATATCCGGACAGAGATGTAGGATTAAGAATGGCCTCCTGCACTGGAAGACAGAAAAACTCCCTTGGGCACTGTTGTGTTTCATTCCTCGCCTCACACATCTCTTGCTGGCTGTTCAAACATGTTTGACTATTAATGAATCTGATGACAGCGGCAACGATGCTGACCTCTCATGTCCACTCTTGATTGCTTCATCCCACAGGTACACAAATGAGGACACCAGAGCAGACAACCTTCAGAGCACAAACAGTTCTAAACACTCAGGCTAATAAATCTTCATTATTGCTCCCACTGGGACGTGAGAGACCTTCTTATTACTAGTCATTCTATGTCCCCCAACCCTCTGCATATAAATGAGAGGACAGTTACTCACACTCACATGCTTACACACAAAACAAACACACGGTCTAGACAGAACTATTGATTATGCCTTTTATCATCATGTCATTGTCAGAAGTCGACCTTTCTTTATGAAATCAACAATGGCATGCGCATTTACTTCACGTGGTGAAAAAAAGAAATGGCACACCTTCATAAAAAATCAGCATGGAGAAAAACATGTTTTTCTGGCAATTAGTGAGGGGTGTACTAATATAAGACGTGCCCTAAAGATGGCTTTATACAAGGCAGATTTCCTTAAATGCAAAAGAATACAACCTTCACCCTTACAGATGAATTATGATTTGAAACTTTAAAAAGATGGTCCCTGGTTCCATCCTGAGTTCTGTGCGGTTCTCTGGTTTCCTCCCAATTTCCAGAAACATGCTGGTAGGTGGACTGGATACTCAAATTTGGCCCAAGATGTACGTGTGTGTGTGTTTTGCCCTAAGATGGACTGCTATCCCATCCAGGGTTTATTCCCATCTCTCACCCAGGGTTTCCTGGGAAAGGCTTCAGATCCACAAGAGCTTACTGAAGGTGAATAAATGCAAATTAGGCAAAAACGTAGAGTATTGCAACCCAAAATGTATGTTTTAACTGTAAACACATTTATACAAATGATTTTTGCTGTCCTCTTTTAATACAAGTGGTTAGCGCAACAAAAATGTATAAATGTTAATAAATGAAACAGCAAACATGGAAACAGCTGCATGCTTTGGCTCTGATCCATAAATGCAGCAAGAGCTCAGAGCACCAAGTATATACACATACATATATATCACTTTGTTTAGCTGATAATTATGGACCGTTTGGGGCACATGACCACCACACAAATATGTGCTTTTTAAAAATCCCATCATCCAGATGTAGTCCCCCTTTTGCTGTTAATATAGATATATATATGCACTGCCTAAAAGCGGAGCTCCCGACGAGTGTATGAGCAAAATATTTGCAAGGGCACAAAATCAACCTGAATAGAATAATA
>JAOTRR010000047.1:22708044-22718973 GCA_028570945.1 Gogo arcuatus
TGTAATGAATATAGAATATATGAAAGTTTACCTTCTTGAATTAAATTACAAAAAAAAAAAAACTTTTTCATGATATTCTACTTGAGATGCACTAGTACTATATCTAAAACTCTATCAAGGTCCTGATGTTCATCTGGAAGGTTCTACAAAATCTTGGTAAAGGTTGGTAGAGCATATGAAACACGCATACACCTCAATTGCTTGATAGAAATTTTGCAATGATTAAAGGACAACTGGAGAATAACCAACATTTCTCACAATTCAAATAGGTTAAACTGAGTGGTGTTAGTGGTAGTTAGTAACTTTTCTTACACTTATGTATATGAAATCAAACAAAATCACTATCTTGTTCTAGTTTGTACACCTTTTATTTGGGATTGGATGAACTCTAATCTACAGTTTTCATTAAAGAAATATTGTGAATTTTACTTCCTTGTCTAAGTGCTTTAATGCTCTTCCAGATACACAGTTAGACAAATGACCAGGAAAGTATACTTTACACTGGCAATAAATCGTTAATAGCCTTTAAAATGGTTCACTTAACGAGCTATGCTCATGTCTAATAAATGCATTGGCTTTTTAAGCAAAACCCTCTAGTTAAAGGGACAAGCTTTGATTTTATAGCAATAAACTGATGATTCTATCCACATTCTATCCACATTCAGACAAAAAAACTCTTAAGCAGAAACTGGAATCATTAGATCTTTATTTCTTACATGAAATAATGATTTGGCCTACTTTATCATTTAACATCTCAACCTCAATGCATGGTCTGTGCTAATAAAATTACTCTTAACCAATTCCGCACTGGCATTTAAAATTTCAGTGCACTTGAGAAACGGTAATTTTACTGGTAAGGTGTACTCTCTACAATCAAGTAGTATTAAATGCTGCTACATAACCTCTCTCTCATTTTCAGAAATAGGGTATCATTGCTGCGGCTTTTTCTATCCTAGAAATCAAAACTAATGCACTATAGGCTCATGAGCACTCAGATGTGAAACTTATTTTTGCTACTAAAGTCAAAATTCAAGAGAGTTGTGGTATTTAAAACAGTTTCCACAGAAGTATGAGACTTACACTAGACAGCATCACACTAGTTTGAGACCAAGGCTTGCTCATTAAAAGCTGTTAAGTCATCCTACATATATAAAAAAAAATTAAATAAAAATCAGAAATTGAGTGGTTTGATTTTTTGTTGCTGCATGTTTTATGGAATGAAGCCCTAATTTGTGAAGAGTTGCACCTCAATTCAGATCAAACCTGTCCTAGTAGCCATGGGGAAGCCCTGGCCTAAAGGTTAGAGAAGCACCAGTTCAATTCCCTGGACCAGCAGGAATGGCTGAAGTGCCCTTGAGCAAGGCACCGAACCCCCAACTGCTCCCCAGGCTGCCCTGGGTATGTTGCTCTGGATAAGAGCATGTGCTAAATGCCTGCAATGTAGTAACTAAAAAGCACCATGTGACTCAGAACAACAAATCTGACCTAACTGCAGCATTGACACTGCTATGGATAATTCAGTGGGCCATCACCCAACCCTCCCCCATTGTTAGGCTCCACCATAAAAGAAAAGCAAATCCTTTGACTTTAGTTACACATTGCATAATAGCATTTATCCACTAATAAAACCACTCCTTCATTTTACCTCATGTTCAGTTTTTTTTTCTTTAAAATAAATTAGGCTTGTCAAATACAGCATTATCTAACCCAGAAGCAAATTGTGGCTCAAACTGGTACTTAAGCCCTTATGAAAAGCAAAACTAAATGTTTGTGGTATATTGTGCCTAATACTTAGCACTGAGATCAAACAAATTAAAATTAGCCTGCAGCATGGCATCATGAAAGGGCGGGGCAGTGGTTTGGTTACGTCAGGTCATGACCTCCATCCTCCAGCTCTAGCTTGAACCCTGATCAGCAATCACTTCAACTCCAATCTAACAGTTCCTGATTCATGAGATGTTCCAAGTCATGTCTAATAGTACACCCCAAAACCAGTCCCAACCTCACAGTACCCTTCTCCCAAGTCCACCCCCTCCCAAAACCTTTATTCACTTCAACCTAGCACAAAGATAAGGGACTCCAGATGTTATGAGATTTGCAATGGCCTGTCTACAATAGTCAGACAATTGACAGCCTTGAATCAAGTGAACTTTGACCCCACCTTCATTGTCCACTGTTAAACCCAATTCAAAAGGTGACTCAGTGTAATAACTTCACAAGAATAACCTACAGAGTACAATTACAGGAGTGAGCATGATGTATGCACATGTTTTAAGTGGCCTTTACTGTCAATGTGGCTCCAAGAATGAAGTCTAGAAAGAAACAACTGAGTCATACTTGGTCAAATGCAATTTATAAAGAAATGTATTTATGATTGACAAATTAATACAGTATCTGACTATATTTGGAGATATGTACAAAAATTTACAAAAAACTCAAAAACATTAAGTTAAGACCAACAGTGAGTGGTACTGCTGTCTGTTGCTGCTAAGTATAAAATTAAATACAAATCTGAAACCTCAGTGAAACTGAGGCAGTGTAAATGCATTAAGGTCAAGTCTGCAACCATGATGGGGTGCAAATAGAGTCCACATGTCAGCTCAGTGCAGCACCATCACAAGTCAAACACCTGAAGGGCTTTAAAAGTTAAAAGTCCCAGTCCAGAACGGCTCAGGAGCTGCTCAATATTTCTAGTCTCCTTTTTAAATGCTCACACTTCTTCCTGAGCTGCTCCTTGGAGTGCACGAGCTTTCGCTCTTCAGTCTGCAGTTCCACAATGAACTCCGTGGCCTTTTTTAAGATGACCACCTTGGCTGCCTTCTCGTTGTTGGCTACAGCCGGGACCTCGTCACGCAGCGCGAAGAAGCTCAGCTTGAGCTCGTTGCGCCGCTGGCGCTCCAGCACGTTGTGAGTTCGCCGCTTGTCGTTGTCCTCAGAGTCCGACGCTTTAGGACTCGTGCATTTGCGGCTCGCGACGATTTGTCTGTGCGCCCGCGCGCCACCACTGTTGTCGAAGCGGAGTCGCTTGACGGCGGGCTGCTCGCTCCGCGTGCACGGCTGCGCCGCGTAGTTGTGCTGCTGGCTGGTCACGTGACACCGTTTCAGCACCACGGGGCTCGCGTCGCACTTCTTGGCAGATTTCCTTTTTTCTACCGTCACGACGTCGATCTCCTCCTCCTCCTCCTCCTCGTCATCTACAGGAATGGGGGAAAAAAAAAAAAAAAAAAAGCCTTCAAATCCCAAGGGAAAGTCAATCACACTAATCAAAGCCACGCCCACTCCAGTAAACGCCTGGAGTTCAGTCCAGACAAGCTGGGAGTTTTAGAACAGCAGGCCACGCCCCCTCACACAAGCTCTTGTACTTTAACGCTCTCAAAAAGCAAGCAATGCACGGTTTATCAATCTTCTGCGTAGTCAAAGGACTCAACTAAAAGATGCACTAATAATAATAATAAAAACGTGATGTCAGGACTTACCGGACTCACTGTCGCTGCTGCTGCTCCCGCTGTTGGGCGGAGTGTCCATCAGAGAGCTCTCCTCACACTCCTTACTCAACTTTACACACTCTGTGAGCGGGTATGGAAACACCACTGAAGGATCTATACAGTCCGAAACAGAGTTCACATTAACGTCCTGTAGGTAGCCGGCGTTTGAGACCGAGTCCTCGGAGCACTCGCTTTTCTGAGTCGATCCTTTGCGGGCCGCTCTGAGAGACGCGAGCCGCTCTGAGACCGCTCTCTCCAGCTTCGCCGCCGCCGAGAAGCCGCTCCACATGCAGTCCTGAATAATGATGGACTTAAGTAAAGACTGGGACGAATCCGAGTCGCAGATGAAACTCTGATTCACCGCGTCGTCCCCGAGGAACTCTGTGACCATCTCCAGCTGATCGGCGGTGGAGGGGAAGGAGCTGGAGAAGGACGAGCGCCGGCTCGGGGACAGAGGAGGAGTGGGCAGGAGCTCGAACTTCTTCCAGATGTCCTCGCTGAGAGCCGGCGGCTGGCCGTGCTGCTGTGTGTAGAAGTCCTCCTCGGTGTCGAAGTAGAAGTAAGGCTGGTACGAGTCGTAGTCATAGTCGTAGTTCTTGCTGATCACGTTCAGCGGCATGATGACTGCCTTAAAGAGGGAGAGACAGGAAAAAAAAAAAAAAAAACCGGCAGTTAAAACCCACACCAGTGATGAGAATTTTGACTCTTTTCAGAGAGTCGGATCATTTGATTCTGCTCACCAATAAGAGAAAACTCGACTCTTCCTTGCGACATCTTTACCATTATTATATTCTCAGATTTGTCCCAGTCCCATTTCTTAAAATTAAATCTGTCTACATACTACTCGTATGTGTGAGTCTCAATATCCCCTTAAATGAATCGAATCGTTTCCAAACGAGTCATCACTATCCAAGGGTCATGTTCATCTCTGCACCACTGACCCGAAAGGGGGGGGGAGGAATAATTTAATAAAATCTCAGGTGCCAGTGTAGCTGCTAATCTGTACACAGAGGTAAACTAAGATAGTGTTAGGACAGTACAACTCCATGATATCTAACATCTGAGAGGAGCTCCTCTGAATGAAACAACTCCCAAAAACAGTTAAAATGAACAGAAAACCCATTTCCTAACCACTAGTCTACTATTCCCCCAATTTAACGGCACTCTGCAGTTCGTAAACGCTAAACTACACCCCACTGACATTCATTACAATCTACCCGAATCGATTTCTACAAACACACCTTAAAACAACTAAACTAGTCTTAAGCAGTTAAAGTAAATAACAGTAACAGCCTCGTTTGTGCAGCGTAAAGCAGCGCGTGCTGTACTCACTCACCGTAGCAGCGTCGGAGGAAAAACACGAAAAAAAAAATGTCCACACAGTCTCCCTGTTGAGTGAAAATAATCCCAGGTGTTAGAAATTCACCGCATCGGTTTCTGTTGAACTTGTTTCTTCGAACAGTACAGCCAGAACGCGCTGTGATTTTCTCCAGCCGGTCACCATTCACTGCAAAACCTCCACCAGCTGCCCGGCACCTTTTAATCCTACGGAGTTTTTTTTTTTCCACTCGTGTATTAATGCGCATACACTGCTGTTTCCCGCCAAATGATCATTGCGTAGTAAAGCAAAGTAAGAAGCAAATCGTGCTTTCAGTCCTCCGTTTTTCACATTATAAACCACCAAATCATATTAGATAAAGCCTTTTGATTTGTGTAATCATGTAGGTTTGGTAAAAATGTGTTATACATGGAACTATATTGTATCGCGGAGGTTTCAGTGCGTGATCCGTTCAGGGGCGGAGCTCTGAAGAAACTACAGGGTTGTGATGTGAAGGGTCGTCAGTGACAACACTACTATCGTAGAGCTGATGTCATCCAATATTCTCATTATTCTGACATTTAACAAGAATAAAGTGTGGAATTTACTAAACTAATATATCACCTACACCGTTATAATAATAAATTTACTCATATTACACATTTTAGACAGAAATATAAGAGTATTTTAGCTGGTTTTACACTATCTGTTGCCATAATCATAATCATGACTATGTCATAAATGGTCTGATATAAAATTAGTGAAAGGCTCATAACATTATGTCCACTTTACCTCACCATAGCCCATAATTTATGTTGAAGATGAGAGATGTCCTGTGTAAACGGTGGTTGGGATCGCCCTCTACTGGATGAACATGTTCACATCAAAGCTGAAGCTGATATTGGCTTGAAGTAAAGGCCTCTGCCAGCTCAGCAGTGCAATACGTTTCATATTAACAGTGCAAATGCATTCATCATATCAGATATTTGTGATATTTCAAAAGAAATAGTTTACTGATGGTTAAAAATATTTAATTATGTAATGTATTAGAAGGCAAGGGTGATGCAGTGGTGGAGTGATTATCACTTACAGCAAGCAGGTTCTGGGTTCGAACCTGCCAGTTGACTGGGGCCTTTGCATGTTCTCCTCGTGCCTGCATGGGTTTCCTCCTGGTCCTCCAGTTTCCTCCCACAGTCCAAAGACATGCTGATTAGGTTAACTGGCTACTCTAAATTGCTCATAGGTGTGAATGGGAGTGTGAATGGCTATCTGTCTAGGGGATTGGTGACCTGACCAGGGTGTACCCCACTTCTCACACAATGTCAGCTGGGATTGGCTCCAGCTCACCCACGACCCGAAATGGATAAGCAGTTTGGAAAATGAATGAATGTATTAGAAGACAACTGAACTTTCCCATTATTTCTTTTTGTGACAAATGTGATCTAATACCCTCAACCTATTAACAACTTCATTCATTCATTCATTCATTCATTCATTCATTCATTCATTCATCTGCAGTAACAGCTTTATGGCAATTAACTTGGTCAGGGTTGCTAACTATCCCAAGAGCACGGAGCATGATGGGGAAATACACCCTGGATGGGATGCACACAACAGGGCACTATTCACACATACATTCAGGTATTTGGCTACATACATGTTTTTGGGAGGTAGGAGGAAATCAGAGAACCTAGAGGAAACCCACATGGAAACCAGGAGGAACATACAAAAGTCCACAGAGACAATAACCGGAGTTCAGGATCCAACCAGGATCCTTGTGTCACTCTTATTATTTTCAAATATGCAAAATTTTCCTTTGCCTCTGTCCATTAGTATCATCTTTGCGCTGTTTTTACCTTCCATGTAGTGTTTCCAAATCTTTTATGAAACAATACAAATCCTTTTCAAAAAAACTTTATACTTATGCTTATTGTAATGGTGGCCAATGGATAAATGGCAAGAGAAACAACCTTCATGGTAAAGCAGGGGATCATTTATGATTAAGGAGGAGGTGGAGCTTCATTCATGAATGTGAGTAATATGACAACATTCATTCACTCATTCATTCCTTCATCTTCATTAACTGATGTTTCCCCTGTGAGTGTCACGCTTGTTCCAGAATCTGTTCAAGGATGCAAGTAATCAAGAAAACAAGGCAGGAATACACCCTGAACAGGATGCCAAACAAAATTAACAGGATAGCAGTGCTGTTTCTTTTTCAATATTGACATCAAGAATCTTAGGAATGTGATTAAAACAAGTATTTAATCTGGTGCTGTCTTATGAGCATAATTTAAATTGTCTGGCCGGTTACGTGTTTGTTTTTTGTTGTTGTCGTTGTTGTTGATCAGCTTTGGATGCAAATGACATGCAAATGATATCAACAATATTGTATCTTCGGATTTTTTTTTCCTGGCAAAGATACAATCAAACAACAGAATGCTTCTCCCATGGGTTCTTTGGATGTTTAATGATCAAACATATAGACACAGCACTTAGCAATCACTGCAGGAATTTTACAATTTTGAAATGAAACATTTTATAAAAAAGTTGTGAAATTGAATTATTGTACATTATCCTTATCATTGCCACTATTATACCATTCAATGATGTACATAGCTATCAAATTATTACACTGGATCTCAGCTCCACTTGCTGTTTATATTAACCAAAGCTTCTCTCTATTGCACTCCTCTATAATTTCACCACTGCCCTAAAGGAGACCCCATAGATCAATACTGATGGCTTCAGCTGACTTCAAATTCCACCACCAATCCAGCCAATCAGAAAAGGAGGAGTTTCTACTTGCCTGTAGATCATATCGCCTGACAATTTAGAAAGCTCTCCCTTTCCGTGACTAAATGTAATTGAATATCAATACATTATTTGGAATGAACAGACAATATGTTCTAAATGAAAACAAATACAGATATGAATAGGAGATGCACTATTTGTGTTTTTTTTTAAGGCATCTGGTTGAAACTAATGGTATGCATCAGGACTGTGTCCTGCAGGACACAATAAAATAATTGTGTGCATGGGAGCATTTACAGCATTCATTCACCCATTCATCCTTAGTAACTGCCTGGTCAGGATTGTGATGGTTTAAAGTTGGCTACAAGTTTGTTTATATTTTGGTAAACAGAACCAACTAAATTGGTCAAAATATATCACGGGTTGGTAAAAGCAAAAATAATAACTGCATGAGAGGGATTAAAATCAGTCTTGCACATATGTTAGTTGAGGCCAATGATGAACTCGAGTAATGTAGCTGAAGTTGAGGAACTTTTAATTAGAATCAGAGCCAGAATTCACATGCAATGCTGACAGTGATGGCATTTCTAGCTTTGAGATTTTTTCAGTATTTTTGGGGTGAAATTTAATAGGGTTTGTATTTAATTAAAAAAATAAAATAAATGAATGAATTTTTGGTTTAGACCACACCTACTTTGGATTTAAATCCAAATACAGCTACATATATGGATATTAGGAGCACTAAACAGATAGAAATACTGAGACTGATAGTCAATGCTTTACAGCCCTAATGTGCACAATTTTGTAGTATTGAAAAACAAGAACAAATTCATTTGAAAAGGACAGGACCATGATCTATTCTTGTTTATTGAAGTTTATCTACTTTTCTGGAAACAAGTAGAATTTCTCCCTAGACATGTTCAGTTTCCAAAGTCGTTTAAACTGAGATTGTAGGTAAACTCCTTGCGCATTTATCTTCATATATCGGTTTATTACTTACGAAAAATACTGTCTGTTTGAGATAAAAGTCTGTTTGAGATCATTACCCGCTATCAGATAAAATGAAGTAGATTTACACGTGGTGCTACTATTTGATACTGTTAGAAATGGCCTATGTGCTTTCTATATGTAGAAAGGTTTCTTACAGAGCCAGAGCAGAGGTGATGGGAGTGGTGAAAACTTGAAACTGTGCATGGTACTGGGTCACAAGGACTTCGTGGTCACAGTATCTGAAACACGAAATCATAACTGTACTAAATACAGTAGTATGTCAGAATAGTATGCCCCTTCAGCACTGGAGTTGTAACGGCATTTAACTGCAAAGCAAAATGGCAGGCATACTTTATATATTTATTGACTGAAAAATGGTGTAAATAGTAAAGAATTTAAAGCATTGTATTTCTTCCTATAAGTGCAGGCATGTCATAAACAAGTTAAGGGTTATAGGTCAGCATTCCTGTTTCAGGTGAAGCCTCTTTTAAGCACAGCCCAGGTATTGCTCAAGATGTCCAATGGTATGAACTAGCCTGATTTATACATGCAAATATACGACTGGCTGTCCTACCCAGGCATTCTTCTAAGAAGCAGAAGTATACCCTGGCTGCGCTGTTGAGTGCTTAGGGTTCCCTGAAACGTGTCTTGACATAGAGCCATGTTTAGGCATGAGAAGAGCCAGCTGGGTGAAGGAGAGCCTGAGGGAGGTAGGAGTGTGTTGCACTATGAGGGATCTATTAAAGGGTTTTGTCTGAGGGCCAATTTGGCAGAAAGGGAAAAGCCTTGACCCTCACTGCAACTGGATTCTAAAAAAAAAAAGACCTTGTTTTCAGTGTCATTACCAATAACCTATGAAGGATTTCAGATCTATTTTTGTCTAGTATCTGCCTAATATCAGCAAGTTGTAGCAACTGGACTTGGGTTAAACTTCTGTAAATGTTTGGCCACTAGGAAAGCTCAATTTTATCCCAATTTCTTCACCATCTTATGTAGAACTGATAATGAACCCTCTTGAATGAGTAGCTAAATGTCTTCAATGTTATATTTAAAAAAATCAGTTTCCTTGACTTTCTGCTAACAAACACTTGCACAGGATGAATTAAAGGAAGCCTGGCAGTTATTTTGATGGACCATTCCAAGATACAGTACTACAAAGGCCTGTAGGACCTGCAGGTAGCCCTTTGCCAGTTAATTAAGATGCAATGCACAATACCTACAAAGGTCGTAACGGGTCCCCCGAGTAAACCTGATTTAGATATTAGATGACAATTTTACCGATACATGAATTAGTCTGTCAAAAATCGTTGTGGTTGAATCTTGGAAAACAGCCCAAAATGACCAAAATTGAGTGCTTCAGGCAGTAATATACAGTCTCCGGCGAAAGTATTGGAAGTTATTTAACACATGTAGATGTAGATACTGTATCAGGAAAACGGAAGCTGAAATTCTGATCTATTGTCTGATATTCATGTTTTGATCTCAAACCCAAATGTCTTCAGTGTATAGCAAAAACCAAAGAATCGGCCTTGCTGTTCCAATACCTTCGGAGGAGACTGTGCTTAGACATCTATTCGTTAAGATTGTACTTTATATTGTATATTGTATATATTGTATATCGCCTTGATGTCTCCCTGCAAAAATCATGTTGAATAAGATGCCAGTTTAACAAAGTTTAACATGGTGGTTAAAAAACAGTCAGTCTGTCTAAAGATGTCTATACATTGCTAGCTAAGTGTGGGTTTTTTCACACAGTGAATGTCATGCAGATCACGTTGTTGGATAGTTTATATGTCATAGCAAAATAGACATAATACTAATCAATTCGGTTTGTAATCAGATACTGGCTGTATAATGGTTATGGTGCTCCTGCTCCGTCACATCATCATCAAAACAGAGAACCACATTTAAAAAGACATGAATAAAACAAAATTGGCTAACAGACAGAGCTCACTGAATAGATCAGCGATTATTTTCCCATTGATTTAAAAGTGAGCAAAGTGATGGTGATGAGGCTTGTGTTTAAATCCCACAAGTAACTTTTACCTCAGGTGAAGAAACTGAGACGGATGTGGAGGATACACAGGAGAGCGGAGTGCGATAATATGGAGCCTTAAGAGTTACTCCAGGTTAAGGTGGAGCTCTTGGCAAGATGCCCAGGGTAAAAAGGGGTTAGTCGGGGTCTGTGTTAGTGGGTGAAGATTCATGCCTAGTACATTTTGTGCTGCTCTGCTCAACATAACAGGGGTCAGTGCAAAACTTTAGGCACTCACCAGAGGGCACTGTTTCTCTACAGTGAGGATTTAAAAAAAACAAACATATCAGTTGAAGAAGAAGAAGAAGAACCAAGGCCAAAGCCTTTATTTTTGTCACATGTACTCT
>JAOTRR010000047.1:22804146-22816038 GCA_028570945.1 Gogo arcuatus
ACATAATTTGGAATAGAAGTTTCTTGGTATTGAATTGCAGTCTGTACCTCTGCTTTGTAGGTGATATATGCTCAATCCATTTGTGCACTCAGAATGTACTTTCACAGTTATTTGATGTGTTATTGCTCTACTAATCTGATATTTTGATCCAATCCACTTCACATTGGACTGAGTGTAATTCTTTGGCCCAGTACCAAAAAAATGAGTTTGACACCCCTCATGTAAACTATGTTCCCTCTCCTGTATTGGTCTTGTGGTAGACTCTGTGTTTGTGACTGCTGAGGACTTGGTCTTGACAACAAATACATGCTTTCTCTGATTAGGTTTCAGATGCTGGCTTCAGTGCCAACTGGACGGCTGACTTTGGTTCTGCAGGTCAGGATTTGGGAGATGTTCAGCCTGCAACAGATGGGCAAGGTTGGCCTCCTGCAGAAGGATGGCCAACAGATACAGTGCCCCAAGGAGAAGCCACAGGCGAGGTTAGAAGCTGGGATACAATGTATGACCAAGAGCCAAATCCAGACTGTGAAGTGTGTGCTCTGAACAGTGGCAAGACAGATCCTCCATTTGAGCAGCAGCCTGTTCAGGAGGGTACTGAGGAAGGGTGGGCATCAGAGCAGTCAGGCTCAGACATACATCACTCTGGGTGGACAGGGGATGAGGAAGGATGGACTGCAGAAAAGAAAATCACAGGTTTAGAGGACAGTGGAGCTGGAAAGTCCATGCCAGGGATTATATTCACAAATGAGTTTGGCCAAGGAATAACAGAGGCCACAGAGGGAAGTGGGCAAGGATCAAACACAGAAGAAGAGGGAAACAAATCTAAGTGGTACTTAACAGGTCAGGGAGATGTGGATGGGTCAGGGTCTGAATATGAGACTGCTGAGGAGTGGGGAGATGCTTCAGGTCAGAATAGCGGATGGATCAGTGCTGATGATGAGCGCGAATCTGCAGAGAATGAGGGACCAATATCTGATCAGGATATCACCAGTAGCAATTTAAATCAAGAGGGCTTTGTGGATGATAGTGATTCATCCGTCATGGAACAGAGCACCGTAGCTGTTACAAGCTTTATTGGCCATACTAATGCTAATTGGGAGCGGCTGGCAATGACAGAATCAACAAAGCTTAATAAGGCAACAGAGCTAGGACATCACAGTTCAACTAATTCAGAATCCAAATTATGCTCTGACCCATTTCGCAAATCAGATTGTGACCCATTTGGTTCAGAGCCTGATCTGTTTGCTGCATCAGAGGAGGATCCATTTGGTACTGGCAATGACTCATTTGCCAACCGAGACAAGGATCTGTTTTGGCCATCAAAATCAGAAAACTGTCAGATATCTCAGAAAGTTGCCAGTGACCCTTTGGCCATGCACAAAGGAGATATTTTTGGCTCTGAATGTTCACCTACAGAGGGCCAAGCAACTGGTTTTGCTTCAGATCTTTTTCAAGCAGGAGATATGTGGGCTACTGAAATCATATCAGACCCTACAGGGCCCAGCGAAAATGACCAGGATCCTTTTACCAGTGAGACAAACCAGGATCCTTTTGCCAGTGAAACTGACCAGGATCCTTTTGCCAGTGAGATGGGCCAGGATCCTTTTGCCAGTGAAACTAATTGGGATTCCTTTGAGAGTGAAAATAATCAAGATCCTTTCACCAGTGAAACTAACTGGGATCCTTTGGCCAGTGAAACTATCCAGGATCCTTTTGCCAGTAAAACTGACCAGGATCCTTTTGCCACTGGGACTAACCAGGATCCTTTTGCCAGTGAAACTGACCAGGATCAGTTTGCAAGTGAAATTAATTGGGATCCCTTTTCTAGTGAAAATAATCAAGATCATTTCACCAGTGAAACTAACTGGGATACTTTTGCCAGTGAAACTGACCATGATCCTTTCACCAGTGATCCCAACCAGAATACTTTTACCAGTAAAACTAACCAGGATCCTTTTGCCAGTAAAACTGACCAGGATCCTTTTGCCAGTGAAACTGACCAGGAACATTTTGCCAGTGAGACTAACCAGGACCCTTTTGCCAGTGAAAATGTCCAAGATCCGTTTGGAAGTGAAACTAATTGGGATCCCTTTTCCAGTGAAAATAATCAAGATCCTTTCACCAGTGAGACTAAACAAGGTCCTTTTGCCAGTGAAACTGACCAGGATCCTTTCACCAGTGATCCCAACCAGGATCCTTTTACTAGTAAAACCAACCAGGATACTTTTGCTAGTAAGACTAACCAGGATCCTTTCACCAATAAAATTAACCAGGATCCTTTTGCCAGTGAAACTGACCATGATCCTTTTGCTAGTGAGACTAATTGGGAGCCTTTTGCTAGTGAGAACCATGAGAACCAGGATCCTTTTGATAGTGAGGCTAACCAGATTACAAGTGATAATAACCAGGATACTTTTGTTAGTGAGACTAACCGGGACTGTTTTGCCAGTGACAATAACCAGGAACCTCTTGCTAGTGAGACTAACCCAGACCCTTTTGCTAGTGAGACTAACCAGGATCCTTTTGATAGCAAGACTAACCAGGATACATTTGCCAGTGAGACTAACCAGGACCTTTTTGCCAGTGGCATTAATCAGGTCCCCATTTGTAGAGAGACAACCCAAGACCCTTTGGTCAGTGAGGGCAACCAGGAATGGGCAGGGGGCTGGGAGTCCACAATAACTGGGCAGGCATGTGGGGAAGGAATGGGCTTTTCAACCAGGAATGGGTTTGTCCAGTGGGCAGCCTTTCCTCCCTCAACTGCTAATTTAGACAGCTCCAGTAAGGATTCTTGGCAGTGCTTGGACGAGAGTGGTGGCTTCTTCCTGTCGGATAGCCAAAGTCACATAATTACAGGCTGGCCTGGAGACAGTGGCCCAATTCAAGACCCATTTGTTGCTTGTCCTGGTCAAAACAACATTCCTAGTCCAAAGACTGCAGCCATGGAAAAGACAGCCAGTGTTAAAGAACCAGAGAATTCTGACCTGTCTGAAGACGAGGTTGCAAATCGGAGATATGAAATGTTGTACCAAGGAATAGCTGCGGAGAAGGATGAGGTACCTGAATTCCTCCCTGTTTTAGTGTAGCATGAACAGATCACAGTGAGAAGCTCTTTTCCTGCCTGCAGATGAAGCAATAGTTTCCTGCTACAAAACCCTTCAGACCCCAGAATCCTTCACAGTCTACAGATCCTGGTCCTTTGTCTCTCCTTTGCTTGCTTCTGATGTTTGGTTTAAATAGTATTCCTACTCCCATTACTTATATACGGCAAGTGTGTTGAGAGCCAGTATTCAAACTGTTTCTGAAATTTGGTTTAGATGTCCAACAAAGCTTTAAATGGACTTGCTCAGGTAAATAGACATGATGATTTAGGTTGTAGTGACAACAGAGTTTTGTACTGACTGCTGCAAGAATGTTTTTAGATTGCTCTGATTATCATGACACTTAGAAGTGACATTGCCTAAATGTAATTAAAAAGTAGTTTTTGTTTATACTTAGATTAAGTCAACTTAAACGTTTTTTGCGGATAGTTTAATCTTATATATAGCTATAGAGCTGGACTGATGTTTAGCAACCTTGAACAATTATGGAATGTGTTTGGTTAGCACATCTAGCATTGTCTCTAATGTGGTAATGATCCGTAATCACCCCTTTTCCCTAGAAGGTTCAGATTCCTTAAAATATTTTTATTTTTAGATACGATTTTGGACATGTCTTAGCTTGACTACTAACCTTGATGTTTCATATGTTACAGAAACTTACTTGATTTACTTGATTTGCTAACAGTTCCTTTCATATCTTACCAAGGTGGATGCCTCAGTTCCAACTTTTGTGGCTGACTTTGATAAAATGGTGAGTCCTTGGTTCTCTTTTGTAAAATATATTATTTTCTCATAGAGCACATTGTAAAATGTTAATGTTAATTTATTGTGTTAAAGTTTGATTATTTGCATTATGTACAGTATACTGCTATGTATTTAAGGATGTTAAAAGATATCTTATTTAAAACAAGTTGAAAGAGTATCTGAAACTCTAAAAAGCAGCTGCTTGGGATGATAGAGCATTACACTGATGCATGTATATACTCAGAAACAAAATAGCAAATGATATAGAAAAAATAATAGGCAGACTAGGATAATTTTCATAAAAGTGCTGTTTTGTAAGTAATATCAGTTTTGGTTTTTATTGTTTATCTGGTTGTAAAATATGAAATTCGTCTCTTCTAATCTGTACTAAGATCCATTAATCTTTCTCTTTGACAGCGTATGCACCTGTGTGTTTTTATGTATATTTGAACCCAGACAGCCCCTTTTCAGTTTTTCATTAACATAAAAGAGTAAAAATTTCTACAAATACCTTCTTGGTTAAGTAAAATCTGTAATAATGTTATGAATGTGATATGTAAAGCTAACATTAGCTTCCATTAAGTTAACAACTCGATGTTGATGTTTCATGACCTTTACAGGTTTACTATTATATACTATTTTCATACATGAATATATACTTGGGTATAGACCCATGCATCATGGGTTGTTTAGATCTTTTAGATCTGAACCAAATATTTATTGACCATTATTTCTGAAGCTGGTCCCTTTTGAGAAGACACAGTGTGTCTGGTCTGAATTTGCAGAATTTACTATTCTCATACTGCATATGTGTGTGTATACCTAAAGTCTGATGCCCCAGAAGGGGCCGAAACTGGTACAGAAGCAGCCCCAGAGGGACTGGGAGAGGGGGAAGGGGAGGTGTCCCCAGCCCAGGCCCCAGAGGCTGAGGGCAGTGTCACGACTCCTCCTGCAGAAACCACTATTGAACAGGCAGAGACCACTGCAGCTAGCAGCCCACCTGCAGAGACTGCTTCTGTGAGTGATATTGGGCTATTGATGTGCAAATATTATTAGAATTGAGAATGTCATTTTAATCATTTGTACAATTATAATCATCATCAACATCACCGTCATCATCACCAATATCATCATCACCAATATCATCATCATCATCATCATCATCGTCGTCGTCATCATCATCATCATCATCATCATCATCACTTTGTAACCATCACCTTTATCTTCATCAGCACCCGCATCATTTTATCCTCACTACAAAAATCTGTTTCTTTGTCAGTGGCTTCATTGTATTTTTCATTAATTTATTTATTCACTTATTTACAAGAGCTGCATCATTCATCAGTCATCATTCTTTACCATCACCATATCATCTTTCTGCTTTGGTGATTATGTTTGGCCAATTTTTTTTATGCTTTATCCATTTTGTTACCTTTTAAACACGTTTTTCCATCATGAGTCTCTTGTGAAATATTAATCAAAGGGTTGTAGTTAATGGTATTTTTCCATGCACTGTGCTGCTCTTTAAGAGCATAGTGGAGTCTCCTGAAGCTGCTGAAACTATGGCAGCAGAGCAGACTGAGGTATGTACCTTTTTTTTAAAATCAGCCTCACACTGCCTATGCTGCTTACATCATCTTGCTCATCAGATTACTGTGCTTTATGAGAAACATTTAATTAATGAATTTTTTTTTCAGATTATACACTCATTCTCTCATGTATGACAGTGGGAATCAAAAGTATGGAAGTGTGGAAAAATTGCGTTTTTTTTTCTTTTTATTATTCTCATTTTAGTATTTTCTGTGATTAATTTGATATCTATGATTGTAGTAGTTTGGTTTAAGAAAAAAAGATTACCACACTCACTGCATCTTTCTTGCTATATGTGTGGTGGCCTGGGAAAATCCTTCACATGGTGAAATTTTGACATAATGTACTACATATACACTATATGGCCACAAGTTTGTGGACACCTGACCGTCACACCCATATGTAGTTGTTGAACATCCCATTCCAGATTTAGTTCTCTCATTTCTGTTATAATAACCTCCACTCTTCTGAGAAGGCTTTCCACTCGAGTTTGAAGTGTGGCTGTGGGGATTTGTGTTCATTCAGCCACAAGAGTGTTAATGAGGTCAGACACTGATGTCAGGTGAGTAGGTCTGGTGCAGTCTGCATTTCAGTTCATCCCAAAGGTGTTCAGTGGAGTTGAGGTCAGGGCTTTGTGCAGGCCAGTCGAGTTCTTCCACCTCAAATTTGGCAAACAATGTCTTCGTAGATATTGCTTTGTGCACAGGGGCATTGTCATGCTGAAACATGTTTGGGCCTCTTAGTTCCAGTGAAAGGAAATTCAGTTCAATTCAATTTTATTTGTATAGTGCTTTTAACTATTGTAATGCTACAGCATACAAAGACATAATATACATTTGTGTGCTTCCGACTTTGTGGCAACAGTTTAGGAAAGACCCATATATGGGTGTGATGGTCAGGTGTCCACAAATTTTGGCCTTATAGTGTAGTTATAAAAAGTACAGACTTTCCTGAATTGAAATATGCTTCCGCTTGACTGTATTTACCACTGCATTTGTTAATGTGGCTCCTTACCTATTGTGAGCTTAGGAAGGAGGATATACTAGGCAAGACTAAAAAAATGAAATAAAACATTTCCATATTATTTTGGTTAAATATATATACAGTATCTATGGTTTCTTAAATTTCTTAAAACTGTGTTATAGATAGAAAAACACTATTTCGACCACTATTTTTTTGGCTGTTTGCCAGACATCTGATGGGGTTTTCCCAGACTGCCACACATATGTTGGTATTTACTAATCATGAATGATTTTTGTTTGTTTTTATTATGTTGATATGTTGAATAATAATAATTAATGTTCATATAAATCATGTAACACTAGCTTATCTTGACTTTGGATGGCGACAATATTTAACTCGTGTGTTCTCATTTACATCATGGCCATAAAAATATATCCTGGAAAAATGAGGTTGAGAGTCTACCCATGAGAATCATTTGTTTTTTTGTGTTTTATTATCCCTTCTACATATTTTATATAACATAAGGATACATATTATCTTTAGTTATCTGACGGAATGTATATTTGAGCCAAGGATTTCTTTAGTAACTGGGGTTTAAAATATTTTATGTGTAGACCACCCCAGCTGATGACACTGAGAAAGAACAACTCAGCCAAGAGGCTCCGGTAAATATGCCTTTTGACATGAAAGGCATTAGATAAGTTCAAATTCAAGTTCATATATAGCACCACCTCATATGAGTTTAACTTCTCTACTTTGCAAATCCACAGTGCCATGTAATTCTTACCACTTCTGAGCTTCTGCACATTTGTAACACAAATAAAGCCAGGTTGTTAAATTACAGCACATTTTTTTTGCCATATGTAGGAATCTGCTCCAGTAGCAGAACCAGGAGAGGAGCCATCTACCGAAGCTCTGGTAACTCCACTCCTACTCTTCACATATAAAACTGGACTGTTTACACTGTAATGAATTGTTTTTACACTACCGTAGAACCCCAATATAGTCTACATAGACATTTCTTCAGGCCTTTGTGCTTTACGTTGTGTACATAATAGAAGAGCAAACTATTCAAGATATACTCTTTTAAAAAAAAAAAAAAAAGTTACAAATATATCTTGGTACTTAATTATTCTGTCTATTACATATGTAATGAAAATGTACATGTACATATGTACAAGTGCTACTAGTTAGATTTATGTTTTTGTTGTTTGCATTAGAAATAGACCTTGGAAGCTGTGTCTATGTTTTGAGGCATTTTAAACACACCTTGTGTAGGAGGCATTCTACATGTTTCATACTTGTGCATGTGTAAGATAATTATTCATGTTTCTTTTGTGTGTAGGCCACTGCAGAAGATAAAGAGTCTCCTATTGAAGAGACTCCGGTAACTCCTTAATTAACTCTCAGTTACTATTGCCTTGGTAAAAGCAGACCCATAAGTGGAATAGTGGCTGATTAAATTCACCCTGTATTTAGCACACTATTTCAGCTGTGGTGTCTGCTTTGTATACTGTTTCAGCATGAAACAGCCTTTTACGTTTTTCCTAAGCAAAATATTTTTCTTTTGAGGACAAAAATTTATTAGGAGAATTACGAAATCCTCAAAATGACAAAGTAATTAGTAGGCTACTTAATGAGTCAATAATTAAATTCAATAGTAATAGTAATTCAATAATAAATTATTCCCTAATGAAATCTCACAACATTTTCTAATCTCCTCACCACTTATATGATAATGAGCAGGCGTGTCCAAACCTATCCAGGTGGTTTCGGGCTGACATCAAGACTAATGCAGACTATAGCAATAGACATTGTCAGTATTGGCCACATTGTCTTTGTTCGATGAGGCATTTTACAGCTTCTAGCATAGATGCTCTCGTTACTGTCAACATTTTTTAAACATAAGGCCTCACAAATATTTTCAGAAATTTCTCCAATTCAATCCAAAATGTCACAACACGTTCAAGTTTGCCTCTTTATCTCACTAAATAAAACACTAGTATTACAGTGTATAAATTATTGTTTAATAATCCCATAGCATTAATAAAGTACTAGACATGGGTTTTATTCTCCTAGTCCATGACATTATGCAGTAAAAATGTGCAATTTGTACACTTTTTAAAATACCCATAGCTTCAGAGGAGACACTCACTATGTTTATATGCACAAAATATTACGTTTTTTTGCCCTTATTCGGAAAAAGATAGTATTCCTACTAAGCTGTTTACATGGCTAATGAAAATGAATATTCCATGAATATTCCCGTTTACATGCAGCCATGCATACTGCGATTGTCTAGTTGGTTTGTGTACAATGCACAGAGCTGACCATAAACAGGCAAGAGACCGTGTGTCGCAAACTGCTGTATAAACCCCAGTTGAGACGCATATTCCGAATGCGCTGCATACATGTCCAAAGAATGCTCCTAAAACCTGAATAATATCGGCATATCCGACATGTCTTAATCGGAAAATGCTAAATTCGGAATAAGGCCAAATTTGGCATATCCAAACGGAATATGCTGTTTACATGGCCCGTATCAAATTTCGAATATTGTCATAATCGGAATAATAGTCAAATATTAGTGTTCATGTAAATGTACTGAGTATCTATTCATTTACTTGAGTGGAAACTGTTGTGTTCTGACAACCTAAAAACAGTTTCCACCCTATTAACGGGGTTTGTTTAATTAAAAAAAAAAAAAGTTTCAAATTTTGTTTAATTCATATTTTATTTAATGAACATTTACTGTTTTGCCAGTTGTTTTTATGTGAATAATTTATTGGTGGATGGAGACTGTACAACATTCATTGAAACTGCAGTGTATGTTTCATACTCTTGGTTATGACATTGTTCAACATAACAGCTCAGAAAAAAATATTTTAAAGTTTTCTTTAAAACACTTCACTTTTCTGAGCCTCTTCCCCACTTAATGAACATTAATGAGATCTGTTGCTTGGTTTGATTTTTTTTTTGTATTATTTGTTATATTTTGACACAAATTATTTGAACCATGATACCACAAAGTCACCTGAAATCATACTGGACTTAAAAAAAAAATAATGAAAAACCTACCATAGCATTTTGTTGCATATTAAACATGAACTCTAATTTTAAGTGATTCTTTGTGGTTTCAGTGGTTACTCCATTCCATTTCATTGTAATGAACAGTTTTCTCTCATTTTAAGACATCATCATTCAAAAAATCCTGAATGTGTGATGTACTGTGGTATTATTTAGCTTGTCAGATCCAGAGAAGAATGATGTAGCAGGTTGTAGAGGTAAAAATTGCATAATGTAACCTATTTTCAAAATATAAACAGGACGTTTTTTCTTTTTTGCAAGTTTTTTTTAAGGTTGATTGGTTTAGATTTTTTTTCTCTCTTTCACATAGCTGATTAAAAAAACAACATTCTTTTTTTTTATTAGAGTCAAATGTTTAAGCCCTATTGGATATACTACATTAAACACAGTATATATTAAATACAGCTCTTTAAGTAGACTTTGTAAATTGTAATGGTGTCAAGTGTAGAAGAAGAAGAATTTAAATAAGGGAGTGATCACACCCAAGGCTAATTCCTGCTAAGGGGTAGCTTAGCATTCAGATTATTTAGTTCAACTTGTTACTGATTTCATCTCAGCTATTGGTCCCTTTCCCCTGCGTTAAGAACCATGACTTGTTTTCTCCCCAAAACCCTTCATCATACCTAGTAAACCTTCCCCACCTCAAATGGCATGATCCAGTTTGTTTATCCCTAAACTGACACTCATCCCCTCCACACTGAGGACAGTTTCAACCACTGCAGTTAAACTGGTCCCAGTTCCCTTCATTGTGCTAAGTGCCTTCCCATGTGCTGCTCTGCACTGATCCATCCAAATGAGTGGCTGTGGTGAGTGTCTCGTGCCTGACTCTCACAATTGGATGCATCTTTTAGACCATAGAGAGCAAACCAGAAGATGAAACCGGTACAGTAGAGACCAAACCAGAAGATGAAACCGGTACAGTAGAGACCAAACCAGAAGATGAAACCAGTACAGTAGAGACCAAACCAGAAGATGAAACCGGTACAGTTGAGACCAAACCAGAAGATGAAACAGCTACCCTAGAGATCAAACCAGAAGAAGAAACTGGTACCATAAAGGTCGAACCAGAAGGAGAAACTGGTACAGTAGAGATCAAACCAGGGGATGAAACCAGTAAGGAAGGGGCTTCAAAGAATTTTGAAGAGGAGGTAGATATTCAGCCATGATGCTATACTTGGTACATTTGCCACTAAGAACCAGGATGTCTGTGTGTTGGATGTAGCATAAAGGCTGTTTGCTGAATGCAATGTTAGTATGTTATATACAGAGTGTTAATGGACTATTTACATTTGGTGTATAAATGATTTTTTTACTTATAGAATGCAACATTTTGTAACTTGAAACTTTTATTCTTTTATGTTGTTTTTTTTTTTTAATTTGAACCATGGTTTTGTTGTATTTAGAATGTTACCTGAAGAATTGGTTGAACAATTTGCTTAAAATGTTGCTCGTGAAATTTACATTCATGAAATTTTGATGAAGTTACATTTCACATACATCTTGCTCATCTCAGGACAAGATGCCTATTCCATCTGTGGTAATTGAGCCTGCTTCGAGCAATGAGGGCGATGATGACCGAGATGGTGACATTGTATCTCCAATAGCAGTCAGTGGAGATGGAGTGACACCAGACAGCCAGACAGCCAAAGACATTTCCTCCTCTGACATGCCTCCAGGCTTCCTGTATAAGGTCAATAAACAGCATCAGTAGACATCTAATCATGCCTGACAGAATATGTGTGACCCAAAAAGAAAACAATACAAAACAAAATCTATTCCCTTGGTTTTAGGTTGAAACAATGCATGACTTTGAGGCTGCAAACCCAGATGAGCTTGATCTGAAGAGGGGAGATATTGTTCTTGTTGTTCCCACAGAGCTGGTGGAAGATCAGGTATGAACTGCACTAATGAACTATGTGTTTACACTCAAAATGTCTGATTGAACTGAAGCACATAGCTCAATATTAATGAAAATTAATACTAGCCAACCCTCTGTTAGACCAGGAAGAATTTTAGTTTCCTGGCCAAAGTTCCAGAAACAAGATTTTAGTTCTTGCTCCATATTACATACTTTTCTGCAATCCAGTAACTACTGTGATGAAACCTGTCATACTATATATTGCTCACTGACAAAATGACTGTCTTGACTATCTGCCTTTTTTTAATAACTTTTTTTTTTTTAAATCAGTGATGATACAGCACAAAGGGCAAAGTGGAACATTTTGTTTTTACAAAATGGCATCAAAACCACTTGGAGGAAAACACTAACAGCCATCTTCTGTATAAATAAGCTAACAGACATCCACAATTGACTATTGTCACTCTGATTGACAGAAACCACAGAGAAAGGGTCAATATTACAACCCCAAATCAGAAAAAGTTGGGACGGTATGTTGAAATTGAAATT
>JAOTRR010000047.1:22912154-22930827 GCA_028570945.1 Gogo arcuatus
GCTTTGCGACAATTCTGTTGTTAAAAGCGCTATACAAATAAACTTGACTTGACTTCTTGCACAGCTGATAAAGAACTTTTGCCCAAAATGTCCTCTTTCTCTTCAAACTTTGTGCAATACCACTCTCTACCCTGTTTATAAATCGACAGGGACCCCTGTAGGACCACTGCTGACCAGATATCATTTGGGTGGTGAACCGTTCTCAGCACGCCAGCCACAGTGATATGGCATTTTAGTGTATGTTGAGCTGATATTTTCAGTATATTAGCTGCATAAAGCTTATAAAGCAGGGTTGATCAACTAAAATTTCTAAAGGTCCAGTTACATTTAAATTCATTGCTTACAAAGGACCAAATTATCAGCCAGTATGCTTAACCATTAGTGATTAGTTTATGGCTATAAATAAGACAATTTGACTATTTTTTGTTTTTGGCCACTTTTGACTAGCACTATTGATTGTGAGTAGATGAGATCAGTTTTGAGTTCGACATAAAGAAAATAAATGGATACTTCTTTGTTCAATCATCTTTAAATATTTAGTTTTATCGTTAATTTTTCTTTAACCAAGCTGTGTCATACATTTGCTAATCAAACCAGAGAGGGTCAATAAAAAGAAAATCTGTGAAAACATCCCTTTCTTACCTGTTTCTTAATGTTGTTATCTGTTGTTAATGTTTCTATTCCTATAACTAGTCTCTGGTTCAATGAGCTGCTTTCAGCTAAATTATTTACATAAATTCATGTGACTGGATAAGTCACAACAGTGTATCAGCTAGCCACAATAGAAGCCACAATAGTTCATGTTCAAAAAGCTAGTCACTGAACTATGACCTGTTTGTTTGTTTGATTGTTTTCAATGTTTTTCATTTACCGGCTCTGCTACGATCGTTTATACTGAAAAAAAATTCTTTGTTATGTGCTCATTCAGACCATGGTCTGCCAGTAACTGCTGGGTTAAAAATAGTCTGACAATGTTGTATGAAAAAAAGAGGAGCTACCATTCCATTTTTATTATACATTTAAGACCCAAACTATATTATGTACCTTGTATTCTCTACTCACTTTTTTTCTGTTTTGTTAGCACCTGATAACTATGAAAATTGCTCCATGTCTTCATGTCTTCCTATTTTTCAAGTGATCAAAAATATTGAAACATGTGACTAATAGGTGTTTCTTGTTGCCCAGGTGTGCCCTGTTAGATTGATTGTTTAAACAATTAATAGCTCTGAATGTCGACTCTTGGTTTGAGTTGTGGGTTTCACAAGTGAAGACTGCATTTGTAAAAAAGGATAAATCAACATGAAGACCAGAGAGTTGTCTTTGGGAGAAAAGCAAACCATTTTGAAACTGAGAAAAGAGGAGAAAATCACTCAGAGCCATTGCACAAGCATTGGGTACAGGCAATACAACAATTTGGAGTGTCCTGAAAAAGAAAGAAGTCATTGATGTACTACCAACCAGACATCAAACATGTTGGCTAAGGAAAACAACAGCAGTTGATGACAGAAACTGAGAGCTGTGAAGAAAAACCCAAAAACAACAGTCCATGACATCACCAACAACCTCCACAGGGCAGGAGTGAAGGTATCACAATCCACCCTTTGAAGACTTCAAGAGCAGAAATATAGAGGCCATACCACAAGATTCAGACCACTTATCAGTAGTAAGAATCAGAAGACCAGACTGGAATTCACAAAGAAATACAACAACAGTTCTGAAAACCAAGATTAACATCTACCAAAGTGATGAAAAGGCCAAAGTGTGAAGAAAGAAAGGATCTGCCCATGATCTGAAACATTGGAACTTATCTGTTTGTCAATTTACATATAAATGAATCCAATCTAATTGAATTTCATCATGCAGTGAAACAATGACCCAAAACACACTAACATAACAAAGGACCTCATCAGTGGGGAAAGTGGAAGGTTTTAGACTGGCTAGTCAATCACCAGACTTTAACCCAATTGAGCAGCATTTCACCTCCTGAAAAGAACACTGAAGACCCACAAAACAAACAACAACTGAAAGAAGCTGTGCTACAAGCCTGGAAAAGCATCACAAAAGAAGAATGCAACAGTTTGGTGATGTCAGTGGGTCACCAACATGAAGCAGTTAGAAGTGTTATTTACTTTAAGACTATCTGTTCCAATCCTTTTGCTCAACTAAAAATTAGATGGTCTGCCACCAAAGGTGCCATGTTCTAAGTTGTTTAACACATCTAGATAAAAATACTGTATAAGGAAATGAATGCTTAAATTCTGATCCATCATCTCATTCATCTTTTGATCTCAAATCTAAATGCCTTAAGTGTATAGCAAAATCAAAAGAAATGGCCTTGCCATTCCAATACTTTTGGAGTGGACTGTTGTTGGCATCCTTCTGTCTTGCAAGACAATGGATTTTTGCACCATGAATTCAGTCTGGTGTAGAGCTTCAGGGCTTGCCATGGCTGTACAGTCCAATCCTTGAGCGACAGACTCTGTTACACTTGTTACAAATAAATGTCACATTTGACTGAGGTGGTGGTGCAGCTGTTCTCTGCTGTCTATGCTCTCTCTTCTCTTCCCACTGCTGGCTTCTCTTTTGGTCACTTGCCAACACACCATCTTTGACAGCCTGCCTCCATTTGCTGCGATCTTGTGCTAGAGATTCCCAAGAGTCTGGGTTCATGTTGCATGCCTTCATGTCACGTTTACAGACGTCTGGTAAGGCAGGCCTGCCAACAGGTCTAGTACCAACAGCAAGCTCCCCATACAGCACATCCTTTGGGATTCTACCATCATCCAGTGACCTCTCCAGGGCGCAAAAAAGCCAAGGCAGGATATATGGAGGTACTGGTCTGCCCAGACGTCAGTACCCCCTTCTCAGCCTTGCCAGAAAAATCCAAAGGACTGTGAAACACGACGTTTGGCACTGGGTTGGCTGCAGCAGCTGCCGGGTAGGTGACAAATAGTCAGTCTATCTGCCTTAGGAGACCCACTCCAGCAAGGGGGCTGTATGACTATCGATAATAGATAGGGTAGTTGGACTGATATAATTTAAGTGAGATGTCAGCTGTCTTTTTCAAATGAAGCAATAATAGCACCAAGGTATTATTAGCTATAAAGGTGTGTGGCTTGCAGGCCTAAATGAAATCAAACTGTCTCACTCATGTGTTTCTACAAAAATGCCAAAAACATCAATAACAAAGGCTAGGGATAGTGAGACTGGTGGTTACAATCACATATTTTGATGACCTCAAATGTGATTTTTCATTAGTGAAATAAGTGATAACCACAATAAACTATCAAACAAATAGTAGGCATCCATCCATTATCTATACTGTTTATCCATCAAGGTCACAGGGGAAGCTGGAGCCAATCCCAGCTGACATCAGGTACACCTTGGGCAGGTCACAGAGACAAGCAATATTTACACTCACACCTGTGGGCAATTTAGAGTAGCTAGTTGACCTAATCTGCATGTCTTTGGACACACTTACTCACTCACCCTGACACCTGTAGGCCAATTGGCCTGTCAGTTGGCAGCCTCTTATGAAGCTGTCTGTGTCTATCTTGAGCACGCTTCATCCACCGCCAGCTTGCTAGGCCTGTTGCGGTTTTGCCAGACAAACAACTATTCACACACATTCACACCTATGGGCAATTTAGAGTAGTTAGTTAACCGAACCCGCATGTCTTTGGACTGTGGGAGGAAATCCACACACGGGGAGAACATGCAAACTCCACAGAGAAAGGCCCCAGTCAGCCACAAGGATTGAACCCAGAACCTTCTTGTCGTGAGGTAACAGTGCTAACCACTGCACCACCCTGCCCAAAATAGTAGGCATATTAATTCAATATAAAACGTATTTATACATTTCAAAAACTATATTACAATTTCTTTCACAAAAACAATGAGACTAAATAAAGTTCATAAACTGAAAAGTGCCATTAGCATGCTGAAATGGATTATTTTCCTGTGACAACACATCCTGAAGTGTTTTATACGTATACCGCAGCGATTTACCAACAATTGCATCCATCCGTCCATCCATCCGTTATCTATATCGCTTATCCATCAGGATTGCGGGGTAAGCTGGAGCCAATCCCAGCTCCAATGATTAGAGTTTTTTAAATAACAATTAATTAATGACATGCTGCACTTTTTAAGTTTTTAAATCAATTTATTATTAGTCTTAGATTATGGAGCATCTGCTATACAAGCTGTGCATGAGTTATTACTATAGAAATGATAATGTATTTGAATGAGTGCTATTACTATAGAAATGATAATGTATGTGAATGAGCGCATATACAGTAAACCTTTCATTTAAATTACAGCCAGAACTATTGTCAGAGCCGTAAAATAATTCATCAACAACCATTCAAAATATAATCAACACCTTCAGATTTGAGAATTCATCAGTACTGCGGTATAAAAGTACATACATTCTAGAGATTAACCTAATAGTTAGAAATTATATTCTGAAATAAAACTCTATTTTCTATGACTTAAGTAGTTTTGTTCTCAGTCATTTTGTAAACTTAGAACCAAGGTTTTCAAAAACCTGTCTGTCCTCTGGCACATCCACAGACTGCTGCAATCACTTAGGAGACATCCCTGTTTTGATCCTTAAGGTGACACACAGTCCCAAAACTCATGGCACACACACCGGCACATCCCATACACCATGATCATAAGTAGACTGACAGGCACTAGGCTGATCAGTAGAACTCCCAGAGTGGTCTTCTGCATGATGAGTAAATAGACACCCGTTGGCAGAGAGCTGAAGTACAACAGTCCCAGGACCCACACAAGAACTCTGGCCAATGCCTGGCACAACAGTGTGGTACAGTTCCACACTGTGCAGCGTCGCGTCACTGACGCCATGGAGTCCAAGCTGGAGGAGCGGTGATCTGCTGAAACGGCACGCTCCTGTGGTGATTCCATAATGGTGATGACCACATAGTTGGAACATACGGACGAAGGCGTTGCCAAAGCTGAGTGACCCACCAGAGAATTTAGACGTCCGGGACTGAGCAAAATCTCACCCTGGCTCCCCTTTAAATTCAGATATTGGTTTTGGATGGATAGTGCAGTCATCAAATTGTAGTCATCTGGTAGACTGCCACCAGATTCTCCAGGAAGACCAGTAATATAGCGGCAGAAAGGGCAGACCACTGAGTTTGGGGGTGACTCACCCAGATTGAGAATTTTTACCAGGCATTTGGAGCACAAACGATGGCAGCACTCGAGCACTTTGGGTCGCCGACTAGACAGATTGTAAGAACAATAGCAGATCTTACACTCCAGCTCATCAGTGCTCAAATCATCCACCACTGCCTCTGGTAGTTGATCCATCATCTCTTGCTGGTCTCAGTACTTTTTCATGGACTTATCATGATAGAAGTAGAGGCTTGGGAACATAGTCTCAAGGTAGCTAATATGCTACAACTGGATGCCAGACAGACAGGCTGCGCCAAAACTTTTACCAACTCAGGATCACATGCAAAACTGGGAGTTTTTTCATACTGGAGTTTGATGTAGGGAGAGTTTCATGCTCTGTGTGGAAGGCTGGGCAGAGAGGCGGTCATAGAAAGAATAACTGTTAACACAGCACTAGAGAACAAATGCAGCAGTAACAAAGCAGGTCCTGTAAAACCAGGCCTGGAATTTTCTAGCCAGGCCTTTTGTTGCTTGTGAAATTCAGTCCAATTAGGGTCTTCATGTCCCATTCTGGCACACTGTTAATACTGACGTGATTTGCTTTGTTCCTTCCTTCCTTCCTCCCTTGTTGCAATACTCTCAAAAATCCCTACATGTATTTTCATTTTAAAATATTTCATGGAACCTCTCAAATGTTTACATAATAATGACACAAAGTACAACTGAGGAACATTTATTATTATTATTATTATTATTATTATTATTATTATTATTATTATTATTTAGAGTAATGCAGGATTCTGCACTGAAAACTGCCCTGGATATTCAGCCAGTTCATTAGTGTTTACTGTTGCTCAGAAAAAGAAAAAAAAAAACAAGAAAAGAAAAAAAAAACAGGGGTTATGCTTCTTTTGTTCTGTCTTCTGTGCTGACTTTGGAAGACACCTTCTTCTATTTAGAATCTATCATGCATTTTATACTGTCTGTAAACACGAAAAGGTCATAAAAACTCTCTTTCAACAAGCAGGGGCCTTTGGCTAAAAAGAACCTGTTTCAAATTATGTTTCATATATTCCAAAATTAGATCGTTCTGTAATATTATAACAAATGGAAAGCTATTGCTATTGTTATTGATAAGATTAAATTGCTTTAATCTTATCTCTGAATTGTCTAAGAAAAGACATTTATTTAACTTGAATAAAAATGTATAAAAATTAAATATGGCATATGCCAGAAAGGAAGCTATGTAAAGAAGTGGTTATAAACCTTACTTACACTTAACTATTTACCTACTTACTTACTTACATACTTACTTACGTATCAGCAATTGTGTACAGGTTATAGGCATTTTGTTTGAATATATTTTTGTTTGAATCCCGAGCTTGGCTTACTGTCTGTGTGGAGTTTCTCTGCATGTTCTCTTCGTGTTCCTATGGGTTTCCTCCACGGTCTCTGGTTTCCTCCAACCTCCCAAAAACATGCAGGTAGGTGGATTGGCCCTAGTTGTGAACGAGTGTATGAATGTGTTTCCCTGGTGTCCTGCAATGGACTGGCATCCCTTCTGGGGTGTATTACCATCTTGTGCCCACTGTTCCCTTAGTCTCTGAACTCACTGGTTACTGAAAGATGAATGAATGAATGAATGAATGAATGAATGAATGAATGTTCTGATTTAAAAAGAATTAACCCACCTTTAAGCCAGAGCTATGAACATGGCACCCTTTTTGACACACACAGTGTTTATGTGGATAAGGTAACATTCTGCATTACATTTTCTAAATTGTTTACATTTCCACATCAACATTTTTAAGTGAGAGTGTGTACAAGAGCTAGAGGCTGAATAATAGTCATAATTACCCCTGACACTACTAGCTGAAGGACATAAGGTAATCCATGGCAGGTAGAACCTGCTGGACGACTAGGACTGGGATCCCAAGAGCAAGCGTGACGGTCTCCGAATGACGTCAGCAGCAGAACAACAACAAAGCCGCGAACAGCTGTCGCTGGCTGCGCGCGCTCGTGGGGAGGAGCGCGAGCTCATGTCACGGAGCGCGATGGCGGAGAGAACGGAGAAGGAGGCTACAGGAGCCCGGCGGCCTTCATCACTCACCCCGCCGCTGACGTGTTGCCGAAAAACACTGGTGAACTGGAAAGCGCCGGTGAAGCTTTGCGCCACCTTTGCGGCGACGAACGTCGTGTTCTGGTGAGAGCCGTGACGCAGCTGTTTTTTTCCCCCCTCCTACGTGAGCTTTAAATGTCTATATGTCGGGTTGTTTTTGCACATCCTGATTTCAAGTGCATGCTTATTAATACTTCATATATCTTTGTACCTCTAGTCTTATAGATCTATGCGTTTAGGCCTGTCTATGGCTGCAGTAGGCTATTCTCCCCAAGTCACGCTACTGGGCTTGAACAGAACCTGCTAAGATTAGATAATGCATTTCATGTCATATGTACAGTAGATAGTCATTTTATAAGTAGTTCCATTGAAAAGCAAGTTTTTCCTGGAGGAAGCAGTGCTGGCATGAATGATTGGTCAGGGCACTTGTATTTTTCCTATTACATCTTCCTTGGATTTGGTACTTACAAGTGTAGATCAGATGAAGCTTGGCACTTCCTATAATTACATATTACTAATATTTCGTATTCAAAAGGAGCTTCACTTGAATCTGTTTGAGTTAAACAAACCTAGTGAATGGTTCAACATTTGGATTTATACAAATACCTTGCACAGGCCATTTCTCCATGTAAATAATCTGTGGCCTGGATTTAAAAACACTGGAGATTATTCACTTTGGCCAAATCTTGAGTAGAACAGGGCAAATGGGCATAAATTGTATCCAACTTTTCATCCCTTAAAGGGCTTTAGACATTTCACCCAGTATGTACATTATGTTAAAAGCAGTGTCATGCATTAAATGTTGGTTTCACTTGGAGCTTCCTCTCCACCAAAGGAGTAAACTGGAATAAAACCTAAACATTGTTTGTTTTTCCCCTATTCAGGTTTGTGTCCTTTAGTCCATTCCGAGTGGTTTGTCTTCTCTGCTTGTGTCTGCTTCTATTACTGCTGGTACAGTTGATGAGGGACATGGCACTTTCCAGGTCAAGAGGTGTGGATCACCATTTAATACAGTCACTGTATGTCACTGATAGAGAATACTTGTCTCATGTGTAATAATTACATATGAAAACATGCGTAAGTCTTTCCATGTAAGACAAAGGCAGCATTATTACCTGACCAACACACTATAAGTAACATACATCAGAGTAATTAGTGCAATTAGCAAAGTTATATGATTATAATATGACTAAGGTACGATCCATGATGGCAGTTAAAAGTGCTAACCTCACAGTTGGATGGAAAGGCTCACCTGAATAGATCAATAGCTTATTATGGGTTGAATACAAGCACCATGCCATGATGACAGTATATTCAATGCTTCTGTATTTATTTAAGAAATTGATTTAAGAAATTGATTTAAGAAATTTAATGTGTACATACTGATAACATGGTATTTACAGACTGTACCTAATATCTTGTTCATCCTTTCCTTATTAGGATCCAGTATATGGCGAAGTATGACAGGCAGGTATGTTTAAACTTAGTCACATGCATTGTTGTAAAATTAGCAATGTTTTCTTTTCTTTTCCAGTGCATTACCTTTCCGGTTTTTCTTGTCTATTCTTGACATATGCAACTAGATGACTAACCAGTAGATGGCACTTCTTCACGTAAATTGCATTACTGGTAATAAGGAGCAGGCCATAAGGTCAGTTATGTGAACTGATGGCATTATGCATACAAAAGTGATGGTGTTTTTGTGGCTACTGGGTTTATTCACAGCAAGATCCTTGCAACACATTTGATAACTGCATTTGATAAGTTTTCTGTACATCATGATATCTGCATACCTACCTACAGACATACATACATACATACACACACACATGTAATACATTGACGCTCTGATGCTCCATCCATCCATCCATCCATCCATCCATCCATCCATCCATCCATCCATCATCTATATTGCTTATCTGTCAGGGTAGCAAGGGGAGCTACAGCCAGTCCCAGCTGACTTCGGGCGAGAGGTAGGATACACCCTGGGCAGGTCACCAATCTAACGCAGGGCTAACACAGAGACAAACAACCATTCACACTCCAATTTACACCTATGGGCAATCTAGAGTAGCCAGTTGACCACCAGGTTCAAACCCAGAACCTTCTTGCTGTGAGGCAAGAAATCTCATGCCAACAGGTATAACAGTGCTTTGCCTAAAATCATATAAAGAAAAGATGATTTAAAAATAATAAACGGAAGAACTTCTAATTATCAAATATGAACTACAAAGAACAGCAAATAGTAAAATTCATATTTGGTGTGACCTCTTTTTGCTTTTTGCTTTTAAAATTGCAGTTCTCTAATGTATAGGATGTATGCAGGATGTTTTTTTTTTTTTAAATCCCACTTTTGCATTTATTTATTTATTTGCTACAATATTTTCTAACAAATTTAGTTATCTGTTCATTCCAAATAATGTATTCATGTTCAGTTACATCCCTACAAATGTCATATTAAAAAAATCTTAGGGGTCTAATACTTTTACACAGTAATGTCACACCCCTACTATCAATATAGCTGACCACTCATATTGATTTACATATGTGTGAGCATGAGTGAACAGACAACCCTGCCATCCAAATTTCTCTGTAATCAGCCTGTATACACTCATTTAAAAGACACATACAGTTGTGGTCAGAAGTTTACATACACTGATTGTGTACATGAATGTTATGGCAATATTGCTTTTTCAGTGATTTCTTTGAACTGTTCTTTTTCTGTGGAAGAATGATTGTACAACATACATCTTTAATAAAAAAAAAACAGAATTTGGTGCATAGGTTTTAATTTATTTTGGGTTTTCTGAAATCAAAACAGGGTAAAAAATTATGCATACAGAGTCAAAAATATATGTACACTTACTTAGATTATTAATTCATTGGTGCTGAACGTTCCAAAATGTCTGTTAACTTGTCAAAGCCAAAGCCTCTTAACTTCCTGTTAGTGATCATGATTGACTACAGCTGGTAGCTTCTCTGTGGCAACATAAAAACTGTTTCTTTGATAAGTGCAAGTTATTGGGAGGTGTAGCCACTTTGCCAAGGTCTGGAAGAAGATCCAAACTGTCACCCTCAGCTGTGAGGAAATTGGTTTGGATGGTCAGGAACAACCCAGGAACCACCAAGCCACAGGCCTGCCATGAACTGGAAGCTGCTGGAAAACCAATGTCACTGTTTACAGTCAAGCAACCTTTACATGGCCATGATTGAGAGGTTGCCATCCAGGAAAGAAGCCCCTGCTCCACCTTCACCTGCTTCACACCTTCAGGATTGACTAAAATTTGCAGCAGACAACAGACAAAGAAAAAGCCTTCTGGATGAACATTTTATGGTCAGATGAGACAAAGATTGAGTTGATTGGTCACAATGACCAGAGGTATGTTTGGAGGACTAAAGGTGAGGCATTCAACCCCAAGAACACTGTATCAACTGTTAAGCAACTGTTAAGCATGGTTAAACAGAGTTGTTGGAATAATGAAGAAGGAGGACTACCTCAGAATTCTTCACCTCAAACCATCAGCTAGACAATTGGACACAACTGGGTGTTCCAACAGGACAAAGACCCCAAACACATCAAAGCTGGTTGTGGAATGGATAAAGTAGGCTAACATTTAAACTTTTGGAATGGCCTTCCCAAAGTCCTGACCTCAACCCTATCAAATATGTGGCCTGTACTTAAAAGTCAGGTCCATGCCAGGAAACCAACAAATTTAATTGATCTCTACTAATTCTGCCAAGAAGAGTGGTCAAATATCCAACCAGAATTTTTCCAGAAGCTTGTTGATGGTTACCAAAAGTGTTTGGTCAAGGTGAAACTTGCTAAGGGACATTTAACCGAATATTAGTTGTGCTGTATGTATATTTTTGACCCTGTGTGTATAATTTTGATCCTGTGTTGATTTCAGAAATCCAAAAAATAAATTAAAATTTGTGTGCCAAATTCTTGTTTCTTTTTTCTATTAAAGATGTATGTTGTACAATCATTCTTCCCCAGAAAAAGAACAGTTCAAAGAAATCATTGAAAGCCCAATACTGATGTGACATTCATGTCCATGATGAGTGTATGTAAACTTTTGACCTCAACTGTAGGATATTTGATTAAGAGGAGGCTTGATGAATTTACCTAATGCAGCTAATGGTCATTCTTCAGTTCCCCATTATGTATGATCCTGTTGCCTGGGCCTTTACTCTGACTACGCTTACCCTGTGATTGTTTATGGATTTACAATAAAAAACAGTCCAGTGGTACCATTGTACTTCGGTGGTGGGGTGGGGGAGTTGAATGCCAGTGTAGTAATCCTCAGCACAGTGTTTATGTGGGAAGGCCTTGTTAAAGCTGAGCCTTCACCAGAGCTGCTACGTTGCTTCAGCCTTCCTGCTGTATTGGCAGGCCACTGTTGATGTCAGTCAGATTCTAACTGTTGTCTTCACTCCTAATAGTTGTCTTCTTTCCTCCCAAACCCCCTAAGCCTAATCGCATTCAACATGTCTGCTTGCTGTCATGTTCAAAGCAAGAATTTGATTTTGATAGGTTACCATGGTATTTTTAAAACATCCACATACTGTATTATTATGTCTGTGACTGTTCTGAATCCTTTATCCAGAAATCATGCCACGGACATATAACTATTGTCTTCTTTTGCCCAAAATGATCAGTCTTAAATATTAATGTTGTAAAAGAAAAAAGTTAAAATGACTGGTCCTTATACAATCATGGGAAAAAGGAAGTATACTGTCCTTCGATTCGATGTTTTTATTTATCAGGGCCCAAATAACAATTGTGTGGTTCTCACCAACTTCTCTAAACAAATAAATAACCTCTGGTGACTACAAAAAAATACCACACAGCAGATTTCAATATGTATTCATTTTTCCCCAAAAAGTAAACCAACATTCATAAACCAGGTGGGGGGAAAAATAAGTACACCTTTCCTATTTCTACAATCTTTAAGAGAATAATTAGCAGTCAGGTGTTACAAATGAAATGCATACGATTCATCAAGAAGTGTGACTACCTCTATGAATGCAAGATTGTTTAATCATCTAGAAGAGTATAAAAGCAGAACTTTTGGTGGTTTGGTGTCCTGGAGCACTCAGGTGTGTGTCTATATCAGGGCAAGAGGAAAAGACATCAGCCATGACCTCAGAGAAGCAAGTGTTGCTGCGCATCAATGTGGGAAGGGTTATAAGGCCATCTACAAACATTTTGAAATTCACCATTCTGCAGTGAGAAGGGTTGTTTACAAATGGAGAACCTTCAAGACAGTTGCCAATTTTCACAGGAGTCGGTGTCCCAGCAAATTCAGTATAATGTCATACCATTTAATGCTCAGAGATGTAAAGAAAAACAAGGGCTACAGCATGTGACCTACAGGCCTCTTAAGCACATTAAATGTTCATGTTCATGACAGCACAATTAGAAAAAGACTAAACAAGTATGGCTTTCATGGAAGGGTAGCTAGGAAAAAGACCATTCTCACCAAAAATAATATGGCAGCATGACTTAGGTTTGCAAAATTGTATCTGAACAAACCACAAAAGTTCTGGAACAATATCCTTTTGACTGATGAGACCAAGGTGGAGATGTTTGGTCATCATACACAGCGCCATATTTGGCAAAAACCAAACAGCATATCACCACAACCACCCCATACCAACTGTGAACCGTGGTGGTAGAGGGGTAATGATTTGGGCTTGTTTTGCAGCCACAGGACCTGGGAAGCTTGCACTCATGATGAGACAACAATGAACTCGACTTTATGCCAAAATATTCTTGAGACAAAGGTGAAGCCATCTGTCCAGCAGCTTAAGCTGGGCTGAAATTGAGTCATGCAGCAGGACAATGATCCCAAGCACACCAACAAATCAACATCTGAATGGCTAAAGATAAGACAGTTCTGGTAATTTAACTTGTAACATGTTAAACCCCAGTCTGAAATCATAGTTTACAGTACGATGATGAGTGAATTTTTAAGTAAACTATGGCACACACAATAAAACAGTCAAACTACAATGGTCAAGTAAAGTGCATTTAATTATCTTCTCAGTCACAATTATATCCAAAAAATTCTAGATTACAGAAACATTAATACAGGTCTATTAATGATAGGTTCAGGGGTCCTGGGTCCACAGGGTCCTGGAGGTCTGGCTAGACTAAAAGAAGAGACAGCAGCCAAAAACCCCCCCAAAAACAACAACCCATAGACAAAAGTACTTTTGAACTAGATTCCAACGTAATAGCATATTAAGATGATTATGGGACAACTACATAATACTTACACCAAATTAATCTGCATTCTTCTCTGAAGAAGGCACCAAAGTGGACAAAAGATGATCAAAAAAGTGACAAAAGCAAAAGAGAATGAAAAGTGAGATGAGATGATTATGAATAGGCTTAGTCCAACAAAGCTGAAAAGGGCTAATCTATAATTATGACATTTTCTTATTAGAAGACTCAGATTACCATTACAGGATGATTACCATTACCTGACCATTTTGTGCTCATAATAGCTAATGTAAAGGCTTATTTCACAGCCTTTAGCCAGCATAGTTAGCTAGCTACAAAAGTTTTACCTAAATTCATCTGTTTCATAAAATTATTCAGCAGATATTGTAATTTATAACAGGTGTAAGGCCATTAGGTAGTAAGTATCTCAAAAGATTTGCCTTATCTTGAAGGTGGTCTTCTTTTTTTTAAGATTCAAGCAAGTACTAGAGGAAAATTAGAGTGAGAAAACTGCTACAACAAGCACCCCCACCCCACTTTGGCCAAAGTTGTAATGACACAATAACAGGAAACCTCTGCTGCTCTTTTTTTCTCACTTACAAGAGTTCGTTCACATTGCGGGGGTTTTGAATGCACAGTAAAAATCAGGAACGTTTCTGGTGACAACTCTAGCTGGGGACAGGTTCCCCAAACCTGGGGACTGTACCCAGAAACCGAGGACATCTGGTAACCCAATTATAAATTAACAAAAGAGTCTTTAGCACAAGATCACATTTCTTTTTTTTTTTAACTTTACACACACACAAGGTTTGTAAGGTTTAGTGTAACTATATTAAATATTACCTCTCTCTACCTAATAAACATATTCATGTTAAGTATTGCCTATTTTAACTAAATTTCACAACTGTACTATTGTATAAAATTGTACAATTGTATAAAAATGGTCTGGGTCAATAAAACATCCATTTCTAGCAATGAAAAGACCTTTACACAGTTTCACCCTGATGATTTTATCATGGCTATGTATTAGAACTGTGGTTCTCAAAAGGAAGCATAAACAGAGGGTCTAATTTTTTTTAAATTTGGTACAGTGGTGGAAATAAAAACCCTGTAAATACAATTATATATTTATTATTAAGTTTATATAGTCATTAGCTGATTTGACTGCTCACATGAACTGAATAGGTTTAATCCAAACATCAATAAAAATAATTAATATCAATTTGGACCTAATGTATTCTGCAAATGGAAAGTTTAGGAATTTAAATGTCTCCATGTCTCTAAAAAATAGACAAAAATATTATTGTACACATTTAAATAATGTTCATGAAGTACATTTGCACTGAGGGGGTCTGTGGAATGTAGAATTTTATAGTTAAAGGGGTTGATTGCTACAAAACATTTGAGAACCACTGTATTAGAATATAAGCAGTCTGATAGCATTTCCTGTTATGAAAAACACTCATTAAGTACTAATGGTGGTGTTTGTTCTAGAAGCTGTAGTGTTGTGAAATTTGAGACCTGTATTTACTCGGCTGTCTGTCAGTACGTGGCATGTGTGATGGTTAGGATGACACTGCCATTTCTTTGCTCTAAGAACTGCTTGCACTTCGTTACTAACCTTACTGCAGCTGACCATCAATTCCACCAATCAGAATCAAGAATACTATTCAGTAAGGGGTGTGCCAGTATAACATAGTCCTTGATTTGTGGAAGGCTAAGTAAGCAGTGTGTAAATGCTACCAACTGCTTGCTCATGATCACTGCAGTCGTCAGAGTCATATGGCCAGCTTATGTCATGTTGATTAAAATAATGAAGAAGGCTCTTTTACTTATTTTGAGACAATGGTGTGTGCCATGGCATGACTCATTTTAGACATTTTGGAGATGGAACATCTAAAATGGCCATTTATTCTCATGAGCTATTGTAGTAACTATGTATCCTTTTAAAATGCAAACTAAAAATAACTCGTAATTTATAAGAATACTGTAATACTCTAAATATAATATGTGCTACACATAAGCAACACAACACAATGACATGGATAAACATAAGACAAGCCTCGTATGTTACAAGACATAGAAAACTGGCATTTGATAAATTTTTCTCACAAATCTTATATGGGGTCCATGTTAGGCATGTGTGCGCGTGTGTGACACACGATAACCAGCACGTCTTCCTATGTCTGATGGCTGTGGAATGTTGTGTGGCTGTGGTATTTTTAGACCAGCTTGGTAGAAATAGTGAAGCCGGGATCTTGCTCCACATAAACAGAGGCAGCTGTGGCTTGGGGTGGCATGTTAAGTATCATAGCGGGTCACAGAGCCCTGAACATTGAATTTAGCTTGGGTTCATACTCAAAGATTGGAGCTCAGAGCATTTTCTACACAACTTGATGGTCAAAGTCTGAGAGATGATGGAGGAAAATCTTGGATCAGGGTTAAGGTAAAAGTTCTGTCTTCAGTTTATGATAAAAAGGGGGTATAAATATAATTAAGGAGGAAAGAGAAAGGTAAATATGAGGTGGTAAGTTGGTCAAGTCAAATATATGTGGATGATCACGAACTTTGTTATGCAGTTGTGATTCATTTTCTATAACAGCATGGCTCTGACGGAAGTGCACACAGGCTTGTATTAATGCACTCGTTCTAATATGTTATCATTTCTGTAGTAAGTCATGCACAGAGACTTGTTTGGTGGAAGCTCCACATAATCTAAAGCTAAGAATAGATACATTTTTGAAAGGTGTTGTAATTTAACAAAGAACAACATATACTTGTTGATATGGTGAAGATATCTATAAGATGTGCTGGATGTAATGAAGTACAGTCGTTCTAATACATTATTGTTTCTATGACAACACATTTTTATTAGCCCTGTGAGTAAGTTACTATAGAAATGATAATGTATTAGAATGTCTGTACTTCATTACATCCAGCACATCTTATAGAAAGCTTCACCATATCAACACAAGACCATGCTCTCTCCATAACGTACCTGTCATGGAATGACGGGCAACAGAGTTTAGTTTAATTTATAGTTTAGTTCCAGTGACTTTCTTGAGTCCCATGAAGCCAGGAGGCTATAAGTCAGTGGAACCTTTCAACATTAGCTTTAGTTGGTGTGTTGGAAGCAACAACTTTTTGCATTGGACTAAGGAACCTATCTATTGTGATGTCATAAAACAACGTCCTCTATGGTCTGAGAGATAGGCAAAGGGTCTAGTGTTTTCACTGCCATTCTTCACATTGTTCAGCTGTTGCTTTCAGGCTATTTTTGCTTCCTGTCACTAGGCTTGTTAGATTCTCAGATGTGTTGCTTTCAATGTTGATGTAAAGATTAGTATAGGAGACAAAACAAGCAGCTGCTTGTCTTTTAGTCTCTTGGGTCAACAGTTGTCAGATTTAAGCAAGCTAAATTGAAGGTTATAACGGAGATGGTTTAAAATGGAATGTTAAAGTCGTTTGTGTGATATTTTGCAGTGTGTTGATTATAAATCAGCACGTGGCAGCAGAGGACAGCCAGGTTTCTCCAACTGCCATTTCCTTGTAGCGAAACATGACCCCCGCTAACGCTTTTACAAGCCGCTTTAGATCATGTGGGAATCACACCTCATTGAAGTATGGCCACCCACCCTGCTCTGTGTTGGGCATGCCACCTTCTCTGGCACCAGAGCTAATCTAGTACTGTTTGAGCCTCCCTGTCGATGGTGAAATGCTAATGTGAGCCACATTGCTTCATAGTCACACATGCCATTTCGCCCCATGTCATCAGTTTCTTAGGAAATTGCATCCATTTGGTGGAGTGACCTGGAATGTGATGGGTGTCAGGTGGGTGACGTTTTGTGGAAGTGTCTCATAACACCAACTGCCCATGTTTTGGTTTAATTGTGAGAGTGTATGTTTGCTTGGGCTAGTAGCTCAAGTGTTATCGTTAGCACTTAGAGTGTTATGGGAGTCTGAAGGACCGTTGTAGAGATATCTTTGTTGAGGCAGAGTCACAACATGATGAAGGTCATGATTTCCCCTAGTGGATACTGTCCTCCTCCCAAGGAATCCTGTGATGAGGAAGAGAAGTGGAGCATTCAGTACACACATCTCCATCTCAGCTCCCAGAATGCATGCATTTCCTTGTATTTTCTTATTTGTGAAAACGTGTAACTTCACCAAGTCCTCCACAGTCCACATTTCTGGCACACATTGAAGGCTGCTGTTTGAGGTTTGCACACATACAATACCAGTCAAAAGTTTGGACCCACTTGCTTATTCATAGTAATAAGTAAGTGTGTCCAAACATTTGACTGGTACTGTACCTGTCATCGTGATTTTTATTCCCATATCTTATGTTTTTGTTTTCTTTAAATATTATTTTCCCTTCAAAATGTATATATTTTTTTACTCTCAAAGGTAGGCTTATGACTTTTTTTTGCTTTTAAACATTTTATTTAGATATTCATCTGAAACCATAGCTACTAGGAATCAGCAACTACACTGAAATGAATAGAGAAGTGTATGTAGCTAGAAGAGTAAGGAATATCTCAACTTGCCGATGGGTTCTGGGAGTCTAAGGGGTTAAACATGTACATTTTAAAATATTACACATTCATAGCTTAGCAGTCGGGATGTATTAGTAAATCCTAAGCCCTCTTCACCACCTTGCTATGTATTGCTGCGTTACACGTCCATTAGGAGTATTTGAGTAGTCTCGGTGGTGTGAAGAAGGTGATCGTATCTTTAGCAATTGGCTTCTTTCTTGCTTTTCACCTCGCAAAATAATCCACCAAAAATTGACAAAGTGTAACTCCAGCTCAGTGGCTGGCAGTAACAGTATGTTGAATTTCTTTGTTCAATTTTAGTTCAGATTTTGTTTTCAGTTAGATCCATTTGGGAAAATGGTTATCCATGTTTCATGGTTATCTGCTTATCTAGCTCCAGTTACAACCTGCTATGAAACAACTGAGCATTCACTGGTTGCAAATTCAGACCCAAATGCCAGTAACATTTTTCTGATTGTAGTTCAGATTCTGTGACTTAACCATACTTGCCAACTCTACCGATTCACGCGGTAGTCTACCGATTTTGAAAGGTGAATACTGCGTGCCGATTTTAGTTCTAAAAAAAACGCATTACAAAATAAATCAGCGAACACTGTTGGATTTGCTCTTCTGATCTCGCTT